>CM033473.1:14165194-14202694 GCA_019447015.1 Hymenochirus boettgeri | reverse complement strand
ATAGATAGATATATAGATAGATTGATAGACAGATAGATACACAGAGACGACAGACTATAGACAGACAGACAGATAGATAGATAAAGATGAGATACGATATAGATAGATAGTTAATAGATAACAAATAGATAGATAGATAGATGAGGATAGATAGTAGCTAGATAGATAGATAGATAATAAGATGATACAGATAGGTAGAGACGGATGGACGGACGGACAGACAGACAGACAGAAAGATAGATAGATAGATAGCAGTAGATTGATAGATTATAGAAGAGACAATGATAACAGACACAATCAGACAGACAGGCAGACAGACAGTCTTATAGATAGATAGGAAGATAATAGATAATACACAACAGACAGACAGATAAATTGTAGAAAGATGATAGAAAGAGATATATACTTGTAGATAATAGACAGACAGATAATAATAGATAGATATTGATAGAGATAGATAGATAGATAGATAGATGAGACAGTAGAACACAGAGAGACAGACATATAGACAGACAGACATATAGATAAGATATATAGATAGATGATAGATAGATAATAGACAAAAGATAAGATAATGATGATTATAGAAGATGATACAGATTAGTTAGACGGATGGACGGCGACCGAGCGACAGACAGAAAGATAGATAGATAGATAGATAGATAGATAGATAGATAGGAATACATAGACAAATATGATAGATAGATAGATAGATAGATATATTTAGAAAGATAGATAGATAGACATCAGACAGAGCAACAGACAGAATGATAGAAATTAATTATACAGAGATTATTGAAAGACAATAGAAAGATAGATAGATAGATAGATGATAGATAGATAGAAATAATAGATATTAGACAGCCAATAGATAGATAGATTATTTAGAAAAGATTGAAGAGCAATCAGACAGACAGGCAGACAGACAGTCTTAAAGATAGATAGAAAGATAGATAGATAATAGACAGACAGACAGACAGATAGATGATAGAAAGATAGATACTGTAGATAATAGACAGACAGATAGATAGATAGATAGATAGATAGATAGATAGATAGATAGATAGATAGACAGCATAGATAGATTAGACAGACGATGACTAGATAGAACTAGAATATGGATAGATTGATAGACAGATGGATAGATGACAGATAGATGTAGATGGATAAATTGATAGACAGACAGACAGACAGATAGATAGATAGATAGACATACGGACGGAAGACCGAGACAGACAGAAAGACAGTAAAGACAGATAGAAAGATAGATATATAGATAGACAGACAGATAATACATAGATAGACAGACAGATTATATAGAAGACGATAGATAGATACTGTAGCTAATAGACAGACAGACAGACAGATATATAGATAGTAAAGTAGATTAGATTAATAGAAATGACAATAGATAGAGAGACAATCAGACAGACAGGCAGAAGACAGACAGTCTTATAGATAGATAGGAAGATAGATAGATAATAGACAGACAGACAGACAGATAATTGTAGAAGATGATAGAAAGATAGATACTGTAAGATAATAGACGAAGATGGATAATAGATAGATAGATAGAGAAAGAGAGAAGAGAGAGAATAGATAGATAGATAGATAGATAGATAGATATATAGATAGATAGTTAGATAATAGGACAAATAGATAGATAGATAGATAGATGATAGATAGATAGATAATAGATAGATAGTAGATATAGAAAGTTATACAGATAGGTAGACGGATGGACGGACGGACAGACAGACAGACAGAAAGATAGATAGATAGATAGATAGATGATTGATTGATAGATTATAGAAAGACAATAGATAACAACAATCAGACAGACAGGCAGCAGACGTCTTATATAGATAGGAAGATAGATAGATAATACACACGACGACAGACAGATAAATTGTAGAAAGATGATAGAAAGATAGATACTGTAGATAATAGACAGACAGACAGATAAATAGATAGATAGAGATAGATAGATAGATAGATAGATAGATGATAGACAGATAGATACACAGAGAGACAGACATATAGACAGACAGACAGACAGATAGATAGATAGATAGAGATAGATAGATAGAATAATAGACAAATAGATAGATAGATAGATAGGATAGTTATATGGAAGATGATACAGATTGGTAGACGGATGGACGGAACGGACAGACAGAACAGATAATAGATAGATAGATAATAGATAGAATATATATAGACAAATAGATAATAGATAGATAGATATAGAAAGATGAATGATAGACAACAAAGCAACAGACAGAATGAAAGATTATTATACACAGATAGATTATTGAAAAGAGTGATAGAAAGATAGAGAGATAGATAGATAGATAGATATGAACAGCCAGATGATAGATAGATTTAGAAAAGATTGACAGACAATCAGACAGACAGGCAGACAAACAGTCTTAAAGATAGATAGAAAATAGATAGATAATAGACAGACAGACAGACAAATAAGATGAGAAAGATAGATACTGTGATAATAGAACGACAGATGATAGATAGATAAATAGATAGTGATAGTAGATAGATAGATAGATAGATAGACAGACAGACAGATGGATTAGACATACAGATGGATAAGATTGATAGACAGATGGATGATTGATAGACATGGATAGTATGACAGATGATTTAGATGGATAGATTGATAGACAGACAGACAGACGGATAATAGATAGATACAGATAAACGACGACCAGACAGGCAGACAGACAGAAAGACAAGAAACATAGAAAGATAGATATATAATAGACAGACAGATAATACATAGTATAGACAGACAATTATAGAAAGAGGATATAGATACTGTAGCTATTAGACAGACAGACAGACAGATATTATGATAGATATGATAGATGATAGATAGATAGATAGATAATAGAAAGACAATAGTATACAGACAATCAGACAGACAGGCAGACAGACAGTCTTATAGATAGATAGGAAGATAGATGTAAATAACAGACAGACAGACAGATAAATTGTAGAAGATAGATACTGTGATAATAGACAGATAGATAGATGATAGATAGATAGATAGAATATATAGAGAGATGATGATGTATAGATAGATAGTAGATGATAGATAGAGATGATAGATTGATAGATTGATAGATATAGAAAGACAATAGATCAGACATCAGACCGACAGGCAACGACAGTCTTATAGATAGATAGGAAGATAGATAGATAATACACAGACAGACAGACAAATTGTAGAAAGGATGAATAGAAAGATAGGTACTGTAGATAATAGACAGACAGATATATAAATAGATGAAAGATAGATAGAGATAGATGATAGATAGATAGATGATGATAGAAGATATACACAGAGAGACAGACATTTAGACAGACAGACGATATAGATAGATAGATAGATAGATAGATAGATAGAAAGACAGAATAAGACATACACAGACTATACGACAGACAGACAGACAGACAGACATATAGATAGACAGACAGATCGATAGATATAGATAGATAGACAGATAGATCGATAGATAGATAGATAGATAGACAGACAATTTGATGGATGATAGTCGGATTGATAGACAGACAAACAGACACAACAGAACAACAGACATACAAACATACCGTCAGACAAACAGACAGACAGACAACATACAACAGACAAGACAGACAGACAGACACGACAGACAGACAGACACACAGACAATAGATAAATAGATAGATAGATAGATAAGATAGATAGATAATAGATAGATGATAGACAGACGACATTCGATAATAGACAGATAGATAGATCAGACGATAGATTGGATATTAGATAGATAGACAGACAGACAGATGGATATATAGATTGATAGATAGATAGACAGACAAATTGATGGATAGATAGTCAGATGATAGACAGACAAACACCACAACGAGACAGACATACAAAACCAGTCAGACAAACAGACAGACAGACAGACCGACAGACGCAGACAGACAGACAGACAGACAGATAGATAAATAATGAGATAGATAGATAGATAATAGATAATAATAGATAGATAGATAGATAGATAGAAGACAGACAGACAGTTGGATAGTAGACAGATAGATAGATAGATAACAGACAGATAATGGATATAGTGACTCTGGTGGATACAGTCAACGGGTCAGTGGTTTGGGAATTAGTTTTGTTTTCCTCTCTGCTCCCTTTCAATTTCCCAGGGTATCGCCTCCGGGCTCCAAGCAAACCACCATATGAACCACTTTAAGAAATATTACCAAAAATGACTGTATACCTATAATTGTTTTCCAAATCCCACATTATAATGTAATATCAGAAGGTCAATTGATTTTGATAGCAAATACTCCAAAGCAAAAATAAATTGTTTAAACTGTCATTCTTTAAAAAAAACAAAACAAACAATCAACTCCTTTGCTAAACTTTTTGGTATGTGTTTATGGGAATTTTAGGAGCCAGTTTTCTTTTAATAACTTTGCTCTCTAGCAAAGATTTAGAGAAAAACTCTATGGCTCTCTGAGATCCAACATATACTATAGTAAGCTGTCCGCCGGCAGCTTACTTACTATAGCAGGTAATAAACTGAATCGCTGTTCAGTACCTTCACTGGACCACAAGGGTAGATGAAAGCTCCTGTATTTGTGAATCACTTTTCATTCCCAAATACTATAGTAAAGCTGTGGGGTGTTCAACACTGCTTACCATAGCAGGAAGTGAACTTGCAATTAGTGCTGATCAAAGGTTCATTTCCTCCCTAAACCACCAGGGCTGCCTAGGGGGGAGACCAAGGGGCACCACCAGAGACAAAAGTCTCATCCTTTCCATTGGAGTGGCACCGCTGCTCTTCTCTCGAGCCTGAGCAAACATATGTACTGGGTTGAAGACCTGTGCAACAACACAGACCTCAGTGCTACTTACATAATTTATTAATTTTTACTTTAATTTGGATGAGCAAAGTAACTCTGTATTATATACCCTTTAAAACATTTTTAAATTACAACACTTGTGTGGTATTGGTATTTCATGTGGTCTTTTGATTGCATTATTTTTTGGAAAGGCATAAAGTACCAATAATAATCAGCATTTTATGACTGCACAGTTTTTATGCTTGACCCATTTAGTTTCCAATGTGGTTTGATAGGAGCCACAATCAGTAACTATAGATACCCCAGCTTAAAAATGACTTTTGGTGTGGGCTGTACTTGGTGATTATATGTATATTTTGCAGAAAAAAATGAATCCTTATTAAGTTACCTTTTACTACTTATGAGTCATTCCATTTGCTGGTATTAAAGGAATAAACATTACAGGGTGTCTGTAAGGTACAGCTTGGAATGAGAATATTTATCAAAAAACTCAGGCCACAAAGTTACTGCTGTAAATAACCTAAATTATTGATACATTGAAAGATTGCAGAGGATTCACAGAAACCCCTATGGAATCTACTCCAAAGATATAAACTCTTATAGACCTTGATAATTAAACTTATCTTTTATAAACTCTAATTGAAATGACCAGACGTACACAAAGTGTTGGGTGAAAAGTAGGCCATAGCTTTTATTGACATATTCTATTATATGTGTTAAAAAATGCAGATCTAAAAATTTTACATCCGTGCATGCTGGTTAGATGAACCCAGCCTAGCCAAAGCTTCAATGCCACACCTTTGGGTCCCCAGGTAATGGCTCCATAAAACTATCTTTCACAAGGATGTACCCACAGCTGTGACTCCAACATAAGCCTTCTAACTGATGAACTCATAAATAAACCAACTTCTACAGAAAGGGAGGGAAGACTTGCAACTCCGGCAAGTTCAAAAACTAAGATGTGACTTGCGCCTCATGGAGGCATCCTAGCATACCAAGCCATGATGTCAGTCCTGACATCAGCTACCTATTCTTGCGGCACCTGGATCGGCCAATCTATCTAGCAGAAGTTCCACTCCCAGCATTCCTGGGTAAGACACCCCACTCGTGGTCAGATGCCCTGCCCTATCCCAGGCCAGACTACCATCCTTCCCAACTATCACTGTAACATTTTTTGTGATCTGTCCCTATTTCCTAAGATATCCAGTCTGAACCATCTTACATTTCAGCAGTCAATCAAGTGCCTTATTAGTATAAACTCTTCTGTTAGTAAAGTTTTGCTGTAGCTGGAATGGTGACAGTTGGTATGTGAACTGCATGGTGGGAACTCCTCATTCCAATGCTGCCTCGTAGGGATTACTGAGCATGCTTCGCCTCACAGAGAGTCATCTGACTGAGGGGCTGAGCTTGAGCCAAACAAGTCCCTGATTGCTACAAGTCATCAGAGTAAAGTGCTGCTTAACTGTATTCAATTATATATTGAAATAAGGCAAAGTATTTTTTTTTTCAGTTTTGCAATTCCTTTAATCTCTAAAAAATATGTGATACATTTGTTGTTTTTGGCAAGTGAGGGCCATCTTTAAGGAGATAAATTGTGCTCAAACTCTGTAGATATGAAAAGTTTTCTTTACTTTTATTCAGTTACCATAAAAAATGTATGGGTGCAATTTTGAAGGACACCGTGACCTTACGAGCATTAAGAAGCCAAAATCAAACCTGAAATGTCTGTCGTTGTTCTACTGTATGTACAATTCCTTTGTGTTTCTAGTCACGTTTTCAGTCCTCCTGCACACAAGGAGTTTGATCTCAGTAAAGAAAGGAAGGTTTACATTTAACAGAACATTTTTGGGTCCTTCTTTTTGTGTTAAAACAAATACTGTTTTCTTCTTCGGGATTCAGGAAAATTAATGCTGTAATTGCTAAAGCAAAATGATAGATTAGTGACCAGTCAGGCTAAAAGGAAAGGAAAACAGTAATTTTAGTATTTAGTGACAATTACAAAAAGGGGAAAAGAGAGGGGGACAAAATCTAAAGCACAGGCACCTTCAAACTAGATAGCTCCTTTGTGTTTTTATAGGGCTGGAAACAGCTCAGACAATGTATAAATCAGACCAGGGCACTTTCATACAGCACTTACTCAGAGACACACTATTCTTTATGTCCATGTTCCAGAGTTTCCGTTATTTATATAGTATCCATAGCAAAACGAAAATGTTGTCCTTAAAGAATATTCAATCAAGGTTTTAAAACTTTAATTTACATTTTTTTCTAATTATTTTATCACTCTTTTTGTGCTACACTTGTACATAGTATTAGTATTAGTCTAAGACTAATCACCTTGGAAATGTAGGGTTTTATATATTGTTGCAGTAATCTACATTAAAGGTAATTATACTTTTGCGTAACTGGCTGCTCACCTTTCTTCATTAAACACATTTTTTCAAGTCCGTGATGGGAAATTTTCTGTGACCATGACTGTGGGAGGAGCCAGAAAGAAATCAGTTTCTGTATGGAATAATTCTCCTTAATAATCTTGCAGAAATATTACGGGGACTTTTTGTATGTGCAACACTGTCCATGCAACACAACTGGTATATGATCACTGGGAACATCATCTTTTTATATGCCATATGTACATAAAAAGGATTGGGATCTGACCAATATCATTTGGAACAACATCATGAGGGTAATCCACCTGTCCAATTTTTGATCAAATGCCTTGATCTTATATTACATTATAAAACTATTTCAAATTTGATGTGGATTTTTTTTCTTGCAGGTAGTTGGACTGAAATGGGCAGTCCCATAGCACCGTCCTACGACAAACTTTATGTCAGTTTCCTGTCAGATCTTGGCGCTATATTGATGATACTCTTTATATTTGTCTGGTACCTCTGGACAAGGGACGAGTTTGTTGATTATTTGATAATTGGATTAAATTAAACGTTAAATCTCCAAGGAGATGGTAAATTACCTGATGTCAAGGTGATGGTGCAGTAGGATGGTCTACGCACGTCTCTCTTCACTAAACTGACAGAGCGTAATTCCTGTCTAACATAGGAAAGTTTTATCCCCGTCATGTTTTTAGGGTCTACCTAAATCCCATTTACATGTGTCAACAGGATCTGCTCAGGCAAATTAAACTTGACCAAATTCAAAATTATCAGAGCATAACATTATCCTGTAGATTACTGTCTGAGACTGAGTGACGCTGCCATGACCAGTCAGAAACAAATGGTGAACCCTTTATTTAGCATTTCTCATCAGACTCAAGTCGGGTCAAACACAATTTGAATAGATTTTGGCCTGCCATTGAAGGTGACACAAACGTTGGGAACGAAACGAGGAAAAAAACTGCATTTGTTTTATACAAAAGGCCGGTCCTGTGCAGTGTGTTGGTTTCAGATTAACCCGGTCGCTAAATATAATACATCATTTCCCTTGTCATTACGAAAGGGAGCTACATGTGTTGCAATTGCATATATGGAATGCACTGATTGGCGATCCTTTTCACATCCGTAGACAGGGCGGCGATTTAAAATTCCTGCTTACTTAACTGCAATACGGATTTTGTATTTATCTGTGTCCTGTTCGCTTTTCTATGTCTGTAAAACCACCCGATCCTTTCAACGACATAGACGACCATTAGGCTTGCAATAGCTAGAACTACCTCTGAACTCAACAAGACGACGCGCACCAGTTGCTCTCCCACTTTCGCACAAGCGAAACATCAGGTCATGGATTTACAGGGGATGATAATTGATCACGCCCCCCCTCTTCAGCGTGGTGGGCACTAATGCTCTTTTGCAGAGGGAATACTATTGGATTTTCACTTTACAAGATTAACAACCAAAAGGTTTAAATTTCAGTTTGGGTTTACTTGCTTTCTCTCCCTAAGAAGTAACAATGTGTGTAAACTGTTTATATGGTAATGTTCCTTAAGCACTTACTGTGTTTGGTGCTGCAGCCACTAGATGCAATATGATGAGTCTCTACTCTATTTAAAGGCCTTGTGTTTTAATACATTTTTGCATGTGTCTGATGAAGGTGCTTCACACCAAAACATTACAGGGTGTTTTGTTTTTCAAAAAACCACTTACCGTATATACTCGAGTATAACCCCACGAGTATAAACCGAGGTACCCAATTTCAGCTAAAAATCCTAATAAGATATTGACCCGATGTATAACCGAGGGTAGAAACCTGCACTTCAAGATATTTGAAACTACAACTCCCAGCTAATAAGCATGCTGGAGTTTAGTTTCCAAACATCTTGAATGCCAAGTAAGGGTGGCATTCAAGAGTGTTTGGAAACTACAACTCCCAGCATGCTTTATTAGCTGGGAGTTGTAGTTTCCAAACATCTTGACTCCACCCTCACTTGGCATTCAAGATGTTTGGAAACTACACTCCCAGCTATAAAGCATCTGGGAGTTGTAGTTCCAAACATCTTGAATGCCCACCCTCCCCCTCATTCAGTTGTACCTGTGCCTCTTCTCTTCTGTCTCTTTCTCCGTGGACTCCTGTGGACTCTTCTCTTCTCCCTGTGGACTCTTCTCCCTGTGGACTCTTCTCCCTGTGACTCTTCTCCCTGTGGACTCTTCTCCTGGACTCTTCTCCCTGTGGACTCTTCTCCTGGACTTCTTCTCCCTGTGTGGATCTTTCTCCTGTGGACGACTCTTCTTCTTCTATCTGTGGGCTCTTCCTCCATCCATCCTGGCAGGTATGGTATCGGCATTCCGGCACTGCGCGCCCATCCCTGTACCGAGCGCCGGCTACGTCACTGCCTGGCGCCGGCTTGGCGCCGGGCAGTGACGTCAGGCCGGCGCGCCAGTGCAAAAAGGATCGCCTGGCTGCCGGAATGCCCAGGTAAGTGGTTGACTCGAGTATAAACCGAGTCCGAGTTTTCAGGCTGATTTTCAGCTTGAAAAACTCGGTTTATACTCGAGTATATACGGTAGTAAAAATCAAGTCTGTGTAACCTTTTAATTTTTTCCTATTCTTTGTGCATGCGCGTCATTGTTAAGGTAAGGAGCGTACTGATTATCTAGAGAGAGTCCAAGTAGAGCACAAGTAGGTACGTTTATCTGGGTAACACGGACATTCTATAATTCACAGGTGATGGGAATAAGAGACTCACCTCCCTGTGAATAATAGATACATTTGCAAGGTCGCAAGGTTCTTATCTTTAAAAATAGTGCTAATTTTGCCCTAACCAATCAGCATCTTATTTACATTTGAAAAGCTAACATCTGATTGGTTGGGGCAAAATTAGGACCAATTTTTAATGATAAGACTTTTATTGAATAACCCTGTAAATGGAAGGGTAGTAGGGGGGAAATGCCACCACCTTTACATTTAAAGGCACACTATCCAGCAATGAAAGCTTGTTATTACAGTGTACATCCCCTTTAATTCACAAACAACAGAATACTGACTGGTTTAAATTATGGCAGGTCTGCAGGTAGAATTTGGGTCCATTGGTTTTCTAGGTAGAATGCTGTTACATTTAGTACTATAGTTCTCCATTATTTCCTTCTTAGATAAATGTTATGTTTTTTTATTCCCTTATTTGTGATTGTCTATTGTGCCATCAAACCTGGCCCTGCTGCCTATGCATTAATAAAGTTGTATTTCTAAAGGATTAGTATCATTATATTATGATCCTTATTAGTCATTTATGAACTTGGCGCAAAATACTGATCCCGGCGGAATTTACTACTACCGATATTAACCCGTTATATCTATTTTTCTCCAATTACCAAACTGTTTAGTCCATAGAATAGTATCACAGTACTCATCTATATTTTTTTCACATGTATATATGTACTAATATGGCTCTCCAAATTATCACTCATATAGAGCCAATTGATATATATCTACTCTTAAAAGAGAAATGTCTCTGGGTGGTCATGCCCCCCAAACTAGGACCTAGTCCACCCTTCTCCATCTCTATTGACAATATTGTCCTCAACCCGTTGAATCTGTGCACTGCCTTGGATATCTTTACTCCTCTATTTCCTTCCATCATCACATTAATAATGTCAATAGACCTGTCATTTTCTCTTTCGCAATATTGCAAAAACTGCCCTTTCTTCTATTGCTCCACTACTAAATGCTCATCCATGCCCTTATAATCTCCCGTCTTATCTACGTTAACATTCTGCTACTTGATGTCCCAGCCTGTCATCTCTCTCCTCTCCAGTCTTTCTTAAACTCGGCAGCTCGGATCATCTCACTCTCCTCCAAAAGAGAGCCCACTACCCTGATCACTGGCAGTCATAGGAGGCTCCCCATCAAACAAAGATCATATTCAGTACCCTTCTTTTAACATTAAATCCCTTCTTCACACTACTAGCACCTCCTTACTTATTCTTCCCACTTGGTCCCTTATGCCCTGGACACTGGAATTTGTAGGGAGGCAGAATGTGTAGGGGTTTGTAAAGAGATTTGCTCCTCACAACGAAATCTTCTCTACAAACCTCCTATGAATTCTGCTTCCCTCCCACCTTAAACCTTTCCTCTTGCTGCTCCCTACCTTTGGAACCCCCACCCTCTCACTTCACCAGGTGACATCCTTTAGCTCTTTTAAATCTAAACTTTAATCCCACCTTTCTGAAACCAGCAGTATTGATGCCTAATGATTATAAGCTGTCTGAGCACTATCCCTCCCCCACTTGTATTTGTCCCTCCCCCTTTCCACTTTAGATTGTAAGCTCTTCGGGGTAGGGAAAGGATCTCTTTCCTATATGTAAATATATAATATAATAAAAGTGCAAGATGGTGCACTCAAAGGGTCTTTTCCAAAACTTTTTTTCATATAGTGTTCAGCAACGTTTGTCTCGTATCCTAACCCTTGATCAAGCCCGAAACGTAAGACATAATTACGGCAGTTGCGATTTTCACAAATTTTTGTCACGGAACTGTCACAACAACAAGGTACTTAAGCTGTTAAAGGGTTTTTAAGAGTAATCTCTAACGCCAGCATGTAGCTGGCGTTAAAGATTCACAAAAGGTAAACTCCATCTGCAATGCACTGGAAGTCACTATCAGCCCCGTGCATTGCCTAGCAAGAGAGAGCAATACCCTTATTGTGTTTGCAGTTGACTTTTTGCATTGCTTTCCTAAATGGTAACATTATACCTGATCATCACCATAAATGGATCAAGGTGTCAGTAAGCTATTTTCTCTGGGAACATTAGACCACTCAAATTATGAGGAAAGACTGTTATGATTTTATGAAACATGCAGCAAAATTGATCATCAATGATTTGCTTGTGTTAAATGTTTACAAGACCTTTAATAATCATTAGTTCTTGTGGCAGATGTGTGGTGTGTATGTTGCTAAAATCAACAAGGAAACTATAAAATAAATAGATAACAATTTGCATTATTTTATACACAAAACCAAGTTCGTTTATACAGGATTGAAAAGTTTAAATGCAAAACAGTTAAAACGAAAAGTACCTGGGGCAGGTAGGCAGATTGGTAATTCCTACTTCCCAATATAGTTTCTTTAAGGAGTACAGCAAGGAAAATATAAAGGCTTCTGCCTTAGTGCTTCAGCACTATCTTTAAGACGCTCGATGAATATATTAGGAGGTACAGTAGTAATAATCAATCCTACCTTCTTACCCAGGTACTTTTAGTTTTAAAAAAGATAATTCATACTGGGTAGTTGTCCTTTAAAAAGAATAACCGTAAAAAGAGAGAAATCACCTATTCTGATCCTGTAATTAAGCCCTTTGTTATTGAGTTAAACCTACCTGATTTGCTCTTTATTTTTTAAGAGACTTCAGAAGCCCTTCATGCAGATCTATTATTATTTATAAGAAAGGAGGTAGTACCACTGTATGCCCCCTACTCCTGACCCAGTTAGAGTGGGCATAGACTGTTAATGAGCCTGAAATACTAGCTACATTGCACTGGAGACATTGTTGGGCCTCCACTCGTGCAAGAAGAAAATTGTAAAATTAATGGGCGTGTCCACCCTAAACCACTTTTAGATTCCTGCAGGAAAAACACACCCAAACCCTAAAATTGTTTACTATCAAAGTTGATACCGGTGTTTGCAGTCCTAATTCCCTTCTTTTTCCATGTAGACCCCAATCGCTCCATGATGGATAATGTCCCGGATATGTAACTAGCAATCTACCCGGACAGTGAAAGCTCAGGAGAGGATGTGCTAAATCTCTCTGAGCTTTTACTGCATTGACCTTTAAGATAATCTCCCTTTAGAAACTAATCTGAGGTCTGTAAGTAAAATGGTTTAGGGATTGAGGATGGGACATGCCCTTTAAAACTTTATCGCATAGTCCAATGGGCATAACTGGGGTGAATTTCCTGACAGTCAGAGGGTAATTACATTTTTAAGTTAATGGTCATTAAGAAAAAGGAGAGCCATCTTGAATTCTTGTTCGTTTCTTTTGGATTCTATAAACAATATCGCACATTTATAAAGTACAAAAATTGTTCCTTATTTAAATAGACAAGGGCCAACGACTATCGGAGTGACATGGATTTCATTCCAGCTGTGTTTTTCTGTGCAAGAGCGTTAGTCTATATTGATTCAGTGCAAGATAAAGAATAAAATCATTGCAAAGCTCTGGATACAGGATATTGCAGATCTCTTTTCCAGCTCCATTAACATTCCCTGCACCTGTTTATCTGGTTCTATATAATAAGACTGACACTGAGATTACAAAAAACGTCAACATCAAGGTACCCATGTCTTTACTAAATGTTGATAAATTGGGAACGGTGAGTTTGCATGCCTCAGAGTCTATCCATTGGAAACCTTCCTTTTGTTTCAAAGTAATGTTGTGCAGAGACCCCCTTTGCTGATTATTATATAAATGTTACCAAACTTTCTTTACACAGAAAAGAAGCTTAGGTCCTCAAGCTATTCAGTGGAATTGTCACCTTATCATTTAACTAGACTGTTCAGTAGCTTCGAGATCTTATCAATATATTTTTTTGTTTACTTATCCTGTATATGAATTTAAATTTATTCCAAATATTCATTTTTTTTAAAATTAAAAGATTTTTGGCTTTGACATAGGGTTGAAAGTAATATTTTACTTTTTGTGATCATTAATGTATCTGGGTAAATGTTAACATGATTAGCTCCACTGGGTGGCAGGATTGTCCTCCTATACAGTAACAACAAATGTAGTGAATTCTATAATGTAGACCTGAATTAAATTAAATCATCAGGGACGGGGAACACAGTCCTCGTTACCCATTGCATGCTAAACGCCGCTCGTTCATGAACATAGGTAATGTCATCTGAATTGTGATAGTAATCACAAGTATTTGCATACTAAAAATCACGAAATCATGTAATCTTAGATTGCGTTAATCAGTTGTTGCGGAAATAGTTTTTCGGCTAAGATTTGATTATCGAGTTTGTCCCATGTGACAATGCAAGCGCAAAAAAAAAAGGGAACTGATTTATTGCAGTAAATTGGCTGTCAGAAAAGAAAATGTATAAATTAATAAACCCTAAATGTGTGTTAAGGTTGAGAGTCTTAACTTAAATCAATAAAAAATATTGATCTTTGTTTTGTTTTTTTATTGGCCTTCATTTATAGATAACATATGAAAGGGAAAGTATAGACCAAAATGAAAGGCTATAAATATTGTTTAATTGTTTCCTCTTTCAGAACAAACCAGTTAAAACTCTTTACTTCCTTTAGGTGGAGTCCATTGCTTTATTCTGCCATTTGTGGTGAGTTTGTAGAGCCATGTTTTCAGGAAAATTATTAGCTAATAGAAGGAACAGAAATAGTGTTCACATTTATAAAAATATAAAGACTTAATGATTGGATAAATACTCAGCTGCAAGCTTTATGGGTACCAACCTAATTAGCACATTTACCTTATTTAATGTTGCAAAAACGATAATTGGAAAGCATCCCTAAATATAATAATACAATCATTTTTGTGACCTTATTAACAGTACATCCAATTAGAATGTACTCAAACCAACCACCCAGTTATTATTATTATTATTGTGGATTTATATAGAGCCAACCTTCTTCCGTGGCGCTTTATATTGCATTAAAATACATAAGGAAAACATACATGTTACATACAGGGGTAGTGCAAGTAATACAAAGTGCAATAAATGTAAGTGCTGGTCCACAGCATTCATTGTGGTAAGTTCGCATTACTGGGTACCGAGATAGATAGACAGACAGATATATGGATAGATAGTGACTCTGGTGGATAACAGTCAACGGGTCAGTGGTTTTAGGGAATTAGTTTTGTTTTCCTCTCTGCGGCCCTTTCAATTTCCCCAGGGTATCGCCTCCGGGCTCCAAGCGAACCACCAATATGAACCACTTTAAGAAATATTACCAAAAATGACTGTATACCTATAATTGTTTTCCAAATCCCACATTAATAATGTAATATCAGAAGGTCAAATTGATTTTGATAGCAAATACTCCAAAGCAAAAATAAATTGTTTAAACATGTCATTCTTTAAAAAAAACAAAACAAACAATCAATCCTTTGCTAAACTTTTTGGTATGTGTTTATGGGAATTTTAGGAGCCAGTTTTCTTTTAATACTTTGCTCTCTAGCAAAGATTTAGAGAAAAACTCTATGGCTCTCTAAGATCCACAAATACTATAGTAAGCTGTCAGCACGGGCAGCTTACTATAGCAGGTAATAAACTGCAATCGAACTGTTCAGTACCTTCACTGGACCACAAGGGTAGATGAAAGCTCCTGTATTTGTAAATCACATTTTCATTCCCAAATACTATAGTAAGCTGGTGGGTGTTCAACACCTGCTTACCATAGCAGGAAGTGAACTTGCAATTAGTGCTGATCAAAGGTTCATTTCCTCCACTAAACCACCAGGGCTGCCTAGGGGGGAGACCAAGGGGCACCACCAGAGACAAAAGTCTCATCCTTTCTCATTGGAGTGGCACCGCTGCTCTTCTTCTCAGAGCCTGAGCAAAACATGTACTGGGTTGAAGACCTGTAGCAACACACAGACCTCAGTGCTACTTACATATATTTATTAATATTTACTTTAGATTTGGATGAGGCAAAGTAACTCTGTATTATATATACCCTTTAAAACATTTTTAAATTACAAACTGTGTGGTATTGGTATTTCAATGTGGTCTTTGATTGCATTATTTTTTGGAAAGGCATAAAGTACCAATAATAATCAGCATTTTATGACTGCACAGTTTTTATGCTTGACCCATTTAGTTCCAATGTGGTTTGATAGGAGCCACAGTATCAGTAACTATAGATACCCCAGCTTTAAAAATAGACTTTTTGGTGTGGGCTGTACTTGGTGATTATATGTATATTTTGCAGAAAAAAATGAATCCTTATTAAAGTTACCTGTTACTACTTATGAGTACATTCCATTTGCTGGTATTAAAGGAATAAACAATATACATGGTGTCTGTAAGGTACAGCTTGGAATGAGAATATTTATCAAAAAACAATCAGGCCACAAAGTTACTGCTGTAAATTAACCTAAATTATTGATACATTGAAAGATTGCAGAGGATTCACAGAAACCCCTATGGAATCTACTGCCAAAGACATAAACTCTTATAAGACCTTGATAATTAAACTTATCTTATTATAAACTCTTAATTGAAATGACCAGACGTACACAAGTGTTGGGTGAAAAGGTAGGCCATAGCTTTTATTGACATATTCTATTATATGTGTTAAAAAATGCCAGATCTAAAAATTTTACATCCGTGCATGCTGGTTAGATGAACCCAGCCATAGCCAAAGCTTGAATGCCACACCTTTGGGTCCCCAGAGTAATGGCTCCAATAAACATATCTTTCACAAGGATGTATCCACCAGCTGTGACTCCAACATAAGCCTTCTAACTGAATGAACTCATAAAATAACCAACTTCTACAGAAGGAGGGAGGGAAGAACTTGCAACTCCGGCAAGTTCAAAAACTAAGATGGTGACTTGCGCCTCATGGAGGCATCCTAGCATACGAAGCATGATGTCAGTCCTGACATCACGCTACCTATTCTTGCGGCACCTGGATCGGCCAATCTATCTAGCAGAAGTTCCACTCCCAGCATTCCTGGGTAAGACACCCCCACTCGTGGTCAGATGCCCTGCCCCTATCCCAGGCCGGAGCTACCATCCTTCCCAACTATCACTGTAACATTTTTTGTTGATCTGTCCCCTATTTCCTAAGATATCCAGTCTGAACCATCTTACATTTCAGCAGTCAATCAAGTGCCTTATTATTATAAACTCTTCTGTTAGGTAAGTTTTTTTTTCTAAGTTTTGCTGTAGCTGGAATGGTGACAGTTGGTATGTGAACTGCATGGTGGGAAATTCTCTATTCCAATGCTGCCTCGTAGGGATTACTGAGCATGCTTGCCCTCACAGAGAGTCATTCTGACTGAGGGGCTGAGCTTGAGCCAAACAAGTACCTGATTGCTACAAAGTCATCAGAGTAAGTGCTGCTTACATGTATTCATTTATATATTGAAATAAGGCAAAGTATTTTTTTTTCAGTTTTGCAATTCCTTTAATACTCTAAAAAAATATGGTGATACATTTGTTGTTTTTGGCCAAGTGAGGGCATCTTTAAGGGAGGTAAATTGTGCTCAAACTCTGTAATATGATAAAAAGTTTTCTTTACTTTTATTCAGTTACCATAAAAAATGTATTGGTGCAATTTTGAAGGACACCGTGACCTTACAGAAAGCATTAAGAAGCCAAAATCAAACCTGAAAATGCTGTGCTTGTTGCTACTGTATGTACAATATTCCTTTTGTGTTCTAGTCAACGTTTTCATGTCCTCCTGCACACAAGGAGTTTGATCTCAGTAAAAGAAAGGAAGGTTACATTTAACAGAACATTTTTGGGTCCTTCTTTTTGTGTTAAACAGAAATACTGTTTTCTTCTTCGGGATTCAGGAAAATTTAATGCTGTAATTGCTAAAAGCAAAAGTGATAGATTAGTGACCATGGCAGGCTAAAAGGAAAGGAAAATCAGTAATTTATAGTATTTAGTGACAATTACAAAAAAGGGGAAAAGAGAGGGGGACAAAAATCTAAAGCACAGGCACCTTTCAAACTAGATAGCTCCTTTGTGTTTTATAGGGCTGGAGAACAGCTCAGAACAATGTATAAATCAGACCAGGGCACTTTCATTACAGCACTTACTCAGAGAGACACTATTCTTTATGTCCATGTTCCAGAGTTTCCGTTATTTATATAGTATCCATAGCAAGAACGAAAAATGTTGGTCCTTTAAGAGAATATTCAATCAAGGTTTTAAACTTTAATTTAACATTTTATTTCTAATTATTTTTATCTCTTTGTTGTGCTAATACACTTGTACATAGTATTAGTATTTAGTCTAAGACTAATCAACTTGGAAAATGTAGGTTGTTTTATATTGATGGCAGTAATCTACATTAAAGGTAAATTATACTTTTGCGGTAACTGGCTGCTCACCTTTCTTCATTAACACATTTTTTTCAATGTCCGTGATGGGAGAATTTTCTGTGACCATGACTGTGGGAGGAGCCAGAAAGAAATCAGTTTCTGTATGGAATAATTCTCCTTTAATAATCATTGCAGAAATATTACCGGGGACTTTTTGTATGTGCAACACTGGTCCAATGCAACACAACTGGTATATGATCACTGGGGACATCATCTCTTTATATGCCAGTATAGTACATAAAAAGGATTTGGATGCTGACCAATATCATTTGAAACAACATCATGAGGGTAATCCACCTGTACAATTTTTGATCAAATGCCTTGATCTTATATTACATTTTTAAAACTATTTCAAATTTGAATGTGATTTTTTTTCTTGCAGGTAGTTGGGACTGCAATGGGCAGTCCCATAGCACCGTCCTACGACAAACTTTATGTCAGTTTCCTGTCAGATTCTGGCGCTATATTGATGATCTCTTTATTATTTGGTCTGGTACCTCTGGACCAAGGGACTGAGTTTGTTGAATTATTTGGATAATTGGATTAAATTAAACGTTAAAATCTCCAAGGAGATGGTAAATTACCTTGATGTCAAGGTGATGGTGCAGTAGGATGGTCTACGCACGTCTCTCTTCACGAAACTGACAGATCGTAATTCCTGTCTACATAGGAAAAGTTTTTATCCCCGTCATGTTTTTAGGGGTCTACCTAAATCCCAATTTACATGTGTCAACAGGATCTGCTCAGGCAAATTAAACTTGACCAAATTTCAAATACATTCAGAGCATAACAATATCCTAGTAGATTACTGTCTGAGACTGAAGTGACGCTGCCATGGACCAGTCAGAAACAAATGGTGAACCCTTTATTTAGCATTTCTCATCAGACTCAAGTCGGGTCAAACACAATTTGAATAGATTTTGGCCTGCCATTGAAGGTGACAAAACGTTGGGAACAGAAACGAGGAAAAAAAACTGCATTTGTTTATACAAAAGGCCGGTCCCTGTGCAGTGTGTTGGTTCAGATTAACCCGGTCGCTAAATATAATAAACATCTTTCCCCTTGTCATTACGGAAAGGGAGCTACATGTGTTGCAATTGCAATATATGGAATGCACTGATTGGCGAATCCTTTTCACATCCGTAGACAGGGCGGCGATTTAAAATTCCTGCTTACTTAAACTGCAATACGGATTTTGTATTTATCTGTGTCCTTGTTCGCTTTTCTATGTCGGTAAAACCACCGATCCATTTCAACGACATAGAAGCGACATTAGGCTTGCAATAGCTAGAACTACCTCTGAACTCAACAAGACGAACACGCGACCAGTTGCTTCCCACTTCTGCACAGCGAAACATCAGGTCATGGATTTACAGGGGATGATAATTGATCACGCCCCCCCTCTTCAGCGTGGTGGGGACATAATGCTCTTTTGCAGAGGGAATACTATTGGATTTTCACTTTACAAGCATTACAACCAAAAGGTTTAAATTTCAGTTTGGGTTTAACTTGCTTTCTCCCTAAGAAGTAACAATGTGTGTAAACTGTTTATATTGTAATGTTTCCTTAAGCACTTACTGTGTTTGTGCTGCAGCCACTAGATGGCAATATGATGAGGTCTCTACTCTATTTAAGGCCTTATGTTTTAATACATTTTTGCATGTGTCTGATGAAGGTGCTTCACACCAAAACATTACAGGGTGTTTGTTTTTCAAAAAACACTTACCGTATATACTCGAGTATAACCCGACCCGAGTATAAACCGAGGTACCCAATTTCAGCTAAAAATCCTAATAAAGATATTGACCCGAGTATAAACCGAGGGTAGAAACCTGGCATTCAAGATATTTGGAAACTACAACTCCCAGCTAATAAAGCATGCTGGGAGTTGTAGTTTCCAAACATCTTGAATGCCAAGTAAGGGTGGCATTCAAGATGTTTGGAAACTACAACTCCCAGCATGCTTTATTAGCTGGGAGTTGTAGTTTCCAAACATCTTGAATGCCACCCTCACTTGGCATTCAAGATGTTTGGAAACTACAACTCCCAGCTAATAAAGCATGCTGGGAGTTGTAGTTCCCAAACATCTTGAATGCCCCCTCCCCCTCAGTTCAGTTTGTACCTGTGGGCTTTCTCCCTGTGGACTCTTCTCCCTGTGACTCCTGTGACTCTTCTCTTCTCCTGTGGACTCTTCTCCTGTGGATCTTCTCCCTGTGGACTTCTCCCGTGGACTCTCTCCTGGACTCTTCTCCCTGTGGACTCTTCTCCTGGACTCTTCTCCCTGTGGACTCTTCTCCTGTGGACGACTCTTCTTATTCTATCTGTGGGCTCTTCCTCCATCCATCCTGGCAGGTACGGTATCGGCATTCCGGCAGCTGCGCGCCCATTCCTGTACCGGCGCGCCTGCTGACGTCACTGCCTGGCGCCGGGCTTGGCGCCGGGCAGTGACGTCAGGCCGGCGCGCCAGTGCAGAAAAGGATCGCACGGCTGCCGGAATGCCCAGGTAAGTGGTTGACTCGAGTATAAACCGAGTCCGAGTTTTCAGGCTGATTTTTCAGATTGAAAAACTCGGTTTATACTCGAGTATATACGGTAGTAAAAATCAAGTCTGTGTAACCTTTTAATTTTTTCCTATTCTTTGTGCATGCGCGTCATTGTTAAGGATAGGAGCGTACTGATTATCTAGAGAGAAGTCACAAGTAGAGCACAAGTAGGTACGTTTATCTGTGTAACACGGCATTCTATAATTCACAGGGTGATGGGAATAAGAGATCTCACCTCCCTGTGAATAATAGATACATTTGCAAGGTCGCAAGGTTCTTATCTTTAAAAATAGTGCTAATTTTGCCCTAACCAATCAGATCTTATTTAACATTTGAAAGCTAACATCTGATTGGTTGGGGCAAAATTAGGACCAATTTTTAATGATAAGAACTTTTATTGAATAACCCTGTAAATGGAAGGGTAGTAGGGGGGAAAAATGCACCACCTTTACATTTAAAGGCACAACTATCCAGCAATGAAAACTTGTTATTACAGTGTACATCCCCTTTAATTCCCAAACAACAGAATACTGACTGGTTTAATTATTGGCAGGTCTGCAGGTAGGAATATTGGGTCCAGTGGTTTTCTTAGGTAGAATGCTGTTACATTATAGTAGCTATAGTTCTCCATTATTTCCTTCTTTAGATAAAATGTTATGTTTTTTTATTCCCTTATTTGTGATTGTCAGATTTGTGCCATAAACCTGGCCCTGCTGCCTATGCATTTAAAGTTGTATTTCTAAAGGATTAGTATCATTATATTATGATCCTTATTAGTCATTTATGAACTTGGTGCAAAATACTGATCCCGGGCGGTAATTTACTACTACCGATATTAACCCGTTATATCTATGTTCTCCAAATTACCAAACTGTTAGTCCATAGAAATAGTATCACAGTACTCATCTATATTTTTCACATGTATATATTGGACTAATATGGCTCTCCAAATTATCACTCATTCATAGAGCCAATTGATATAATCTACTCTTAAAAGAGAAATGTCTCTGGGTTGTCATGCCCCCCAAACTAGGACCTAGTCCACCCTTCTCCATCTCTATTGACAATATTGTCCTCAACCCAGTTGAATCTGTGCACTGCCTTGGAGTAATCTTTGACTCCTCTATTTCCTTCCATCATCACATTAATAATGTCAATAGGACCTGTCATTTTCTCTTTCGCAATATTGCAAAGAACTGCCCTTTCTTCTATTGCTCCACTACTAAAATGCTCATCCATGCCCTTATAATCTCCCGTCTTATCTACTGTAACATTCTGCTACTTGATGTCCCAGCCTGTCATCTCTCTCCTCTCCAGTCTTTCTTAAACTCGGCAGCTCGGATCATCTCACTCTCCTCCAAAAGAGAGCCCACTACCCTGATACTGCAGTCAATAGGGAGGCTTCCCATCAAACAAAGAATCATATTCAGTAGCCTTCTTTTAACATTTAAATCCCTTCACACTACTGCACCTCCTTACTTATCTTCCCACTTGGTCCCTTATGCTCCTGGACACGTGGAATTTGTAGGGGAGGCAGAATGTGTAGGGGGTTTGTAAAGAAGATTTGCTCCTCACAACGAAATCTTCTCTACAAACCTCCTATGAATTCTGCTTCCTCCCACCTTAAACCATTCTCTCTTGCTGCTCCCTACCTTTGGAACCCCCACCCTCTCACTTCACCAGGTGACATCCTTTAGCTCTTTTAAATCTAAACTGTAATCCCACCTTTCTGAAAACCAGCAGTATTGATGCCTAATGATTATAAGCTGTCTGAGCACTATCCCTCCCCCACTTGTATATTGTCCCTCCCCCTTTCCACTTTAGATTGTAAGCTCTTCGGGGTAGGGAAAGTATAATATATATATATAATAAAAAGTAGCAAGATGGTGCACTCAAAGGGTCTTTTCCAAAACTTTTATTCATATAGTGTTCAGCAACGTTTTGGCTCGTATCCTAGAGCCTTGATCAAGCCCGAAACGTAAGACATAAATTACGGCAGTTGCGATGTTACACAAATTTTGTGTCACGGAACTGTCACAACCAATGTACTAAGCTGTTAAAGGGTTTTTAAGACGTAATCTCTAACGCCAGCATGTAGCTGGCGTTAAAGATTCACAAAAGGTAAACTCCATCTGCAATGCACTGAGAGTCACTATCAGCCCAGTGCATTGCCTAGCAATAGAGAGCAATAGCCCTTATTGTGTTTGCAGTTGACTTTTTGCATTGCTTCCTAAATGGTAACATTATACCTGATCTATCACCATAAATGGATCAAGGTGTCAGTAGAGCTATTTTCCTGGGAACATTAGACACACTCAGAATTATGAGGAAAGACTGTTAATGATTTTATGAAACATTCAGCAAAATTGATCATCAATGATTTGCTTGTGTTAAATGTTTACAAGACCTTTAATAAATCATTAGTTCTTTGTGCAGATGTGTGGTGTGTATGTTGCTAAAATAACACAAGAAAAAACTATAAAATAAATAGATAACAATTTGCATTATTTTATACACAAAACCAAGTTACTGTTATACATTTAAAGGATTGAAAAAGTTTAAAAATGCAAAACAGTTAAAACGAAAAGTACCTGGGGCAGGTAGGCAGGATTGGTAATTCCTACTTCCCAATATAGTTTCTTTAAGGAGTACAGCAAGGAAAATATAAAGGCTTCTGCCTTAGTGCTTCAGCACTATCTTTAAGACAGCTCGATGAAATGATATTAGGAGGTACAGTAGTAATAATCAATCCTACCTTCTTACCCCAGGTACTTTTAGTTTTAAAAAAGATAATTCATACTGTGTAGTTGTCCTTTAAAGAAGAATAACCGTAAAAAAGAGAGAAATCACCATATTCTGATCCTGTAATTTAAGCCCTTGTTATTGCAGTTAAACCTACCTGATTTGCTCTTTATTTTTTAAGAGACTTCAGAAGCCCTTCATGCAGATCTATTATTATTTATAAGAAAGGAGGTAGTACCACTGTAAGTGCCCCCTACTCCTGACCCAGTTAGAGTGGGCATAGACTGTTAATGAGCCTGAATACTAGCTTACATTGCACTGGAGACATTGTTGGGCCTCCAACTCGTGCAAGAAGAAAATTGTAAAATTAATGGGCGTGTCCACCCCTAAAACCATCTTTTAGATTCCTGCAGGAAAAACACCCAAACCCTAAAATTGTTTACTATCAAAGGTTGATACCGGTGTTTGCAGGCCTAATTCCCTTCTTTTCCATGTAGACCCCAATCGCTGCCATGATGGATAATGTCCCGGTATGTAACTAGCAAATCTACCCGGAGCAGTGAAAGCTCAGGAGAGGATGTGCTGAATCTCTCTGAGCTTTTACTGCATTGACCTTTAAGAATATCTCCCTTTAGAAACTAATCTGAGGTCTGTAAGTAAAATGGTTTCAGGGATTGAGGATGGACATGCCCTTTAAAACTTTATCGCATAGTCCAAGGGGCATAACTGGGGTGGAATTTCCTGACAGTCAGAGGGTAATTACATTTTTTAAGTTTAATGGTCATTTAAGAAAAAGGAGAGCCATCTTGAAATTCTTGTTCGTTTCTTTTGGATTCTATAAAACAATATCGCACATTTATAAAAGTACAAAAATTGTTCCTTATTTAAATAGACAAGGGCCAAACGACTATCGGAGTGACATGGATTTCATTCCAGCTGTGTTTTTCTGTGCAGAGCGTTAGTCTATATTGATTCAGTGCAAGATAAAGAATAAAATCATTGCAAAGCTCTGGATACAGGATATTGCAGATCTCTTTTCCAGCTCCATTAACATTCCCTGCACCTGTTTATCTGGTTCTATAATAAAGAACTGACAGCTGAGAATTACAAAAAAACTTCAAACATCAAGGTACCCATGTCTTTACTAAATGTTGATAAATTGGGAACGGTGAGTTTGCATGCCTCAGAGTCTATCCATTGGAAACCTTCCTTTTGTATTCAAAGTAAATGTTAGTGCAGAGACTCCCCCTTTGCTGATTATTATATAAATGTTACCAAACTTTCTTTACACAGAAAGAAGCTTATAGTCTCAAGCTATTCAGTGGAATTGTCCACCTTATCATTTAACATGAGACTGTTCAGTAGCTTCGAGATCTTATCAATAATATTTTTTGTTTACTTATCCTTGTATATGAATTTAAAATTTATTCCAAATGATTCAGTTTTTTAAAAATATAAAAGATATTTGGCTTTGACATCAGGGTTGAAAGTAATAATTTTACTTTATTGTGATCATTAATGTATCTGGGTAAATGTTAACATGATTAGCTCCACTGGGTGGCAGGATTTGTCCTCCTATACAGTAACAAACAAATGTGGTGAATTCTATAATGTAGACCTGAATTAAATTAAATCATCAGGGACGGGGAACACAGTGACATCGTTACCCATTGCATGCTAAACGCCGCTCGTTCATGAACATATGGTAATGTCATCTGAATTGTGATATGTAATCACAAGTATTTGCATACTAAAAATCACGAAAATCATGTAATCTTAGATTGCGTTAATCAGTTGTTTCGGAAAGATAGTTTTCGGCTAAGATTTGATTATCGAGTTTGTCCCATGTGACAATGGCAAGCGCAAAAAAAAAAAGGGAAACTGATTTATTGCAGTAAATTGGCTGTCAGAAAAGAAAATGTATAAAATTTAAATAACCCTAAATGTGTGTTAAGGTTGAGAGTCTTATAACTTAAATACAATAAAAAATATAGATCTTTGTTTTGTTTTTTTATTGGCCTTCATTTATAGATAACATAATGAAAGGGAAAGTATAGACCAAAATGAAAGGCTATAAAATATTGTTAATTGTTTCCTCTTTCAGAACAAACCAGTTAAACTCTTTACTTCCTTTTAGGTGGAGTCCATTGCTTTATTCTGCCATTTGTAGGTGAGTTTGTAGAGCCATGTTTTCAGGAAAATATTAGCTATAGAAGGAACAGAAATAGTGTTCACATTTATAAAAATATAAAGACTTAATGATTGGATAAATAGCTCAGCTGCAAGCTTTATGGGTACCAACCTAATTAGCACATTTACCTTATTTAATGTTGCAAAAAACGATAATTGGAAAGCATCCCTAAAATATAATAATACATCATTTTTGGTGACACTTATTAACAGTACATTCCAATTAGAGATGTACTCAAACCCAAACCCAGTTATTATTATTATTATTGTGGATTTATATAGAGCCAACCTCTTCCGTGGCGCTTTATAATTGCATTAAAATACATAAGGAAAACATACATGTTACATACAGGGGTAGTGCAAGTAATACAAAGTGCAATAAATGTAAGTGCTGGTCCAGCAGCATTCATTGTGGTAAGTTACAGCATTACTGTGGTACAATAGGATGGAGGGCCCTGCCCGAGAGCTTACAGTCTAGAGGAGATGGGGATGAGACATAAGGTGAAGCAGATCAGTATCTGTAACTAAGTTGTCAGTGGATTATAACTAGTCGGTCTGTGATGGGTTAGTAAGGGGTAGATGTGTCCAGGTCCAGATTGTAACCTTACAGTCTAGAGGAGATGGGGATGAGACATAAGGTGAAGCAGATGAGTATCTGTAACTAAGTTGTCAGTGGATTATAACTAGTCGGTCTGTGATGGGTCAGTAAGAGGGGTAGAAGTGTCCAGGTCCAGATTGTAACCTTACAGTCTAGAGGAGATGGGGATGAGACATAAGGTGAAGCAGATTGGTAGCTGTAACTAAGTTGTCAGTGGAGTATAACTAGCAGGTCTGTGATTGGTCAGTAAGAGGGGTAGAAGTGTCCATGCCCAGATTGTAACCTTGCCTGAAGAGATGAGTTTTGAGGTTGCGTTTAAAGATATGGAGTGATGGCGAGTGACGTATAAAGCAAGGAAGAGAGTTCTAGAGCAGAGGGGCAGCACGAAAGAAGTCCTGTATACGGGAATGGGAGGAGGTGATTAGAGTGGATGAGAGGAGAACATCATTAGCAGAGTGGAGGTTACGCCTTGGGTAGTATCTGTTTATCAGATCAGAGATGTATGGGGGGGCTGTATTGGAGAAAGCCTTGTAGGATAAGGTTAGCAGCTTAAATTGGATCCTTTGGGTGATGGGAAGCCAGTGGAGAGATTGACAGAAAGGGGCAGCGTGTGAGAAGCGGTTACTTCAAAGGTTACTCCCAGGCATTGCATGTGAGGTGTGGTTGATATGGATAGTAATGTTAGGTAGCGGGGTCGATCAAGAGGGTAGGAAAATGACAAGTTGGGTCTTAATTAGAGATGGACAAATCAGATTTTATGGATACGAATTGACTTTTTTGGATTTCATTTTTTTTCTGAATTTGCAGAACTTTTTTGCTAATTATTGAATAAACAGTTAAGGATTTGCCAATCCACATTTGTGAAAATGATAGTGAAATTTAGATTGTTGAGGGAGTTCTGAATTCGGGATTCGATTTTTCAGAATTTATCTAATTTGTGGAAATTATTGTGAACCCTTAATTCCGTATATGGGAGGTTAACCCTTGATTCTGTACATGTGGGGAAAAACTGACTTTCTGAACCCTCGATTACGTATATAGGAGGTGTATGGAAGGTTTACCGAATTCGCAAACCCACAAATATGGGATAAGTGTCAAATGTGGAATGTGGAAGCTCAAAAGTTCTCCATTTGTACGTGTTTTCTCCAGACCATTTACCAGGTCCCAGAGCCATGTACAGTAAGTTACATTACTATTTATACCTTTATTTTAATTTAACTTTTCAGATTTTTTGGTCCCCATTGGCTTTAATGGATCTGATTTTTAATTTTTGTATTTTTTCAAAATTCCACAGATCCGGAATCGCAATAAATTTTACAAAGTTCGTCCATCTCTAATTAAAATACCTCAACATAAGGTTGTTCTAAAACTTCTGTTATTCTACATAGTATAAGGTGATTTACAATCACACTGGCCGATCTTACTTTCTGGTTTTTAATACCAGATTACTGTATATATGCAGTGTAAGGCTATACTCCAGTCAATTATATTTACAGTAAGTGCTTCTGTAACTAAAAAAGGTTCCATCTTGTTGCCAGTACATCTCCATGTAGCCTTCAAACCACCTTCTGAGCATGTCCACCTATGTCTTGGAAATAAAAGAATGCTTTTCTTTTATGAATGAAAAGCAAAACTAAGAAGATGTTTTCAAACACACTGTACACTGTGTTTAACGTTGGTCATACAAGTTGCCAATTAGACATTTGTTCTGATGAACATTTAATCGACTTTAACATCTACATCCTCAGTGGTTCATATCTGCAACATTTCCACACCATTACCCGGCTGGATTACACTTTACAGATTACAGCTGTAACGTTGGTCATAAAGTGGATTGGAAAACCAGGTTCAGGAAATGTCTATGCTGTTACATGAATGGCTGAAGGCTTCTAGGCAGTAGGACAGGCTGGAGCTTCCCTGTGTCATCTGCTGTGTAGGAGAGATAGGAACATGTGTGCATGCATGGCAGCCCCAAGCACCACAGAGAGATGAATTATGGGAGTTGACCCCTAGTAGCCACAGGCTAATTAAAGAAAATCAACCAACAGCCACAGCAAAGTTCGAAGTAGAAAATATCAACTGTATGTGGATGTGCTCTGTCCATTAGAGTGACATGTTATCTTGTGAATTTAGTTCTCCTTTAAGCATGCTGAAATCATGCATGGCATATAGGATATATCAGCTGCCACAAATCAGGTAAATTGAGATCTTAATCAGTGCTAGATCAGATTCCTGTTGGTCTCTCGGAAGAAGGCTGGATAAAAATCTCAAAGCTCATATACCTTTGAGTTCTTCTACTGCAGTAATGTGGGTGTGGTAGAATTTAAAGGGCATGTCTACCCCACACATTGTAGTGTTAAATGGTAGGTTTCGAAAACAGGGATTCATCACTAGTTATTTTATTGGGTATAACTTTACATATGTTTCTAATGTCAGGAAAAAAAATGTAAATTCTGAGTACAATAAATAAGAATCTCTGTTGTATTTAGTCAGGTAAACTGGAAGTTTAGTTGTTGAAGATGTTTTGCTAGTCATTCAACTGGATCACTCAATTCAGAATGACTTGTACGAGAATCTTTTGGCAATAAATATCCTGGAATGTGTCCATTCCAGTCAGACTAGAGAAACTCCTTTAAGAACTAAACTTCAAGTCCAGTGGATCTAACTAAATACCACAGATATACAATAACGTGGATGGATGAATATTACAGATATACCAAGACCTGGATGAAGGAATATTACTGATATACCATGACCTGGATGAATGAATATTACAGATATACCATGACCTGGTTGAATATTTATTACAGATTTACCATGACCTTGATGGATGAATATTACAGATATACTGTTACCTGGATTAATGAATATTACAGATATACCCTGACCAGTATAAATGAATATTACAGATATACCATGACCTGGATGAATGAATATTACACATATACCATAACCTGGATGGATGAATATTACAGATGTACCATGACCTGGATGAATACATATTACTGATATACCATGATCTGGATGAATAAATATTACAGACATA
Source organism: Hymenochirus boettgeri (assembly GCA_019447015.1). Lineage (NCBI taxonomy): Eukaryota > Metazoa > Chordata > Amphibia > Anura > Pipidae > Hymenochirus > Hymenochirus boettgeri. Next base: position 14,173,228 of record CM033473.1, on the reverse strand, counting down.
CCATGACCTGGATGAATATTACAGATATACTATGACCTGGATGAATATTACAGATATACCATGACCGGAATGAATAAATATTACAGATATACCATGACCTGAATGGATGAATATTACAGATATACCATGACCTGGATAAATGAATATTACAGGTATACCATGATCTGGATGAATGAATATTACAGATATACCATGACCTGGATGAATGAATATTACAGATATACCATGACCTGGATGAATGAATATTACAGATATACCATGACCTTAAGATAATGAATATTAACAGATATACCATGACCTGGATGATATTACAGATATACCATGACCTAGATGAATATTACGATATACACATGACCTGAATGAATAAATATTACCGATATACCATGACCTGGATAATGAATATTACAGATATACCATTCCCGGATGGATGATATTACTGATATACCAATACCTGGATGAATGATATTTACAGATATACCATGACCTGGATGAATGAATATTACAGATGTACTATACCATGACCTGGATTAATGAATATTACAGATATACTGTGACCTGTATGAATAAATATTATAGATATACCATGACCTGGATAAATGAATATTACAGATATACCATAACTTGGATGAATGAATATTACAGATATATCATGACCTGGGTGAATGAATATTACAGCCTTACCATGACCTAGACAAATTAATGTTACGGATATACCATGACCTGGATGGGTGAATACGACAGATATACCATGACCTGGATGGATGAATACGACAGATATACCATGACCTGGATGGATGAATATTACAGATATACCATGACCTGGATGAATGAATATTTCAGATATACCATGACCTGGATCACTGAATATTATAGATATGCCATGACCTGGATGAATGAATATTAGAGATATACCATGACCTAGATGACTGAATATTACAGATATACCATGACCTGGATGAATGAATACAACATATACTGTATAAAATTACCTGGATTAATGAATACCACAGATGTACAGTACTGTGACCTGGGTGAATGGGAACCTTTACAAACATACAATAAATAAGTTTACTCAATAGATCCTTTTTTTTGTGTAACAATTTTGTTAACTTGTATGATAGAAAATGTTATTTATTATAGACACCTAAAAAACTGGAAAGAGTCCAGTGAGCATTTCACTTTCAAAAATAATGTGCAGTAGTAAGTGTTGATAGAATAACAATAAACGTAACCATTTATGACAACAACATTAGCTGTTAAAGATGTTTTTAATGAAAGCCTGTGAGTTAAAGTAAATATGTCCACCCACTTGCTAGTGCAAACTATTACATGTGTGAAAAGATTTCTATTCTCAGCAATCATAGACCTATTCATACAATGTTAAGTATTTCAATAGCTTCTAATATTCAGACCTATGCCCAACTGTTAACTTCCTTTTTAATTCTGACAATTCTAGCTTCTTGTCAAATACTGTAAATATTGTCCCAGAATAACAAATGTACTATGAATGAATGCAATGATCAAACATGGGATCACCAATATCAGATCAGAAATTTAGTATCTGGAAAATTTTGGACCCATTGCACTTTTTTATTAAAAGGGTAAGTTGCCCCTAAACCCCTATTTATAAGTTATTACATATGATATGAAGTAATACATTGTTAATAAACAGTTTTTAATCTTTGCAGTAAGTGAGTAAAACATTTGTTTTATGTTGGATTTCATCTTTTATTTCTTTGCTTAGGAAGAATAGTTTTAATATGATAGACAGCATTCCAAGTTTAAATATAATCTATAGAGAGAGAAAAGATAGATAGATAGATAGATAGAAAGATAGATAGATAGATAGATAGATAGATAGATAGATAGATAGATAGATAGATAGATAGATAGATTGATGGGTAGACAGATTGATGGGTAGACAGATTGATGGGTAGACAGATAAATAGATAGACAGGCAGATAGATAAAAATCCTTGTGCTGCTTATACTATAAATGGCTCTGTGTTAAGTAATTCTCTGTTGGAAATGGATCTTGGAGTTTTGGTGGATAACAAACTTAAATGTAGCAAGCAGTACAGGCAGCAACAGCCATTGCCATCAAGATAAAGAAAATCTTATTCTCTCTTTACAAAGCATTGGTAAGGCCTCATTTGGAATATGCAGTGCCATTTTGGAATCCTGTATAGAAAAAAGACATCTTGTAAATGATGAAGGCTTCAGAGTTGAGATGTTCGAAACTGTTGCATTTCGTTCTATTTTCGAACTTTTGAAATTTTTGGAAAGTTCAAAAGTTCGAGTTTCAGTTTTCGAAAATCGTCTACTTTTGATTTTCGAAAATCATCTACTTTAAATTTTCGAAAATCGTCTACTTTCAATTTTCGGAAATCGTCTACTTTCGATTTTCAATAAAAATCGAAAATTTGTGAAATTCGGGAGTTCCGAAAGTTTCATTGGGACTTCGAAACTGGGTTCTATTCGAACCCACATTACATCTCTACTTCAGAAAAGGGCAAATAAATTAATAAGGGGACTGGGAGAGCTTGAATATGAAGACAGATTAAATAAGTTACAATTATGCACACTAGAGAAAAGTCCCTTGCGTGGGGATATGATCACTCTGTATAAATGCATTAACGGGCCATACAATAAACTATCTGGACCATTGTTCACCCAAGAACATGTCAGAGGACACGTGGACATCCCTTAAGAATGGAAGAAAAGTAATTTATTCTTCAAGTTCAGAAAGGGTTTTTCACTGTGAGAACGGTAAAGCTATGGAACTGTCTTCCATTGGACATTGTTATAGCAGCATTGGATAGTTTAAAAAAAAAGCTGGATGAGTTTCTGCAAACAAGGAATGTTGCAGGTTACTGGTATTGATACACAAAGTAGAGTTGATCCATGGATATTTCTGAGTCAGGAAGGAATTTTTTTACCCTTCATAATTCTGGAGTTTTTTTTTTTTTACCTTCCTCTCGATCAACAGTTAGGCAGGACATGTGGATATTGCTGAGTAGGTTGGACTGGATGGATGGATGTCTTTATTCAATCTCAAATACTATACTATTTATCTAAAAGACCGAAGGGTTGTACTCTCCAGGCATCTGACTATTTGGAAAATGTAACAGTGGTTAAAATGATTAACAATAAAAAAAAATCCAGTTACAAAAAAATAGAATGCACATCGTTACTTTGAAATGAATGAGAATATTTCTAATAAAATCTAGCAAACTGGGTGATAAGTTATCAAGGATTTTTAAATACAGATCTAATAAACTGAATCTAAAATTACACAATAAGAATCTAGAAAACTGACTTCTCATATGACGGGATTTTTTTTTTGTCACTTCTTGTGAAATGATAAAATTGCTGCATAAATTGTCTCCCATAAGGTCAAAGCAGATGGCGCACTGCAAAGTAAAGAATATATGCTTCTACCCTTTGAAATTTTGTTAAGTTGACAACATAGTAAAGTCTGCTTGAAGATCAGAGTAAGTAGAATGTTATGAAAAAATCCATTAAGCTAACTGTCAGGACAAAAAATAGAGGCCCATTTTTAGAAATCAATTGAAAATGGTGTCATTGATGCTGGTACAGTCTATGAAATGACTTGAAATATATTTTTATATATATATTTTTTTCTTTTGAGTAAATTGAACAGGAAATCTCATCACGTTACAGATTCCGTGAGCAGTTCTCAATGTCAGAATAATTATGGAGAAAACATAACATTGTGTCCTTTGATGGGAAATACAAGCAGAGAATTCCGTTCATGAAACTCCAATGGAAACACTGTTAATAGGCACAGTGTAACATTCATAGATCATGGCAGCTCAACCTTTATACTATAAGGTCCGGACAGACAGACTGTTCTCTATCTTTATTTGAAACTGGGTGACAAATTACACACTATTCCCCACAATGGCCAGAGAGTTTTTGAAGCCCAAATTCACAAAAAGCCTTAAAGGGCATCTATACTCAAGTTTTTTTTGTATTCTTCTTAACAGTAACGTTTTCTTGTATATCTGCCCACTATTTTTTAATGCCTTATTATTATAATTTTTCTGCTGTCTGCAGTCTTGCTGTAACTGGAATGGTGACAGTTTCTATATGAGAATTGCATGGTGGGAAATTCCCTCTTTTAACGCTGGCTCCTATTGATTACTGAGCATGCTCATCCTACCATTAAGTCAGATCAGCTGGAAGTAGGAGTTGGATAAGTGAATAGGGGGCAGATACTGAGGCTGAGTTTGGAAAGAAGACATGCAGCCTTCACCTCAGAGTAAGTACTAATTACAGTACATGTAAGATGAAGTAATTTTTTTAGTTTACATACCCTTTAATGCAGTGTTTCTCAATCTTTTTTTCTTTGCAACTTATGAAACTTTTCTTTTCTCTCAGGGAAACCCTACATATATATATATATATATATATAGTATGTGTATGTGTAAAAAAGAAAAAATATCGCAACTACAAATCATAAGTCATTAGGACCAAGTGGTTTAGTTCCTCACCCTGGGTACTATAAGAGGAGAGAGGGGGTAAGAATCTGACTAACCTGAATTAATAATAATAATAATAATAATAATAATAATAATAATAATAATAATAATATTAAAATAAATAATAATAGTAGTAATAATAATAAGAATAGTAATAATAATAATAATAATAATAATAATAATAATAATAGTAGTGGGGAGGTATGGAGAGGAAGACATAAGTTAATGAAAAGAAGAAGAAGGAAGAACAGAAGTAAGCAGAAGAAGCAAGCAGAAGAGGAATAAGATAAGAAGAAGAAGAAGAAGGGAAATAAAGACATGAAGATGGAGTAGTAATAATAATAGATAGTAATAATAATAATAATAATAATAATATACTAAAATAACAGTAGTAATAATAATAGTAAAATAAATAATAGTAGTAGTAGTAGTAGTAGTAGTAATAATAATAATAATAATAATAACAGTAGTAATAATAATAAGAAGAATAGTAAAAATAATAATAACAATAACAACAGTAGTAATAGTAATAATAATAACATTAATAGTAATGATAATAGTATCCTTGCATAATTACTATTATTGTTATTTTATATATTTGTTATATGTTGGTATTTGTATGTTTTTATATAAAGGAAAAAGAGATAATACTTCTTTAGTTAAGTTATAGACAAGTAAAGAATGTACCTGTGGAAGTCATTATTAGACTTTAAAGATTGTCTGTACATAGCAAAATAGACATCCAGTCATACTTATGCTGTAAACAAAGGTTGTTCGTAGTAAGACAAAGATCTGCTCAGAATGTGTATATACTTTAGTAAGAGAGAGACTGAACAAGGAAAACAAGAGAGAGTACAAGTTTGGGAGGATGGTTTGAAGGAGAGTTTATAAAGGAAAACACCAAGATGATGCAGCTGAAACCAGGAGGACCCGCTGGGTTAAAGAATATATATCCACAGCCTGATAGATGTTGATGTCCAGAAACAAGTTTCCATCATGACAGTAAATAAGATTTTGACCAGGCAAGTAAGACATCTCTTGTAAGAAAAATCTTGGCTACTGACTGCCTATTAATTGTGTACGCTTGTGAAGGTTCTCATTCATCCAGGTCAGGTATATATCTGTAATATTCATCCATCCAGGACATGGTATATCTGTAATATTCATTCATCCAGGTCATGGTATATCTGTAATATTCATTCATCCAGGTCATGGTATATCTGTAATATTCATTCATCCAGGTCATGGTATATCTGTAATATTCATCATCCAGGTCATGGTATATCTGTAATATTCATTCATCCAGGTCATGGTATATCTGTAATATTCATCATCCAGGTCAGGGTATATCTGTAATATTCATCCACCAGGTCATGGTATATCTTAAATTCATCATCCAGGTCATGGTATATCTATATAAATTCATTCATCCAGGTCATGGTATATCTGTAATATCATTCATCCAGGTCATGGTATATCTGTAATATTCATTCATCCAGGTCATGGTATATCTTAATATTCATTCATCCAGGTCATGGTATATCTGTAATATTCATCCATCCAGGTCATGGTATATCTGTAATATTCATCCATCCAGGTCATGGTATATCTGTAATATTCATTCATCCAGGCCATGGATATATCTGTTAATATTCATCCATCCAGGTCATGGTTATCTGTAATATTCATCATCCAGGTCATGTATATCTGTAACTCATATCCAGGTCATGTTAGATACTGTAATATTCATCATATCCAGGTCATGGTATATCTGTAATATTCATCATCCAGGTCATGGTATATCTGATACTATCATTCATATCAGGTCATGGTATATCTGTAATATTCATCCATCCAGGTCATGGTATATCGTAAGAATTCATCCATCCAGGTCACGGGATATCTGTAATATCCATCCATCCAGGTCATGATATATCTGTAATATCCATCCATCCAGGTCACGGGATATCTGTAATATCCATTCATCCAGGTCATGGTATATCTGTAATATCCATCCATCCAGGTCATGGTATATCTGTAATATTCATTCATCCAGGTCATGGTATTTCTGTAATATCCATCCATCCAGGTCATGGTATATCTGTAAGTCATCCCTCAGGTCATGGTATATCTTATAAGTATTCTCTCATCCAGGTCATGGTATATCTGTAATATTCATTCATCCAGGTCATGTATATCTGTAAATACATTCATCCAGGTCATGGTATATCTATATATTCATTCATCCAGGTCATGGTATATCTGTAATATTCATCCATCCAGGTCATGTATATCTGAATATTCATCATCCAGGTCATGGTATATCTGTATATTCATTCATCCAGCCAGGGATGGTATATCTGTAATATTCATCCATCCAGGTCATGGTATATCGTATATTTCATCCATGTCATGGTATATCTGTAATACCATTCATCCAGGTCATGGTATACGTAATATTCATCATCCAGGTCATGGTATATCTGTAATATTCATCATCCAGGTCATGGTATATCTGTAATATCATTCATCCAGGTCATGTATATCTGTAATATTTCACCCATCCAGGTCATGGTATATCTGTAATATCATCCATCCAGGTCATGGTATATCTGTAATATTCATTCATCCAGGTAATGGTATATCTGTAATATTCATTCATCCAGGTCAGGTATATCTGTAATATCATTCATCCAGGTCATGGTATCTGAATATTCATTCATCCAGGTCATGGTATATCTGTAATTCATTCAATCCAGGTCATGGTATACTGTAATATTCTACATCCAGTTCATGTATATCTGTAATATCATTCATCCAGGTCATGGTATATCTGTAATATCATACATCAAGGTCATGTATATCGTAATTCATTCATCATCCAGGTCATGGTATATCTGTAATATTCTCCATCCAGGTCATGGTATATCTGTAATATTCATCCATCCAGGTCATGGTATATCTGTAATATTCATCCATCCAGGTCATGGTTATCTTATTCATTCCATCCAGGTCATGGTATCTGTAATATTCATATCATCCATGTCATGTTATATCTGTAATATTCATTTCCAGGTCACAGTATATCTGTAATATTCATTCATCCAGGTCATGGTATATCTGTAATATTCATATCACCGGTCATGGTATATCTGTAATATTCATCCATCAGGTCATGGTATATCTGTAATATTTATTCATCCAGGTCACCTGGTATATCTGTGTGGATTCATTAGATCAACGGACTTGAAGTTAGTCTTGAAGACGTTCGCTAGTCATCTCGTGGCTTTCTCAATTCAGAATGACTTGTACAAACCTGTGGCAATTTTACCCTGAAAATCCTAATATCATATCACAGCCAGGTGTTAAGGGCATGATTGCATAGTGGCTAAGAGGTGTTTAGAACGCCAGGGTAAGATGTTCAAAACAGCATTGTACAAGCCTAAATAGAGGTGCGGGGGTTCGACACCACCTGTCTGCCATGTACACTGCTGTTTTGACCCTTACACTGCTGACATACAAACACCTCT
>CM033473.1:14060392-14165066 GCA_019447015.1 Hymenochirus boettgeri | reverse complement strand
GAATATTACAGATATACTGTGACCTTGAATGAATATTACAGATATACCATGACCTGGAATATGAATATTACAGATATACAGACATGGAGGGATGAATATTACGATATACCATGACCTGGAGATGAATATTACAGATATACCATGACCTGGATGGATGAATATTAACAGATATACCATGACCTGGATGGATGAATATTACAGATATACCATGACCTGGATGATGAATATACAGATACCATGACCTTGTATGTATGAATATACAGATATACCATGACCTGGATGAATGAAATTACAGATATACCATGACCTGGATGGATGAATATTACAGATATACCATGACCTGGATGAATGAATATTACAGATATACCATGACCTGGATGAATGAATATTACAGATATACCCTGACCTGGATGAATGAATATTACAGATATACCGTGACCTGGATGAATGAATATTACAGATATACCATTACCTGGATGAATGAATATTACAGATTTACCATGACCTGGATGGATGAATATTACAGATATACCATGACCTGGATGGATGAATATTACAGATATACCATGACCTGGATGAATGATATTACAGATATACCATGACCTGGATGAATGAATATTACAGATATACCATGACCTGGATGAATGAATATTACAGATATACATGACCGGATGAATGAGTATTACAGATATACAATGACCTGGATGGATGAATATTACAGATATACCATGACCGGATGGATGTATTAAGATATCCATGGCCTGGATGAATGAATATTACAGATATACCATGACCTGGATGGATGAATATTACAGATAACCATGACCTGGAGGATGAATATTACAGATATACCATGACCTGGATGAATGAATATTATAGATATACCATGACCTGGATGAATGAATATTACAGATATACCATTGACCTGGATGAATGAATAGATATACATGACCTTAGAATGATTATAGATATACCATGACCTGGATGGATGATATAAGATATACGACCTGGATGGATGAATATTACAGGTATACCATGACCTGGATGATGAAATTACAGATATACCATGACTGGATGAATGAATATTACAGATATACCATGACCTGGATGGATGATATTACAGATATACCATGACCTGGATGAATGAATATTCATATACCATGACCTGGATGAATGAATTACAGATATACCATGACCTGGATGATGAATATTACAGATATACCAGTCCTGGATGGATGAATATTACAGATATACCATGACCTGGATGAATGAGAACCTTCACAAGGTACACAATTTAATAGGCAGTCAAGTAATTGCCAAGATTTTTCTTACAAGAGATGTCTTATGCCTGGTCAAAATCTTATTTACTGTCATGATGGAAACTTGTTTCTTGGAATCAAAATCTATCAGGCTGTGGATAATATATTCTTAACCCAGCGGGTCCTCCTGGTTCAGCTGCTAATCTTGGTTGTTCCTTTATAACTCTCTTCAAACCATCCTCCCAAACTTGTACTCTCTCTTTGTCCTGTTCAGTCTCTCTCTCTACAAGTATATACACATTCTGAGCAGATCTTGTTGCTTACTACGAACAACCTTTGTTTACAGCATAAGTATGACTGGATGTCTATTTGCTATGTACAGACCATCTTTAAAGTCTAATAATGACTTCAAAAGTACATTCTTTACTTGTCTATAACTTAACTAAAGAAGTATTATCTCTTTTTCCTATATAAAAACATACAAATACCAACATATACAAATATATAAAATAACAATATAGTAATTATGCAAGGATACTATTACATTACTATAATGTTTATTATTACTATACTACTGTTGTTATTGTTATTATTATTTTTACTATCTTCTTATTATTATTACTACTGTTATTATTATTATTAATATGACTACTATACTACTACTATTATTTAGTTTCTATGAATTACTACTGTATTAGTATTATTATTATATTATTATATTATTAGTACTACTAAATACTATAGATATTAAATGATTATGATTATTATTATTATTATTAAGTGTATTATTATGATTATTATATTATTTGATATTATTATTATTTATTATTACTACTACTACTAACTACTATTATTTATTTTACTATTATATTACTATGTTATATTATTATTATATATATTATTATTATTAATTACTTATTCTTATTATTATTACTACTATTATTATTTATTTTAATATTATTATTATTATTATATATTATTATATTAATTCAGGTTAGTCAAGATCTTACCCCCTCTCCCTCTTTAGTAACCCAGGGTGGGAACTAAACCACTGGTCCAATGACTTATGATTTGTAGTTGCGATATTTTTCTTTTTACACATACACATACATATATATATATATATAATATATATGTAGGGTTTCCCTGAGAGAAAAGAAAAGTTTCATAAGTTGCAAAGAAAAAAAGATTGAGAAACACTGCATTAAAGGGTATGTAAACTAAAAAATTACTTCATCTTACATGTACTGTAATTAGTACTACTCTGAGGTGAAGCGTGCATGTCTTCTTTCCAAACTCAGCCTCAGTATCTGCCCCTATTCACTTATCAACTCCTACTTCCAGCTGATCTGACTTAATGGTAGGATGAGCATGCTCAGTAATCAATAGGAGCCAGCGTTAAAGAGGGAATTCCCACCATGCAATTCATATAGAAACTGTCACCATTCCAGTTACAGCAAGACTGCAGACAGCAGAAAAAATTATAATAATAAGGCATTAAAAAATAGTGGGCAGATATACAGAAAACGTTACTGTTTAGAAGAATACAAAAAAAACTTGAGTATAGATTGCCCTGGCCATTGTGGGGAATAGTGTGTAATTGTCACCCAGTTTCAAATAAAGATAGAGAACAGTCTGTCTGTCCGGACCTTATAGTATAAAGGTTGAGCTGCCATGATCTAGAATGTTCACTGTGCCTATAACGTGTTTCCATTGGAGTTTCATGAACGGAATTCTCTGCTTGATTTCCCATCAAAGGACACAATGTTATTTTTCTCCATAATTATTCTGACATTGAGAACTGCTCACGGAATCTGAACGTGATGAGATTTCCTGTTCAATTATTCAAAAGAAAAAAAATATATATAAAAATAATTTCAAGTCATTTCATAGACTGTACCAGCATCAATGACACCATTTTCAATTGATTTCTAAAAATGGGCCTCTATTTTTTGTCCTGACAGTTAGCTTAATGGATTTTTTCATAACATTCTACTTACTTGATCTTCAAGCAGACTTTACTATGTGTGTCAACTTAACAAATTTCAAAGGGTAGAAGCATATATTCTTACTTTACTTTGCAGTGCGCCATCTGCTTTGACCTTTGGGAGACAATTTATGCAGCAATTTTATCATTTCACAAGAAAGTGACAAAAAAAAAATCCCGTCATATGAGAAGTCAGTTTTCTAGATTCTTATTGTGTAATTTTAGATTCAGTTTATTAGATCTGTATTAAAAATCTTGATAACTTATCACCCAGTTTGCTAGATTTTATTAGAAATATTCTCATTCATTTCAAAGTAACGATGTGCATTCTATTTTTTTGTAACTGGATTTTTTTTTATTGTTAATCATTTTAACCACTGTTACATTTTCCCAAATAGTCAGATGCCTGGAGAGTACAACCCTTCGGTCTTTTAGATAAATAGTATAGTATTTGATGAATAAAGACATCCATCCATCCAGTCCAACCTACTCAGCAATATCCACATGTCCTGCCTAACTGTTGATCGAGAGGAAGGTAAAAAAAAAAAACTCCAGATTATGAAGGGTAAAAAAATTCCTTCCTGACCAGAAATTCCAGGATCAACTCTACTTGTGTATCAATACCAGTAACCTGCACACATTCCTGTGTTGCAGAAACTCATCCAGCTTTTTTTTTAAACTATCCAATGCTGCTATAACAATGTCCAATGGAAGACAGTTCCATAGCTTTACCGTTCTCACAGTGAAAAACCCTTTCTGAACTTGAAGAATAAATTACTTTTCTTCCATTTAAGGGATGTCCACGTGTCCTCTGACATGTTCTTGGGTGAACAATGGTCCAGATAGTTTTTGTATGGCCCGTTAATGCATTTATAACAGAGTGATTAATCCCCACGCAAGGGACTTTTCTCTAGTGTCATAATTGTAAACTTATTTAATCTGTCTTCATATTCAAGCTCTCCCAGTCCCCTTATTAATATTTGCCCTTTCTGAAGTAGAGATGTAATGTGGGTTCGAATAGAACCCAGTTTCGAAGTCCCAATGAAACTTTCGGAACTCCCGAATTTCACCAATTTTCGATTTTATTGAAAATCGAAAGTAGACGATTTCCGAAAATTGAAAGTAGACGATTTTCGAAAATTTAAAGTAGATAGATTTTCGAAAATCAAAAGTAGACGATTTTCGAAAACTGAAACTCGAACTTGAACTTTCCAAAAATTTCAAAAGTTCGAAATAGAACGAAAGCAACAGTTTCGAACATCTCAACTCTGAAGCCTTCATCATTTACAAGATGTCTTTTTTCTATACAGGATTCAAAATGGCACTGCATATTCAAATGAGGCCTTACCAATGCTTTGTAAAGAGAGAAAAGATTTTCTTATCTTGATGGCAATGGCTGTTGCTGCCTGTACTGCTTGCTACATTAAGTTTGTTATCCACCAAAACTCCAAGATCCATTTCCAACAGAGAATTACTTAACACAGAGCCATTTATAGTATAAGCAGCACAAGGATTTATCTATCTGCCTGTCTATCTATTTATCTGTCTACCCATCAATCTGTCTACCCATCAATCTGTCTACCCATCAATCTATCTATCTATCTATCTATCTATCGATCTATCTATCTATCTTTCTATCTATCTATCTATCTATCTTTCTCTCTCTATAGATTATATTTAAACTTGGAATGCTGCTATATATTAAAACTATTCTTCCTAAGCAAAGAAATAAAAGATGAAATCCAACATAAAACAAATGTTTTACTCACTTAATGCAAAGATTAAAAACTGTTTATTAACAATGTATTACTTCATATCATATGTAATAACTTATAAATAGGGGTTTGGGGCAACTTACCCTTTTATAAAAAAAGTGAATGGGTCCAAAATTTTCCAGATACTAAATTTCTGATCTGATATTGGTGATCCCATGTTGATCATTGCATTCATTCATAGTACATTTGTTATTCTGGGACAATATTTACAGTATTTGACAAGAAGATGAATTGTCAGAATTAAAAAGGAAGTTAACAGTTGGGCATAGGTCTGAATATTAGAAGCTATTGAAATACTTAACATTGTATGAATAGGTATGATTGCTGAGAATAGAAATCTTTTCACACATGTAATAGTTTGCACTAGCAAGTGGGTGGACATATTTACTTTAACTCACAGGCTTTCATTAAAAACATCTTAACAGCTAATGTTGTTGTCATAAATGGTTACGTTTATTGTTATTCTATCAACACTTACTACTGCACATTATTTTTGAAAGTGAAATGTCATTGGACTCTTTCCAGTTTTTTAGGTGTCTATATAAATAACATTTCTATATACAAGTTAACAAAATTGTTACACAAAAAAAGGATCTATTGAGTAAACTTATATTGTATGTTTGTAAAGGTTCCATTCACCCAGGTCACAGTACTGTACATCTGTGGTATTCATTAATCAGGTAATTTATACAGTATATGTTGTATTCATTCATCCAGGTCATGGTAATCTGTAATATTCAGTCATCTAGGTCATGGTATATCTCTAATATTCATTCATCCAGGCATGGCATATCTCTAATATTCAGTGATCCAGGTCATGGTAATCTGAAATATTCATTCACCAGGTCATGTATATCTGTAAATTATCCATCCAGGTCATGGTATAATCTGTCGTATTCATCCATCCAGGTCATGGTATATCTGTCGTATTCACCCATCCAGGTATGGTATTCCGTAACATTAATTGTCTAGGTCATGGTAAGGCTGTAATATTCAATCACCCAGGTCATGATATATCTGTAAATCATTCATCCAGTCCAGTATGGTATATCTGTAATATTCATTTATCCAGGTCATGGTAATCTATAATATTATTCATACAGGTCACAGTATATCTGTAATATTCATAATCCAGGTCATGGTATAGTACATCGTAATATTCATTCATCCAGGTCATGGTATATCTGTAATATTCATTCATCCAGGTCTTGGTATATCAGTAATATTCATCCATCCGGAATGGTATATCTGTAATATTCATTATCCAGGTCATGGTATATCGGTAATATTTATTCATTCAGGTCATGGTATATCGTAATTCATTAGGTCATGTATATTCTGTAATATTCATCCAGGTCATGGTATATCTGTAATATTCATTATCAGGTCATGGTATATCTGTAATATTCATTCATCCAGGTCATGGTATATCTGTAATATTCATTCCAGGTCATGGTATATCTGTAAATTCATTCTCCAGATATGGTATACTGTAATATTCATTTATCCAGGTCATGGTATATCTGTAATATTATCCATTCAGGTCATGGATATCTGTAATATTTATTCATTCCGGTCATGGTATATCTGTAATATTCATCCAGGTCATCTAGTATATCTGTAATATTCATCAGGTCATGGATGTCTGTAATATTATCATCCAGATCATGGTATATCAGTAATATGTATTCATCCAGGTCATGGTACATCTGAATATTTATCATCCAGGTATGGTATATGTGTAATATTCATCATCCAGGTCATGGTATATCTGTAATTCATTTATACTGTCAGGGTATATCTGTAATATTCATTAATCCAGGTAACAGTATATCTGTAATTCATCCATCAAGGTCATGGTAATCTGTAATAAATATCAACCAGGTCATGGTATATTGTATATTCATTATCCAGGTCATGGTATACAGTATATCCTTCATCCAGGTCTGGTAATTGTAATATTCATCCATCCACGTTATGTATATCTGTGGTATTTAGTTAGATCCACTGGACTTGAAGTTTAGTTTAAAGGAGTTCTCTAGTCTGACTGGAATGGACACATTCCAGGATATTATTGCCAAAAGATTCTCGTACAAGTCATTCTGAATTGAGTGATCCAGTTGAATGACTAGCAAAACATCTTCAACAACTAAACTTCCAGTTACCTGACTAAATACAACAGAGATTCTTATTATTGTACTCAGATTTACATTTTTTTTCCTGACATTAGAAACTATGTAAAGTTATACCCAATAAAATAACTAGTGATGAATCCCTGTTTTCGAAACCTACCATTTAACACTACAATGGGTGGGGTAGACATGCCCTTTAAATTCTACCACACCCACATTACTGCAGTAGAAGAACTCAAGGATATGAGCTTTGAGATTTTTATCCAGCCTTCTTCCGAGAGACCAACAGGAATCTGATCTAGCACTGATTAAGATTCAATTACCTGATTTGTGGCAGCTGATATATCCTATATGCCATGCATGATTTCAGCATGCTTAAAGGGAACAAATTCACAAGATACATGTCACTCTAATGGACAGAGCACATCCACATCAGTTGATATTTCTACTTCGAACTTTGCTGTGGCTGTTGGTTGATTTTCTTAATTAGCCTGTGGCTACTAGGGGTCAACTCCCATAATTCATCTCTCTGTGGTGCTTGGGGCTGCCATGCATGCACACGTTCCTATCTCTCCTACACAGCAGATGACACAGGGAAGCTCCAGCCTGTCCTACTGCCTAGAAGCCTTCAGCCATTCATGTAACAGCATAGACATTTCCTGAACCTGGTTTTCCAATCCACTTTATGACCAACGTTACAGCTGTATCTGTAAAGTGTAATCCAGCCGGGTAATGGTGTGGAAATGTTGCAGATATGAACCACTGAGGATGTAGATGTTAAAGTCGATTAAATGTTCATCAGAACAAATGTCTAATTGGCAATTGTATGACCAACGTTAAACACAGTGTACAGTGTGTTTGAAAACATCTTCTTAGTTTTGCTTTTATTCATAAAAGAAAAGCATTCTTTTATTTCCAAGACATAGGTGGACATGCTAGAAGGTGGTTTGAGGCTACATGGAGATGTACTGGCAACAAGATGGAACCTTTTTAGTTACAGAAGAAGCACTACTGTAAATATAATTGACTGGAGTATAGCCTTACACTGCATATAACAGTAATCTGGTATTAAAAACCGAAAGTAAGATCGGCCAGTGTGATTGTAAATCACCTTATACTATGTAGAATAACAGAAGTTTTAGAACAACCTTTTGTGAGGTATTTAATTAGAGATGGACGAACTTTGTAAAATTTATTGCGATTCCGGATCTGTGGAATTTTGAAAAAATACAAAAATTAAAAATCAGATCCATTAAAGCCAATGGGGACCAAAAAATCTGAAAAGTTAAATTAAAATAAAGGTATAAATGTAATGTAACTTACTGTACATGGCTCTGGGACCTGGTAAATGGTCTGGAGAAAACACGTACAAATGGAGAACTTTTGAGCTTCCACATTCCACATTTGACACTTCCCATATTTGTGGGTTTGCGAATTCGGTAAACCTTCCATACACCTCCTATATACGTAATCGAGGGTTCAGAAAGTCAGTTTTTTCCCACATGTACAGAAATCAAGGGTTAACCCCATATACGGATTAAGGGTTCACAATAATTTCCCAAATTAGATAATTCTGAAAAATCGATCCCGAATTCAGAACTCCCTCAACAATCTAAATTTCACTATCATTTTCACAAATGTGGATTGGCAATCCTTAACTGTTTATTCAATAATTAGCAAAAAAGTTCTGCAAATTCAGAAAAAAAATGAAATCCAAAAAAGTCAATTCGTATCCATAAATCTGATTTGTCCATCTCTAATTAAGACCCAACTTGTCATTTTCCTACCCTCTTGATCGACCCCGCTACCTAAATTACTATCCATATCAACCACACCTCACATGCAATGCCTGGGAGTAACCTTTGAAGTAACCGCTCTTACACGCTGCCCCTTTCTGTCAATCTCTCCACTGGCTTCCCATCACCCAAAGGATCCAATTAAGCTGCTAACCTTATCCTACAAGGCTTTCTCCAATACAGCCCCCCCATACATCTCTGATCTGATAAACAGATACTACCCAAGGCGTAACCTCCACTCTGCTAATGATGTTCTCCTCTCATCCACTCTAATCACTCCTCCCATTCCCGTATACAGGACTTCTTTCGTGCTGCCCCTCCTCTAGAATCTCTCCTTGCTTTATACGTCATCGCCATCACTCAATCTTTAAACGCAACTCAAAACTCATCTCTTCAGGCAAGGTTACAATCTGGGCATGGACACTTCTACCCCTCTTACTGACCAATCACAGACCGCTAGTTATACTCCACTGACAACTTAGTTACAGCTACCAATCTGCTTCACCTTATGTTCATCCCCATCTCCTCTAGACTGTAAGGTTAAATCTGGACCTGGACACTTCTACCCCTCTTACTGACCATCACAAGCCGACTAGTTAATCCACTGACAACTTAGTTACAGATACTGATCTGCTTCACCTTAGTCTCATCCCCATCTCCTCTAGACTTAAGGTTACAATCTGGACCTGGACAATTCTACCCCTCTTACTGACCCATCACAGACCGACTAGTTATAATCCACTGACAACTTAGTTACAGATACTCATCTGCTTCACCTTATGTCTCATCCCCATCTCCTCAGACTGTAAGGTTACAATCTGGACCTGGACACTTCTACCCCTCTTACTGACCCATCACAGACCGACTAGTTATAATCCACTGACAACTTAGTTACAGATACTGATCTGTCACCTTATGTCCTCTAGACTGTAAGCTCTCAGGCAGGGCCCTTAATCCTATTGTACCACAGTAATGCTGTAACTTACCACAATGAATGCTGCTGGACCAGCACTTACATTTATTGCACTTGTATTACTTGCACTACCCCTGTATGTAACATGTATGTTCCTTATGTATTTAATGCAATTATAAAGCGCCCGGAAGAGGTTGGCTCTATATAAATCCACAATAATAAAAATAATAACTGGTGTTGGGTTTGAGTAACATCTCTAATTGGAATGTACTGTTAATAAGTGTCAACAAAAATGATGTATTATTATATTTTAGGGATGCTTTCCAATTATCGTTTTTTGCAACATAAATAAGGTAAATGTGCTAATTAGGTTGGTACCCATAAAGCTTGAGCGTGAGCTATTTATCCAATCATTAAGTCTTTATATTTTTATAAATGTGAACACTATTTCTGTTCCTTTATAGCTAATATTTTCCTGAAAACATGGCTCTACAAACTCACCTACAAATGGCAGATAAAGCAATGGACTCCACCTAAAAGGAAAGTAAAGAGTTTAACTGGTTTGTCTGAAAGAGGAAACAATTAACAAATTTATAGCCTTTCATTTTGGTCTATACTTTCCCTTTCATTATGTTATTATAAATGAAGGCCAATAAAAAAACAACAAAAGATCATATTTTTTATGTATTTAAGTTATAGACTTCAACCTTAACCACATTTAGGTTATTTAAATTTATACATTTTCTTTTCTGACAGCAATTTACTGCAATAACATCAGTTTCCCTTTTTTTTTTTGCGCTTGCCATTGACATGGGACAAACTCGATATCAAATCTTAGCCGAAAACTATCTTCGAAACAACTGATTAACGCAATCTAAGATTACATGATTTTCGTGATTTTTAGTATGCAAATACTTGTGATTACATATCACAATTCAGATGACATTACCATATGTTCATGAACGAGCGGCGTTTAGCATGCAATGGGTAACGATGTCACTGTGTTCCCCGTCCCTGATGATTTAATTTAATTCAGGTCTACATTATAGAATTCACCACATTTGTTTGTTACTGTTAGGAGGACAAATCCTGCCACCCAGTGGAGCTAATCATGTGTTAACATTTACCCAGATACAATGATCACAATAAAGTAAAATTATTAATTTCAAACCTGATGTCAAAGCCAAATATCTTTTATATTTTTAAAAAATGAATCATTTGGAATAAATTTTAAATTCATATACAGGATAAGTAAACAAAAAATATTATGATAAGATCTCGAAGCTATGAACAGTCTCATGTTAAATGATAAGGTGGACAATTCCACTGAATAGCTGAGACTATAGTTCTTCTGTGTAAGAAAGTTTGGTGAACATTTATTAATAATCAGCAAGGGGGAGTCTCTGCACTAACATTTACTTTGAATACAAAAAGAAGGTTTCCAATGGATAGACTCTGAGGCATGCAAACTCACCGTTCCCAATTTATCAACATTTAGTAAAGACATGGGTACCTTGATGTTTGAAGTTTTTTGTAATTCTCAGCTGTCAGTTCTTTATTATAGAACCAGAAAACAGGTGCAGGGAATGTTAATGGAGCTGGAAAAGAGATCTGCAATATCCTGTATCCAGAGCTTTGCAATGATTTTATTCTTTATCTTGCACTGAATCAATATAGACTAACGCTCTGCACAGAAAACACAGCTGGAATGAAATCATGTCACTCCGATAGTCGTTTGGCCTGTCTATTTAAATAAGGAACAATTTTTGTACTTTTATAAATGTGCGATATTGTTATTAGAATCCAAAGAAACGAACAAGATTCAAGATGGCTCTCCTTTTTCTAAATGACCATAAACTAAAAAATGTAATTACCCTCTGACTGTGTCAGGAAATTCCACCAGTTATGCCCTTGGACTATGCAGATAAAGTTTTAAAGGGCATGTCCATCCTCAATCCCTGAAACCATTTACTTACAGACCTCAGATTAGTTTCTAAAGGGAGAATTATTAAGGTCAATGCAGTAAAAGCTCAGAGGATTCAGCACATCCTTCCTGACTTTCACTGCTCCGGGTAGATTTGCTAGTTACATACCGGGACATTATCCATCATGGCAGCGATTGGGGTCTACATGGAAAAGAAGGGAATTAGGCTGCAAACACACGGTATCAACCTTTGATAGTAAACAAATTAGGGTTTGGGTTTTTTCCTGCAGGAATCTAAAAGATGGTTTTAGGGGTGGACACGCCCATTAATTTTACAATTTTCTTCTTGCACGAGTTGGAGGCCAACAATGTCTCCAGTGCAATGTAAGCTAGTATTCAGGCTCATTAACAGTCTATGCCCACTCTAACTGGGTCAGGAGTAGGGGGCACTTACAGTGGTACACCTCCTTTCTTATAAATAATAATAGATCTGCATGAAGGGCTTCTGAAGTCTCTTAAAAATAAAGAGCAAATCAGGTAGGTTTAACTGCAATAACAAGGGCTTAAATTACAGGATCAGAATATGGTGATTTCTCTCTTTTTTACGTTATTCTTCTTTAAAGGACAACTACACAGTGAATTATCTTTTTTAAAACTAAAAGTACCTGGGGTAAGAAGGTAGGATTGATTATTACTACTGGTACCTCCTAATATCATTTATACGAGCTGTCTTAAGATAGTGCTGAAGCACTAAGGAGAAGCCTTTATATTTTCCTTGCTGTGCTCCTTAAAGAAACTATATTGGGAAGTAGGAATTACCAATCCTGCTACCTGCCCCAGGTACTTTTCGTTTTAAGTTTTGCATTTTTAAACTTTTCAATCCTTTAATGTATAACAGTAACTTGGTTTTGTGTAAAAATAATGCAAATTGTTATCTATTTATTTTATAGTTTTTTCTTGTGTTATTTTAGCAACATACACACCACACATCTGCACAAAGAACTAATGATTTATTAGGTCTTGTAAAACATTTAACACAAGCAAATCATTGATGATCAATTTTGCTGCATGTTTCATAAAATCATTAACAGTCTTTCCTCATAATTCTGAGTGTGTAATGTTCCCAGGAAAATAGCTCTACTGACACCTTGATCCATTTATGGTGATAGATCAGGTATAATGTTACCATTTAGGAAGCAATGCAAAAAGTCAACTGCAACACAATAAGGGCTATTGCTCTCTATTGCTAGGCAATGCACTGGGCTGATAGTGACTCTCAGTGCATTGCAGATGGAGTTTACCTTTTGTGAATCTTTAACGCCAGCTACATGCTGGCGTTAGAGATTACGTCTTTAAAAACCCTTTAACAGCTTTAGTACATTGGTTTTGTGACAGTTCCGTGACACAAAATTTGTGTAACATCGCAACTGCCGTAATTTATGTCTTACGTTTCGGGCTTGATCAGGCTCTAGGATACGAGCCAAAACGTTGCTGAACACTATATGAATAAAAGTTTGGAAAAGACCCCTTGAGGCACCATCTTGCTACTTTTTATTAATATATATATATACTTTTCCCTACCCCGAAGAGCTTACAATCTAAAGTGGAAAGGGGGAGGACAAATAACAAGTGGGGGAGGGGATAGTGCTAGACAGCTTATATCATTAGGCATCAATACTGCTGGTTTTCAGAAGGTGGGATTACAGTTTAGATTAAAAGAGCTAAAGGATGTCACCTGGTGAAGTGAGAGGGTGGGGGTTCAAAGGTAGGGAGCAGCAGAAGAGAGAAAGGTTAAGGTTGGAGGAAGCAGAATTCATAGGAGGGTTGTAGAGAAGATTTGTTGTGAGGAGCAAATCTTCTTTACAAACCCCCTACACATTCTGCTCCCACAAAATTCCACGTGTCCAGGAGCATAAGGGACCAAGTGGGAAGATAAGTAAGGAGGTGCAGTAGTGTGAAGGGATTTAATGTTAAAGAAGGTATGAATATGATTCTTTGTTTGATGGGAACCTCCCTATTGACGCAGTATCAGGGTAGTGGGCTCTTTTGGAGGAGAGTGAGATGATCCGAGCTGCCGAGTTTAAGAAAGACTGGAGAGGAGAGAGAGACAGGCTGGGACATCAAGTAGCAGAATGTTACAGTAGATAAGACGGGAGATTATAAGGGCATGGATGAGCATTAGTAGTGGAGCAATAGAAGAAAGGGCAGTTCTTTGCAATATTGCGAAAGAGAAAATGACAGGTCCTATTGACATTATTAGTGATGATGGAAGGAAATAGAGGAGTCAAAGATTACTCCAAGGCAGGCACAGATTCAACTGGGTTGAGGACAATATTGTCAATAGAGATGGAGAAGGTGGACTAGGTCCTAGTTTGGGGGGCATGACAACCCAGAGACATTTCTCTTTTAAGAGTAGATTATATCAATTGGCTCTATGAATGAGTGATATATTGGAGAGCCATATTAGTCCAATATATACATGTGAAAAAATAGATGAGTACTGTGATACTATTTTTATGGACTAATAGTTTGGTAATTTGGAGAACTAAGATATAACGGGTTAATATCGGTAGTAGTAAATTACCGCGGGATCAGTATTTTGCACCAAGTTATAAATGACTAATAAGGATCATAATATAATGATACTAATCCTTTGAAATAAACTTTAATGCATAGGCAGCAGGGCCAGGTTTATGGCCAATCTGACAATCACAAATAAGGAATAAAAAAACATAACATTTTATCTAAAGAAGGAAATAATGGAGAACTAAACTACTATAATGTAACAGCATTCTACCTAAGAAAACCCATGACCCATATTCCTACCTGCAGACCGCCAATAATTAAACCAGTCAGATTCTGTTGTTTGGGAATAAAGGGGATGTACACTGTAATAACAAGTTTTATTGCTGGATAGTTGTGCCTTTAAATGTAAAGGTGGTGCATTTTTTCCCCTACTACCCTTCATTTACAGGGTTATTCAATAAAAGTTTTATCATTAAAAATTGGTCCTAATTTTGCCCAACCAATAGATGTTAGCTTTCAAATGTTAAAAAGATCTGATTGGTTAGGGCAAAATTAGCACTATTTTTAAAGATAAGAACCTTGCGACCTTGCAAATGTATCTATTATTCACAGGGAGGGAGATCTCTTATTTCCATCACCCTGTGAATTATAGAAGCGTGTTACACAGATAAACGTACCTACTTGTGCTCTACTGTGACTTCTCTCTAGATAATCAGTACGCTCCTATCCTTAACAATGAGACGATGCACAAAGAATAGGAAAAATTAAAAGGTTACACAGACTTGATTTTTACTACCGTATATACTCGAGTAAACCGAGTTTTTCAACTGAAAAATCAGCCTGAAACTCGGACTCGGTTTTATACTCGAGTAACCACTTACCTGGGCATTCGGCAGCCGTGCGATCCTTTTCTGCACTGGCGCGCCGGCCTGAGTCACTGCCGGCGCCAAGCCCGGCGCCAGGCAGTGACGTCAGCAGGCGCCCGGTAAAGGAATGGCGCGCAGCGCAGCTGCGGAATGCCGATACCGTACCTGCCAGGATGGATGGAGGAAGAGCCCCCAGATAGAGAAGAAAGTGCGTCCACGGAGAAGAGTCCACAGGAGAAGAGTCCAGGAGAAGAGTCCACAGGGAGAAGAGTCCAGGAGAAGAGTCCACAGGGAGAGAGTCCACAGGGAGAGAGTCCACAGGGGAAGAGTCCACAGGGAGAAGAGAAGAGTCCACAGGGTCCAAGGGAGAAGAGTCACAGGGAGAAGAGCCCACAGGTACAAACTGAACTGAGGGGGAGGGTGGCATTCAAGATGTTTGGAATACAACTCCCCGCATGCTTTATTAGCTGGGAGTTGTAGTTCCAAAATCTTGAATGCCAAGTGAGGTGGCATTCAAGATGTTTGGAAACTACAACTCCCAGCTAATAAAGCATGTGGGAGTTGAGTTTTCCAAACATCTTGAATGCCCACCCTTACTTGGCATTCAAGATGTTTGGAAACTACAACTCCCAGCATGCTTTATTTAGTGGAGTTGTAGTTTCCAAATACTTTGAAGCAGGTTCTACCCTCGGTTTTATACTGGGTCAATATCTTATTAGGATTTTTAGCTGAAATGGGTACTCGGTTTATACTCGGGTCGGTTTATACTCGAGTATATACGGTAAGTGTTTTTTGAAAAACAAACACCCTGTAATGTTTGGTGTGAAGCACCTTCATCAGAAACATGCAAAAATGATTTAAAACATAAGGCCTTAAATAGAGTAGAGACCTCATCATATTGCCATCTAGTGGCTGCGCAAAACACAGTAAGTGCTTAAGGAAACATTACAAAATAAACAGTAACACACATTGTTACTTCTTAGGGAGAGAAAGCAAGTTAAACCCAAACTGAAATTTAAACCTTTTGGTTGTAATGCTTGTAAAGTGAAAATCCAATAGTATTCCCTCTGCAAAAGAGCATTATTCCCCACCACGTGAAGAGGGGGGGCATGATCAATTATCATCCCCTGTAAATCCATGACCTGATGTTTCGCTGTGCAGAAGTGGGAAGAAACTGGTGGTGTCGTCTTGTGGAGTTCAGAGGTAGTTCTAGCTATTGCAAGCCTAATGTCGCTTCTATGTCGTTGAAACGATCGGTGGTTTTACCGACATAGAAAAGCGAACAAGGCACAGATAAATACAAAATCCGTATTGCAGTTTAAGTAAGCAGGAATTTTAAATCGCCGCCTGTCTACGGATGTGAAAAGGATTCGCCAATCAGTGCATTCCATATATTGCAATTGCAACCATGTAGCTCCCTTTCGTAATGACAAGGGGAAAGATGTTTATTATATTTAGCGACCGGGTTAATCTGAAACAACACTGCACAGGGACCGGCCTTTTGTATAAACAAATGCAGGTTTTTTTCTCGTTTCTGTTCCCAACGTTTTGTACTTGCACCTTCAATGGCAGGCCAAAATCTATTCAAATTGTGTTTGACCCGACTGGAGTCTGATGAGAAATGCTAAAATAAGGGTTCACCCATTTGTTTCTGACTGGTCCATGGCAGCGTCACTTCAGTCTCAGACAGTAATCTACTAGGATATTGTTATGCTCTGAATGTATTTGAAATTTGGTCAAGTTTAATTTGCTGAGCAGATCCTGTTGACACATGTAAATTGGGATTTAGGTAGACCCTAAAAACATGACGGGGATAAAAACTTTTCCTATGTAGACAGGAATACGATTGTCAGTTTGTGAAGAGAGACGTGCGTAGACCATCCTACTGCACCATCACCTTGACATCAAGGTAATTTACCATCTCCTGGAGATTTAACGTTTAATTTAATCCAATTATCCAAATAATTCAACAAACTCAGTCCCTTGTCCAGAGGTACCAGACCAATAATAAAGAGATCATCAATATAGCGCCAGAATCTGACAGAAACTGACATAAAGTTGTTTGTCGTAGGACGGTGCTATGGGACTGCCCATTGCAGTCCCAACTACCGCAAGAAAAAAAATCACATTCAAATTTGAAATAGTTTTAAAAAGTAATATTAGATCAAGGCATATTGATCAAAAATTGTACAGGGGATTACCCTCATGATGTTGTTTCCAAATGATATTGGTCAGCATTCAAATCCTTTTATGTACTATACTGGCATATAAAAGATGATGTCCCCAGTGATCATATACCAGTTGTGTTGCATGGACCAGTGTTGCACATACAAAAGTCCCCGGTAATATTTTCGCAATGATTATTAAAGGAGAATTATTCCATACAGAAACTGATTTTTTCTGGCTCCTCCCACAGTCATGGTCACAGAAAATTCTCCCATCACGACATTGAAAAAAATGTGTTAATGAGAAAGGTGAGCAGCCAGTTACCGCAAAAGTATAATTTACCTTTAATGTAGATTACTGCCATCAATATAAAACAAACCTACATTTCCAAGTTGATTAGTCTTAGACTAAAATAATACTTGTACAAGTGTATTAGCACAACAAAGAGATAAAATAATTAGAAATAAAATGTTAATTAAAGTTTAAAACCTTGATTGAATATTCTCTTAAAGGACCAACATTTTCGTTCTTGCTATGTGGATACTATAAAATAACGGAAACTCTGGAACATGGACATAAAGAAGAATAGTGTCTCTCTGAGTAAGTGCTGTAATGAAAGTGCTGGGTCTGATTTATACATTGTTCTGAGCTGTTCTCCAGCCTATAAAACACAAAGGAGCTATCTAGTTTGAGGTGCTGTGCTTTAGATTTTGTCCCCTCTCTTTTCCCCTTTTTGTAATTGTCACTAAATACTATAAATTACTGATTTTCCTTTCCTTTAGCCTGCCATGGTCACTAATCTATCACTTTTGCTTTTAGCAATTACAGCATTAAATTTTCCTGAATCCCGAAGAAGAAAACATATTCTGTTTAACACAAAAAAAAGGACCCAAAAATGTTCTGTAAATGTAACCTTCCTTTCTTTTACTGAGATCAAACTCCTTGTGTGCAGGAGGACATGAAAACGTTGACTAGAACACAAAAGGAATATTGTACATACAGTAGCAACAAGCACAGCATTTTCAGGTTTGATTTTGGCTTTTAATGCTTCTGTAAGGTACGGTGTCCTTCAAAATTGCACCAATACATTTTTTATGGTAACTGAATAAAAGTAAAGAAAACTTTTATCATATTACAGAGTTGAGCACAATTTACTCCCTTAAGATGCCCTCACTGGCCAAAAACAACAAATGTATCACCATATTTTTTAGAGTATTAAAGGAATTGCAAAACTGAAAAAAAATACTTTGCCTTATTTCAATATATAAATGAATACATGTAAGCAGCACTTACTTGATGACTTTGTAGCAATCAGGTACTTGTTTGGCTCAAGCTCAGCCCCTCAGTCAGAATGACTCTCTGTGAGGGCAAGCATGCTCGTAATCCCTACGAGGCAGCATTGGAATAGAGAATTTCCCACCATGCAGTTCACATACCAACTGTCACCATTCCAGCTACAGCAAACTGAAAAAAACTTACCTAACAGAAGAGTTTTAATAATAAGGACTTGATTGACTGCTGAAATGTAAGATGGTTCAGACTGGATATCTTAGGAAATAGGGGACAGATCAACAAAAAATGTTACAGTGATAGTTGGGAAGGATGGTAGCTCCGGCCTGGGATAGGGGCAGGGCATCTGACCACGAGTGGGGTGTTTACCCAGGAATGCTGGGAGTGGAACTTCTGCTAGATAGATTGGCCGATCCAGGTGCCGCAAGAATAGGTAGCGTGATGTCAGGACTGACATCATGCTTGTATGCTAGGATGCCTCCATGAGGCGCAAGTCACATCTTAGTTTTTGAACTTGCCGGAGTTGCAAGTTCTCCCTCCCTCCTTCTGTAGAAGTTGGTTATTTCTAGTTCATTCAGTTAGAAGGCTATGTTTGGAGTCACAGCTGTGGATACATCCTTGTGAAAGATATGTTTATTGGAGCCATTACTCTGGGGACCCAAAGGTGTGGCATTAAGCTTTGGCTATGGCTGGGTTCATCTAACCAGCATGCACGGATGTATAAATTTTTAGATCTGGCATTTTTTAACACATATAATAGAATATGTCATAAAAGCTATGGCCTACCTTTTCACCAACACTTGTGTACGTCTGGTCATTTCAATTAAGAGTTATAATAAGATAAGTTTAATTATCAAGGCTTATAAGAGTTTATGTCTTTGGCAGTAGATTCCATAGGGGTTTCTGTGAATCCTCTGCAATCTTTCAATGTATCAATAATTTAGGTTAATTTACAGCAGTAACTTTGTGGCCTGATTGTTTTATAAATATTCTCATTCCAAGCTGTACCTTACAGACACATGATATTGTTTATTCCTTTAATCCAGCAAATGGAATGTACTCATAAGTAGACAGGTAACTTTAATAAGGATTCATTTTTTTCTGCAAAAATATACATATATCACCAAGTACAGCCACACCAAAAAGTCTATTTTAAAAGCGGTGGTATCTATAGTTACTGATACTGTGGCTCCTATCAAACCACATTGGAACTAAAGGGTCAAGCATAAAAACTGTGCAGTCATAAAATGCTGATTATTATTGGTACTTTATGCCTTTCCAAAAAATAATGCAATCAAAGACCACATTGAAATACCAATACCACAACAGTTTGTAATTTAAAAATGTTTTTAAAGGGTATATATAATACAGGATTACTTTGCCTCATCCAAATAAAGTAATATTAATAAAATATGTAAGTAGCCACTGAGGTCTGTGTGTTGCTACAGGTCTTCAACCCAGTACATGTTTTGCTCAGGTCTGAGAAGAAGAGCAGCGGTGTGCCACTCCAATGAGAAAGGATGAGACTTTTGTCTCTGGTGGTGCCCCTTGGTCTCCCCCCTAGGCCGACCCTGGTGGTTTAGTGGAGGGAATGACCTTTGATCGACACTAACTTGCAAGTTCACTTCCTGCTATGGTAAGCAGGTGTTGAACACCAACCATCTTACTATAGTATTTGGGAATGAAAATGTGTTTACAAATACAGGAGCTTTCATCTACCTGTGGTCCAGTGAAGGTACTGAACAGTTCGATTGCAGTTTATTACCGCTATAGTAAGCTGCCGTGCGTGACAGCTTACTATAGATTTGTGGATATTAGGAGGCCATAGAGTTTCTCTAAATCTGTGCTAGAGAGCAAAGTATAAAAGAAAACTGGCTCCTAAAATTCCATAAACACATACCAAAAAGTAGTAATATTCATTCATCCAGGTCATGGTATATCTGTAATATTCATCCATCCAGGTCATGGTATATCTGTAATATTCATCCATCCAGGTCATGGTATATCTGTAATATTAATTCATCCAGGTCATGGTATATCTGTTGGATTCAATTAGATCAACTGGACTTGAAGTTTAGTTCTTGAAGACGTTTCGCTAGTCATCCGACTGGCTTTCTCAATTCAGAATGACTTGTACAAGAACCTGTGGCAATTATGTACCCTGGAAAATCCTAATTATCATATCACAGCCAGGTGTTAAGGGCATGATTGCATAGTGGCTAAGAGGTGTTATAGGAACGCCCAGGGTAAGATGTCAAAACAGCATTGTACAAGCCTAAATAGAGGTGCGGGGGTTCGACACCAACTGTCTGCCATGTACACTGCTGTTTTGACACCTTACTCTGGACATTAACACCTCTTAGCCACTATGCAATCACGCCCTTAACACCTGGCTGTGACATGCTAATTGGGATTTCCAGGGTACATAATTGCCACAGATTCTTGTACAAGTCATTATAAATTGAGAAAGCCAGTTGGATGACTAGCGAAACGTCTTCAAGAACTGAACTTTAAGTCCAGTTGATCTAATTGAATACAACAGATAAAATTGTGTACCTTTGTGGAGGAATATACTATTTATATTTTGTAATTGTGTGCGCTCCATACTGCAGCACTTATTTTCAAGAAGATTATTATGTGGGCACCACCAGTGTGCGCAGGCCTGCATAGTTTTGTGCACGCTCACAAGCACACAGCTTACAGGGAACACTGCATGTAAATGTGTGTCTGTTGGTGCAACGGTCGAAAACAGGGTATCCTGATATCATCTTATCGTGTATGGACAATTGGCTGACTATCATACAATAAATTTTCAGTTGAATTAGATCATACAATCAGATTCTAGCATCTACAGCCACCATAAGTATTCCCCTTTCACTGTTAACCAACTACTCCTACCACCTTTCCAGTTCATCTTCGCCACTGACATACAGTTGCAAAGTCCTGCCTGGCCCATTCATTTTGCGATTAAATGTCGGTCGCGAAGAAGAACCGGAAAGATGGTTCCTGAGGAACTGATTGAATTTTAAGTAAGTTCTAATGTATGGGCACCTTAAGACTTCAGTTGTAGGGTCATTAATAAGTAGAAGCCCTGAAATACATACAAGTGAGAACACAATTTACTGGCAAGAAAAGATAAATATAATTATAAAGGAAAGTATTTTTAGCAATGCCTGATTTGTAAGAATATAGTTATGGTAAAACAATTTCCTTCTTTAATTATAGTCAGTTGCTTTCATGTAACCTTGTAACACCAGTTATGAAAAGGGAGAAATGGTGAATGAATGTTAAGATTTTCATAGTTTGCTCATTAAACGGTTCTAAACTGTGTTTTTTTCCTAATCTCCACAAACTGAACAGTGCTTTATTAACAATCCTGAAGTAGAGGCCATTATTTGAGAAGGCAGCAAGGTCATTGCAAAGTTGACAGCTTAGTACATTATTCCCAAAGAAGATATTGTCAGCTTTAAAACATAATTCGTGTTTACCCAGCATAAGAAAAAGGACTTGTGTACAAAACGTGGAAGAGGCGCATCTTGAAATCTTGCCATTGTTCTGACAGTAACCAGTGGTATTCAGTAACTTGTATAGTTTTATAGCTGTTCTTCATCTCAGTGCTTTCTTGTTTGAGAAAGCATCCATTAAGATAATCCCTCCTGGTCGACACATAACTCTCTAAGTAAAAATGCTCCTGTAGAATTCTATAGCCCAAGCTAAAGATCATAATAGAAACTAACACAAATGTAAAAATAATAAACACACATAAAGAAAAAAATAAAGAAGAATCAAAGGTATAGTTGAAACCAAACCAAATAAAAACTTCACATAATTTATTACTTATTTCAGATTCACCTAATGTCCAACGTTTCCTGTGACTTTCCTGTCTGGAATAATTATTTAGCAATTGCAAAACAAACAAACAAGTGGTTCCTCAGATGCCCCGTGAACATTGGAAGAATGTTGGGGGGAAGTTGGAAGGTGAGTATGCAGTGTATGAGAACCTTAAGCTAGCCTTGTTATTGTCCTGGGCTAGAGTTTTTATTAGGCTGGACAACTGACTCATCCTGCATGGTTATGTTACTCAGTTACTAGTAGTGATGTAGTTTACTAACCCACCAGCAAACTTGGGTAAACAATCTTTTGTTAAGAGCCTGAATCATGACGTGCACAGAATGTTAAAAAAATGGAATCCCTTAAATTGCTAATGTTGGGATATGCCACTGTGTAAGACCTTTAGACTCAAAGTGAACCTAAACTATGTATTTGAATTTCTAAAAAGGTGCCAATCCTGAGTGCCTGAGGTAAGTAACAAATAACTATGTTTCTTTTTCCATTTAATTAAATTGTGGAATGAGGACTATTCTAATATTTACTAACCCCCAATTACAGAAGCTAGAACTTCTTCACATTTTCCCATCCTCCTCTGCAATTGAGAGGTCTTTTTTGGGACAAATTTTACTGAATCCCTAATTCCTGTCACTTTCAGAGAAATCTAATTAAAGCGTGTTAATAGAAGCACCAAACTCTAGGGGAACGATATTCAATCATTGGCTGTAATGTCATCTGTCACATACATGACTGATTGCTACTAAACAGAAGAACCAGGACACAGGTAAAGGGGTGAAAGAATGTTTCGGGTTCATCTTAAATCTCTCCAATACCAAGTCCATGTAATATGGAAACAGTGCAGAGAAGGAGGAACATTAGAAACCAATCAGTCTAATTGCATTCAAAGAGAATAGGAAACACTGGCAGACACTCTAACAACCCAATAAAACTGTATATATCAGTTTCATGTTGCTTTTGGTCACCCAACAAACACATCAAAAGTATTCATAAAGACAATAAAAAAATGAAAGAAGATTTCCAAATGTATTTTAACAATATAAAATGTCTAGATATTGCTAAATAATTTATTAATGACCTTTCTAAGTACCGTATATACTCGAGTATAAACCGACCCGAGTATAAACCGAGGTACCCAATTTCAGCTAAAAATCCTAATAAAGATATTGACCCGAGTATAAACCGAGGGTAGAAACCTGGCATTCAAGATATTTGGAAACTACAACTCCCAGCTAATAAAGCATGCTGGGAGTTGTAAGTTGCCAAACATCTGATGCCAAGTAAGGTGGCATTCAAGATGTTTGGAAACTACAACTCCCAGCTCTTTTATTAGCTGGGAGTTGTAGTTTCCAAACATCTTGAATGCCACCTCACTTGGCATTCAAGATTTTGGAAACTACAACTCCCAGCTAATAAAGCATGCTGGAGTTGTAGTTCCCAAACATCTTGAATGCCCCCCTCCCCCTCAGTTCAGTTTGTACCTGTGGGCTCTTCTCCTGTGGACTCTCTCCCTGTGACTCTTGTGGACTCTTCTCTTCTCCCTGTGGACTCTCTCCCTTGGACCTCTCCTCCCTGTGGACTCTTCTCCCTGTTGGACTCTTCTCCTGGACTCTTCTCCCTGTGGACTCTTCTCCTGGACTCTTCTCCCTGTGGACTCTTCTCCTGTGGACCGACTCTCTTCTTCTATCTGTGGCTCTTCCTCCATCCATCCTGGCAGGTACAGTATCGGCATTCCGGCAGCCGCGCGCCCATTCCTGTACCGGCGCGCCGGCTGACGTCACTGCCGGCGCCGGGCTTGGCGCCGGGCAGTGACGTCAGGCCGGCGCGCCAGTGCGAAAAAGGATCGCGCGGCTGCCGATGCCAGGTAAGTGGTTGACTCGAGTATAAACCGAGTCCGAGTTTTCAGGCTGATTTTCAGCTTGAAAAACTCGCGTTTATACTCGAGTATATACGGTAGTTCTTAAAAAAAAGACGTACAGTGCCTAAAAATAAATGCAGGGCTATTCAATAAAAGTTCTTATCGTTTAAAATGGTGCTAATTTTGCCCCACCATCAGATCTTATTAACATTGAAAGCTAACATCTGATTGGTTGGGGCAAAATTAGCACCATTTTTAACGATAAGAACTTTTATTACATCTCCCTGATAGTATATATTATATATGTATGAGTTGTTGGCTACACACTACAGCCCCCTGCTTTTGTTTAAGGGTTCAGCAAAAATACAATAATAAAATGCAGCATCCGAAGGAAAATATCTTCCTTGTTACCTGTACACTGAAAAAATTATTTAACCTCATTTCAGTCTATAAATTAATACATGTTAATAGAGCGTACTATGTGTTTGCATGACTTAAAGGGCATGTACCACCCTAAAACTATAATCCCCCCCCACTACTGGCCCCACCATGTAGTGTAGTGTAATCCTTACCTCACATCCCAGCTCCATCTGGTTCTCTGTGTCCCCCCCCAAAGTCCCAAAAACTGACGACCAGAGGCTACAGAGTCCATATAGGGCTCTGCCTGCTACCTGGCCTCCGGGAGAATTCTGCGCCATGCGTACTGCAGCCCTTCTCCCCCCTCCCTCCCTCCCCTCCCTCTCCTCCCGTTCTACTATACCCTTCCCCTAGTGTAAATCCCCTTTAATTCCTGCTCCCCCATGTCCCCCAGCCCCAACCGGGTATTTTTATATATCAGAAGCCCCCCAATCTTACTTACCTCTCCTCTTTCCTCCGCTGCGACCCGGTCTTCTGCTTGCAAAAGGCAAGCAGAGGGGCGAACCGGCAGTCCGTCCATGATTGGGCTGACGGCAGCCAATCACGGACGCGACTGCCGGTTCCGCCCTCTGCTTCATTTTGCAAGCAAAGGCCGGGAGCGCAGCGGGGAAGAGGAGAGGTAAGTAAGAGTTTGGGGGGCTTTCGGAATATAAATACCCGGTTGGGGCTGGGGACTGGGGAGCAGATATAAAAAATACATTTTAGGGTGGACATACCCTTTAAGGCTCGTACACATGTGCAATCGCGGGTCACGACCCGCAACCAAACACAATGTACGAATGACGCTTTTCGCGCTTTAAAATCGGCGTTCCGACCGGTCGTTCGTTTGGAGATCTGCCAAATCTGTCGTTCAACAAGTGCCTACACACGGGCCGATTATCGCCAGAAACGTTCGTTCGTACACATCGTGCGTTTAAATCCAGTACTTGTTTTGCTCATGCTCAATTCCCCCCTTCAGCTCCCTGTCTGACTATCTGACTCTATGCTCAGTAATCCTTATGAGACAGCATTGGGTGAGGGTATTTCCCACCATGCAGTTCACATACCAACTGTTACCATTCCGGGCACAGCAAAACTATACATAACAGAAGAGTTTATGATTCTAAGGCACTTGATTGACAGCTGAAATGTAAGATGGTTCAGACTGGCTATCTAAAAATAGGGGACAGAGCAACAAAACAATGGTAAAGTGATAGTTGGAAAGAATTACAGTTCTTTAAATTATGGCTAATTTAAAAAAATAAATAATTTTCCAGTGTACATATCCTTTTAGCAAGTTCAGACAAATAGCCAAATAGCAAGGTGAACTATAATCTGTAATTTGTACCCCACCTTAGTCTGGGATCTACCCAATGGGAAAAGGAAATTATCTTCCAATTGGTTAGGCCCTGGGCTAAAATGGGGTGGAGCAACACCTATACAATAGTCTGCTCAAATCTCCCTTTCTTGACATACCTACTATGACATATTTTAGACAAGGGATAAGATGGGTAGTTTTGTCACTTGGAAAACTTTTATCGATGGGTGGGAAAAGAAATATTAAGTTCACAGGGGTGGAACTACCAGGGGAGCAGGGGGAGCAAGCACAGGGGGACCCGGGATCCAAGGGGCCCCATCTTCTTATTTTTCCTATTACAGATATAGCCTCCTCCCAGAAAACCACTGTGGATATAGAATGGATAGGGGCCCCATCATAGTTTTGCCGGGGGCTCCAGTGATTCCTAGTTACACCACTGACTTTGCAATTTATATTACAGTCTGTGGAATTGCTATGTTCAAGAAAACTTCGCCCTTGCAAAATTTCACTTCAACGAACGTTCCAATTTAACACAGATTATTATTAACTTCGCGGGAATCTGTAATTCAATCTATTAAAATCTGATGTTGCGCTTTTTTTTTTGTCTTGTTTATTATTAATTGGAGTGAATGGAGTTTTTCCAGATATTCCGCTTCTACTACTGGATATTTCCCATTGCCTGGATTGTAATTAAATCAATACATTTGTAATTACTTTGCTTAAACATGGGTCAGATCATCTCTTAACACTTCTTGACCACCCAGAGCACTAAACCCGTTACTTACATTAAACCCTAGAGTTCTAAAATGAAGGGTTTCAAACTACTTACAAGCATCTAATTAATGGATACAGAGGTGGGTAGTCACAGTCACTATAATGTTGGTGTGGAATTCTCATTATCTAGCCAATTTGAATGTTAAAAGGTTGAGAAATATGCCTAACAACTAAAATGGGAACAATTACCCAAGTAATAACAACACCTCAGACTTGAACTAATTAGTTTCATAGCATGAAAACTCTTTGGAAAGACCAAAAGTGATAGATTTTCTTTTTTGTTCCCTGCCGTGTCAGTGACTTTAACTTTAGCCCTATTGTAATTAGCAATGGGCTATAAAAAGGCATCTATGGCTAATAACAAATCATTAAACTACATAATGTCAACCCTAAATCATTAAATGAGCATGCAGTCTCAAGGCTATTTCTTTTTTTTTACAGTTAAAAAACAAGTTTAGGCTTCGTTCACACTATGCATTTTTTTTACGCAGTGGAACATCGCGTTTCCGATTCAGTGCGGTGTTCTGCTGTGTTAACGCACAGTGGTGGCCATTATTTTCAATGGCAATGCCTTCCACTGGACATGCGTTTTGGTGCAATGACATTGCAGCATAGTGTGAGCAAAGCTTAAGTGCAATGTTTATCCAGGAGCTACCTTTATCTCAAACGCTATGGCTCAAATCACACAAACTTGTTTTCTTATTTGTATATATGTTTATTATTAAATGAAGAATGCCAGCATGATCCATGTAGTCAACCAGAAACAGAACACAGCAATATTGCATTGAAAGAATTTTTTTGGCTGTTATTCAAAGATGTATTTGTATGGTGTTAAAGGAAACATAAAAAATATATTTTAAAGCCCAGGATAAAAAATAGGTTAGTATATGCATTACAAACAGTATATCATCTGATATAACTACAGTAAGTACCCCCATACATGGCACTGAAGACTTGTGAGTACACAAAGTACAAAAAAAGGTTTATTGCTGATTCCTACAACGCAATGCAACATTTTAATACATTAAGGCTTAAAATACCAAAATACCAGTACAACAATAGTGCATATCACATAACCCCATCACATCAAAAAGATATACTAAAATCTGTATCCATCTACTCTAGGAGACCATGACCCAAAAAACAGGTTAAAATGTGTTTTTGTTGCTCTGCACAGTGCATAGAATGTAATCAAATGGAAATATACAACTGGGCTTGTGAAACATTACACCAGCTACTTATAAAGAAACATTCAAACAAAATCCTGTAGAAAAAGGATTAAGACATCTGAATTTTGTACATGTACAAATTAGCCCTGTTGGAAATCCCTAAGCCAATGAAGGTTTTAGGATGTAGAATGACTATTGTCAGCAAGGTATCTGTGTTTGCTGACAACACAAAACTTTGTTGACCATTAAAAACTTTGAAAGATGTGCAATCATTACAGGGGGATCTAGATAGATTGTCACATTGGGCTGCTAAGTGGCAAATTAAATTCAATGTTGATAAATGTAAGGTGATGCATTTTGGACTTAAAAATCCTTGTGCTGCTTATACTATTAATGGCTCTGTGTTAAGTGAAGTTGAACTTGAAGTTTTGGTGGATAACAAACTTAAAGGTAGCAAGCAGTGCCAGGCGGCAACAGCCAGATCCAGCATGGTATTGTCTTGTATAAAGAGACGTATGGATTCAAGGGAGGAAAATGTTATTCTCCCTCTTTACAAAGCATTGGTAATGCCTCATTTGAAATATGCAGTGGAATCCTGTATACAAAAAGGACATACTGGAAATGGAAAGGGTTCAGAGAAGGGCAACTAAAATAATAAAGGGAATGGGGCAGCTTGAATATGAATACAAATTTCATAAATTACAATTATGTACGCTGGAGAAAAGGCGCTTGCGTGGGGATATGATTACTGTGTATAAATACATTAACGGGCCATACATACAAGACAATACCATGCTGGATCGGTGTTGCCGCCTGGCACTGCTTGCTACCCTTAAGTGTTATCCACCAAAACTTCAAGTTCAACTTCACTTAACACAAGCCATTAATAGTATAAGCACAGCACAAGGATTTTAGTCCAAAATGCATCACCTTACATTTATCAACATTGAATTTAATTTGCCACTTAGCAGCCCATGTGACAATCTATCTAGATCCCCCTGTAATGATTGCACATCTTTCAAAGTTTTTAATGGTCAACAAAGTTTTTGGTTTCAGCAAACACAGATACCTGACTGACAATAGTCATTCACATCCTAAAAACCTTCATTGGCTAGGGATTTCCAACAGGGCTAATTTGTACATGTAAAAATTGCGATGTCTTATCCTTTTTCTACAGGATTTTGTTTGAATGTTTCTTTAAGTAGCTGGTGTAATGTTTCACAAGCCCAGTTGTATATTCCATTTGATTACATTCTATGCACTGTGCAGAGCAACAAAAACACATTTTAACCTGTTTTTGGTCATGGTCTCCTAGAGTAGATGGATACAGATTTTAGTATATCTTTTTGATGTGATGGGGTTATGTGATATGCACTATTGTTGTAATGGGTATTTTAGTATTTTAAGCCTAATGTAGTAAATGTTGCATTGTGTTGTAGGAATCAGCAATAAACCTTTTTTTGTAGCTTTGTGTACTCACAAGTCTTCAGTGCCATGTATGGGGGTACTTACTGTAGTTATATCAGATGATAAATGTTTTAATGCATATACTACTATTTTTTATCCTGGGCTTTAAAATATTTTTTATGTTTCCTTTAACACACTACAAATACATCTCTTGAAATAACAGCCAAAAAATTCTTTCAATGCAATATTTGCTGTTTTCTGTTTTCTGGTTGACTACATGGATCATGCGGATTCTTCATTTAAATAAAAATATATACAAATAAGAAAACAAGTTTGTGTGATTTGAGCCATAGCGTTTGAGATAAAGGTAGCTCCTGGATAAAACATTGCACTTAAGCTTTTGCTCACACTATGCTGCAATGTCATTGCACCAAAACGCATGTCCAGTGGAAGGCATTGCCATTGAAAATAATGGCCACCACTGTGCGTTAACACAGCAGAAAACACCGCACTGAATCGGAAACGCGATGTTCCAATGCGTAAAAAACATCATAGTGTGAACGAGCTAACTTGTTTTTTACTGTAAAAAAAAAAGAAATAGTGCTGAGACTGCATGCTATTTAATATTTAGGGTGACATTTGTATTTAATGATTTGATATAGCCTAATAAGCATTGCTTTCTCTTTAATCTATGAGTCAACATGCTAAAATTACAATAGAAGGATACTGAAAGTTCCATTAGAGATACTACGTCATGCTACCACTTTAGGAACATTTGAGGGTAGACATTATAGAATAGTTTAATGGAAGTAACTTATGCCTGGTTGGTAAAAGTTAAGATGACTACCATGTTAGCAAGTCAATTTCCAAAGTTTTCATGCTATGAAACTAATTTCAATTGACTAAGTTAAGTGGGTAAGTTCGGCATTTCCAGTGTATGGAGGCATATTTCTTAGCTAGTTGTGACATTCAACATCTTAGTTGAGTGACGTGCTACGTCACTGGTATCCATGCTGTCCTTGTCTTATATGCTATTGTTAGACCAGTGAAAAGTAATTGCGAGGTTGATATCGTGGTCATGTGGTGGTCAATAAGTAATGAGTGTGACCCATTGTAAGCAAAGTATTACAAATGTAGTGTGTTAATTACCATCCAGCCATGGGAAATATCCAGGAGTAGAAGCGGAATATAGCGGAAACCACACTCACATTACTACTAATAACAAGACAAAAAAAAAAAAGGGCAAACTCGATTTTAAGTTGAATTTTGCAAGTTGAACGAAGTGTGAAGTGTGACTTCGATAAGGAATATTTTCATAGCTGTTATTAATCTAATGGCACACATGACTAGTAAGAAACTCATGTTCAAGTGCTAGTTGGCTGTATTGGGTGGGGTTAAATAGATATCCTGGAGCCCCCGGCAAAACTATGTGGGGCCCCTATCCATTTCTATATCCACAAGTGGTTTTCTGGGAGGAGGCTATATCTGTAATAGGAAAAATAAGAAGATGGGGCCCCTTGGATCCCGGGTCCCCCTGTGCTTGCTCCCCCTGCTCCCCTGGTAGTTCCACCCCTGTGAACTAATATTTCTTTTCCCACCCATCGATAAAAGTTTTCCAAGTGACAAAATCTACTCCATCTTATCCCTTGTCTAAAATATGTCATAGATAGTATGTCAAGAAAAGGGAGATTTGAGCAGACTATTGTATAGGTGTTGCTCCACCCCATTATGGCCCAGGGCTAACCATTGGAAGATAATTTCCTTTTCCCATTGGGTAGATCCAGACTAAGGTGGGGTAAACAAATTACAGATATAGTTCACCTTGCTATTGGCTATTGTACTGGACTTGCTTAAAGGATATGTACACTGGAAAATTATTTTTTTTAAATTAGCCATAATTTAAAGAACTGTAATTCTTTCCAACTATCACTTTACCATGTTTTGTTCTCTGTCCCCTATTTTAATGCCAGTCTGACCATCTTACATTCAGCTGTCAATCAAGTGCCTTAGAATCATAAAACTCTTCTGTTATGTATGTTTTGCTGTGCCCGGACTGGTAACAGTTGGTATGTGAACTGCATGGTGGGAAATACCCTCACCAATGCGTCTCAAGGATTACTGAGCATAGAGTCAGATAGTCAGACAGGGAGCTGAAGGGGGAATGAGCCATGAGCAAAACAAGTACTGGATTTAAACGCACGATGTTACGAACGAACGTTTTGGCGATAATCTGGCCCGTGTAGGCACTTGTTGAAGCAGCAATTTTGGCAGATCTCCAAACGAACGACCGGTTCGACCGATAAAGCCGAAACGTTCATTCATACACATTGTGTGTTGCGGGTCGTGACCCGTGATTGCACATGTGTACGAGCCTTAAAGGGTATGTCCACCCTAAAATGTATTTTTTTATATCCTGCTCCCCCATGGTCCCCAGCCCCAACCGGGTATTTTTTATTCAAAAGCCCCCCAAACTCTACTTACCTCTCCTCTTTCCCCCGCTGCGCTCCCGGCCTTCTGCTTGCAAAATGCAAGCAGAGGGGCGAACCGGCAGTCGCGTCCGTGATTGGCTGCCGCGCCACAATCATGGACGCGAACTGCCGTCGCCCCTCTGCTTGCTTCATTTTAGGCTAAATTTTTTTCAGGGACTTTTAAACTCCTGACTCAAGGGTCAGGGGTCTGGGTCGGTTTGCAGATTTTTTTGAATCTCTGTAATCTTGAATCTGCAAGCGGATAAGGGATGTTCGTAGTGAGTTCGGCCATCTCGAGTATTCAGATGTTTCCATAATATTAGAAATGGAGAGATGGAATAGAATCATTAATAGAACCTTGATAGAAGACTATTGAGCTACTTGATAAACAAAAAAATGGGGTGAGTACGGCTGGCATTATTGCAAAGGTTGTGTCTTAAAAGTTCTATAATGTGATAACGAATTTAATTAAAACGTCAGCGTTTTAGACGTTTTGAATTGATGTTTTTGCTGTTAATCTTGTTAAGTTAGGGAGTCAGGCAGAGGCAAGCGATCTTTGTACCCAAAATCCACACTGAACTCTGAGAGGTAACAACGGCTTCCGCATGAAGTAAAACATAACAAACACCCGGATGCGCAATATAGGTTTACTTCTGGCCGATCTGCACTCCTCTTCTGGAAGCTTCTTCCCAGTCCAGCTGTCATTCAAGGTGCAAAGTGCAACTTCACATCCAATGCAGCGCACGCAGGAAGGTCTGCCAGGTGCAGA
The DNA here is from genome assembly GCA_019447015.1 of Hymenochirus boettgeri. NCBI lineage: Eukaryota > Metazoa > Chordata > Amphibia > Anura > Pipidae > Hymenochirus > Hymenochirus boettgeri. The sequence continues at coordinate 14,132,427 of CM033473.1, read as the reverse complement.
GACCTCCACTGTTGAGGGCCTGGGTTAGGAAAGTTACATTAGGGGCATTCTTTGGATGTATGTATAATGTGAAACCTGTGTTGGGGGGGATGTGTACAATTTCTATGAAAAGTTTTTTTTTTTTAGGCTGGACATTGGCCCTTGATAAGCTAAAAAGCCGCAAAAAATTCACTTGCGAGTGAATAACCCCTTTAAAGCAAAACCTATCATGTGACTAAAATGTATGCTGTGAATCATGTGATCTATACGTGTAACAGTTAAAGGGCAGTCAAGCACTGATGTAACTATTTCATATACAGTAAATAATATTTGAAAATGATGGCTGTAAATTGAGGCATGTATAAAACACATGAAGTAGGCATTCTGCCAGTGATAACTCACTGCGAAGGCCCTGGGTTAGGAAAAGTTACATTAGGGGCATCTTGGCATGTAGATAATGTGAAACCGGGGTTGGGGGGATGTAGTACAATTCTATGCAAAGTTAGTTTTTTTTTAGGCTGGAATGACTTCCTTTAAAGCTAAAAAGCAATTACTTTGAGAGTGAACTGAACCCTTTTAAAGCCAAAAACCCTATTATTGTGACTAAAATGTTGCTCTTGATCATGTTGACCTATACTGAAAACAGTTAAAGGGCAGTCAAGACACAGGCATTGTATAATAAAACATGCAATCATACCACTGAAAAATCCACATTCATTCATTGTTATAAAACAAGGTTCTTAATTAAATAAAAGGTGCCAACATTTGCCGTGTGTCTAATTCAGATGTTTCCAAATGTATGTTTTCTAACTGTAGTAGTACTATAAAAAATGTGATTAGTTGAGGAAATTTAACAGCTTCAAATGAATTTTGATAATCATCAAGAGATTACAGTTTCCACTCTTTCATCCCATGACGCATGGGAAGAGTAGAGAAGGGCAAAACGTATCAAGGGGGGTGAAAGAACCTCTCCGCCGACTCAGGGACTACAAGGCCTGCGTAGACCCTCTGTCAATCCCCAAGTAAGGGCAAGGGAGTAAGCCTTTGATGTAGCTGTGAAGTGAGCCCAGACTCCAAACAAGGGGCAGGGCAGGAACTTACAAGCCTCTCTTTTGATTTTGTGCTGTGTAAGGAACCCCAGAACCAAAACAAGGGGGCAGGAGTACAAGCCTCTCTTTGATGTGCGGTAAGGAGCCCAGACCCAACATGGGGGCAGGACTAAACAGCGTTACTTAATGGGTTGGTAAGGAGTCCTGGACTCCACAGGGGGTAGGGACTACAGCTCTATTTGATGTGCTGTGTGCGGAGCCCCAGGACTCCAACATAGGGCCAGGACTAAAGCGTTACTTTGATGGGTGCTGTGTAAGGAGCCCTGGGACTTCAACAAGGGGGCACAGGGAATACAAGCTTCTCCTTGACTGTGTATGCAAGGAGGCCAGAGAAAACAAGGAGGTCACATACAAGAACAGGCTTGAAGTTTGTTAATCTAAAGTAAACCAGGGGTGAGGACCCTAGTAATTCAGAGGTGGTTGGGGAGGTATTGTTTCCCTGTTAAATGTCCAAGGAAGGAATTCATAGTGACAAAAAAAAACCAATCTCTGATCTGGGTGTTCATCCTCTTAATCTTTTATAATATGCTGAAAGCTTTACAGCAAAAGAAAGAACTTTTTTACTATACCAAAATGTACATTTTGATTCACCTTTACCATGGACTCATTAAGAACGGACATATTTCAACAAGGCCTATTAGCTTGCCTTTATGATTGTTACACAGGTTCTTTTTCCTCTTTTAAGTAATAATGACCTTCAAGCAAAGAGGAGTTTGGGGGTTTAGAACGAATGAAAGGACGTCAAACATTTATTGCAAAGTCATATGAAGAAATGCGTGATGCATAGGGAATGTTAAAATATATGGACTATAAAAGGGTATCTCCACTGGGAAAAAAAAATTGCCATTGAGTTATTTGAATAAGGTAAAGGAGCTGTGGCCTGGCTCCTGCAGTTTTATTTAAAGATGGAGTGTAGACACAGCTCTTTACCCTTTACCTCTGGTTCTTCATAAAAAAATAAATGCAATTCTTATTTTTTTCAAGTGGAGAGACCCTTAATAGTCCATGGGATTAGTTAATGAATGTATTATGTGGATAACAATCACCTCATCATATGAACCACTGTGCCAAGATCCAAGACAGATGTGTCAAAAGAGCAGCAGAGTGGTAGCTGATATTTATTATGATGAAATTTAACGGTGCTGAACAATCCATTCCACATACCAGTAAGGCTCTGTGCTAAGTCAATCTCTTTGTACAAAGAGGGGTAAATATTCAAAGCTGTCTTTACTAGCATGACACAACATCCTAAAAGTAATTTGTTTTCGAATTTTCAGAACCATTAGAAAAAAAGTTAAACAGACACATTCAAAGTCAATGGGGAAAAAAAGTTGAAAAGGTTATGTAACAATAAGTTAAAATAGCAATGGAACTTCTGTACTGTACATGGCTTGGAACCTGGGAATGAGGTCTTGAGGAACACAGTACATATCACCAAAGATGTTTAAATATAACGATGTCCCAATGATCAGGTATTTCTTAGGTCCGCATTGAATTTTAATGGGTACTGATGTGAAATCGCCACATTCAAGGGTTATGACCGAATCTCGAGGGTAGGGAACACCACCTGAAGGGTGTCGCTTAATTCGACGGTTACTGAATGTCCGCATTGATGGGGTTGTGGACTAAAATTCGAGGGGTAGGGAAAGACACATTCAACATCTTGGATTTTTGTTAGTTATCGAAAATAAGTATACGGAGTTGGAAAGTCGAAGGTAGTGTTCAAGCGAGTCCAAAAAAGTTCTGAGTGTTGTAAAAACAATCTGAATTGAGTTCTTGGTCCTTCCCTAGTAATAAAAGGCTTTTGCTAGTGAATCTCTGTGGAAAAAAGATTTTTAGCTGTCGCCAAACATGCCAGACCAGCAGTAGATTAAAGCTTAGCAAGATATTGGCGGTATAAAAGAGGTATACGATCAAGGTAGGAAATATTTTCCATCCTCGTAGAAAAGCACGACGAGGCCTCATTTGGAAGTTGGTGGCTAAGTTTGGAAATTAACAGACCATACAATAAACTTCTGATTGCACTGTTTACCCGTGAGTAGAACATTTGCAGGGGAGACAATAGAAGAAAATAATTTTCATTTCAGGTTAGGCAAAGGTTTCTTTTCATGAGAAACAGCAAAAGTATGTGGAACTGTCTTCAGCAGAGTGGTAAGGAAGTTTATTGGATAGTTTCAGAGGTGGGTTGGAACATGTCTAAAAACTGAATAGTATTGAAAATTACTGGTACAAATAATACTAAGATTTAAATAAAAGTTCTATCATTAAGTGGTGCTAATTTTGCCCCAACCAACAGATGTAAGCCTTCTTAAAAAAAACATCCGATTAGTTTGGACCAAATTAGCCACCAATTAAGAGATTTATTAATACCTACAGATAGGTGTTGGGGATGCTTTGGATCACGGTGTAGTTATGGATACTAATTGCGGGGAAAATTCTTTTATATATCTGTATCAAAGACATATTGAAGTAGTCTAAATCGCTGTCATACTGGCCTATCGTCTGTAAGATTTTAAGGTACCGGAACAATACTCAGCGGGTGGGCGGTGTTTGCTGGCCTTCGTTGCGATCAACCATGTTAGGTAGGAGTTATGGATCAACTAAAAAAGTGGTGACGAGATGAAAGAATGAGTCTTTAATTTAACTAATCTGTTGTATTCAATTAGATCAAACTGGACTTGAAGTTGTTCTTGAAGATGTTTCGCTTAGTCTCCACTGGCATTGTCTCATTCAGAATGACTTGTACAAGAATCTTTGGCAATATGTACCCTGGAAAATCCCAATTAGGCATATCACAGCCAGGTGTTAAGGGACGTGATTGCTAGGGCTAAGAGAGGATTATAGGAACGCCCAGGTAGGTTTAGTCAAAACAGCTTGTAACATGGCGACATGTGGTTTGTCAAACCCCCCCCCCCACACCACAGATTCTTGTACAGGCATATGATTGAGGAGGAGGAAACGCCAGTCGGATGGACTAGCGAAATGTCTTCAAGAACTAAACTTCAAGCCAGTTGATTAATTGAATACAACAGATCTACCATGACACTGGATAAATGGCAGACCTTCACAAGCACACGTCTTTATTAATCTACAATTACTATGTATGGATCATCAACCACATTCTCAAAAGTTTCAACAATTTGGTTCGAGGATTCTTGTAGGTGGGTAAGAGGAGTGATATTTCTGGTTTGCCCAAAACCCTTAAACATGTAAGTAGGTAGCCTGGGAACTCATTCATTGTAAACTAACACTTAAAACATTCCATTTGGAAACATTTTCCTTATTAATGTTGTAAGGATTAATTGCAGCCCATATAATCGGTACTAGTCAATTACCTGTGGTGTTCACTCAAGACTGCTAGGCCCAGGGTGGGGACCAGTTGCAGAAAACCCCTTGGACAGATAATGAGAGATGAGGATCCAGGTTTGATCGGACCCAGATCAGACACGGAAACCCCAGGTTATGGAGAATCTTAAGATATGTCCGAATCTGGACGATCGGTGGACATTCGGAACCTACTTTCTATAATTATCGAACCGAGTTGAAAATAGCCTGAATGTTCGATAATCCTTGAAAACATTACATAAGTAATTCTGTACATTTCTCGTAAGAGATCTATTCGGACGATTATGAACGTTTCCAGGCTATTTTTGATATAGCCTTTGAAAATTAGCCCTCGACACATTCGATAGATAATCAAAAATTCATCCGGTTTACGGATTTTTTTCGGATATACTGGACTTTCCGGATCTGGGAATCTCAAACATCGGAACGAAAATGGTGAGTTTCAGCCTCTCTACAAGATAATTCAACCCAGAGCCGTTTTAAAATGAAAACTATAGTATTAGCCAGAGAAACAGCTTACATAGATAAAGTCGCGTTGTGAGCGTTCTTGTTCATTCATGGTCATGGTTACCATCTGTGGAATTCAGTGTAGATCAACTGGAGCTAGTTCTTGAAGACATTTCCTAGTCAGTCCCAACTATTAATGCTGGTTTGACGCGTTACCACTTGCTTGTGCGGTATAGGAGGTTCCTGGAACCTGCTGTTACATGGAGGTCCCTGATCCCTTTGCTGTTGTTTGTATGTCCTTTTAAAAAAGCATTTTCTTTACTATTATTTTAAATCTTGGTGTATTGTCTTCGGGAAAGGGGACTTCATTTAAACAGCTCAATCATTCTTGTCAGTTCCCTTTTCCATACTTAACTATTAAGAGGAATGCAGTTACAACGTCATGGTTTGTATCAGTATTATTTGAAATAGAGACTGCACTGTTCCAATCCAATTTATGATGAATAGATAGGGTTCCATTATTGACATAGAGCATTTCAATGCGTTTAACTGAGAAGGATTAAAGCAAAATTCAGGTCAATTTCAAAACTATGATTTTTCAGGTTGTTTAAGGTTAGGTCGCGAGTTTCAAAAGGGATCGAAAAATGGAGAATGATTCATTGTGGAACAGGTTACTTTAAGGCTCTTTCATAAAACGGTGACCAAAGCTGTATCCGATGACCTTTTTTTATCCGTCACTCCTGACTTTCTAAGCGTTCATACAAGGAAAATTATGTCCGTATAATTTTAAAAACAATCTATTAAAATTTTGAACGATGAGAGAAACTGTCTTAGTATGAAATGCTAATACAATTTATATGGTATATCATCGTCTATGAATTATGCTAAAACTAAGCATTCTAGGTAATATGGATATGCATCCTCTGTAATATTTGCTAACGCCTTGATTAATAAGGAGCATTTATTAGGCGACTGATCTTGCAGTGATAGGATATGCCTCTTTTAAAAAGGCAACGCTCATGTAAAAGGCTTAAGATTTAGGCATTTGCCGGCTCCTCATTAATATGAAAGAGCCTATATATTATACAAGTTCTACGAGATTCGCTCGGATCTCTATAAATAGGCTAGACTTTCATAATGTTGCTTATGATTAGTATATTAGGGAAGATTCTATTAATATTAGCTAGCACCTTAGGTTCGACCTTTAGGAAATAGGACTGTCCTAATTGTTTCGTTCTTATTTGTATTAGGATACCTCATGTATATAGACAACACACTATGTAAAAGGCTTATTACGCATAGCTTCTATCCGGGGATATTGTACTTTTTAATCGTGCAGTTAACTCTAGTAATATTAGCGTTTATAGACCTTTAGTAACAAGGCGAACATTTCTCTTGAATATTGGACTCAAACCGTGCATCCCTATGGTATATTAAATAACACAATCTATTAATTTGAATTGATGCGATAGATCCATGTCTACAAAAAATTAGGACAAATGATAATGGCCACTCATTTATTATTCATATTGGACTAAATGACTTTTATTTCTTTCTTCTATGTAAAGTAGACTTATTCATGGTCCTCTAGTATATAGGACTAAGAATCCTTCTATGCTAAATTAGGGAATAACGCATCCTCTATGGTAAATTAGGGACTAAAAGCATCACTTCTATGTTAAATATTCAGGACAACCATCCTTCTATGTTAATACGGACTACGCATCCTTCTATGGTAATATTGAGCTTAACGCTCCGTATTACCGATCATGTTAAATTAGGCTTAAGGCATCCTTCTATGCTTATAATAGGGACCTAAGCATCCTTCTATGTTAATAATTAGGATAACAGCAGTTCTATGTTGTAAATATTGGACATACCATCCTTTATGTAAAGATTAGGTAAGCATCCTTCCTTGTGTAATATTAGGACTAAACGCATCCTCATGTTAATATAGGTTAAACGCATCCTTCTATGGTATGATAACAATCTTCTAGGGACTTAGACAACCATCCTATCTATGTTAATAGCTAACGATCTAGGTAATTTCTTTGATTAACAGCTTCGCATTAGGATCTCCAAGATTCTATATTTGGGACTGGAACTTACCTGTTGCCGCAGCCCCTAAGCTGTTCCTCTCCGCCTCTTTGTTGGCATGCTAGTTAAAAGGTGGAGCAGCGTATGAACAGCGAGCGATGGAGCGGGTAAGTAGTCGACTAAATTATTCACGAGTGTAAGGTCTCATCCCTGTGTAATAAGATGGCAATATTCGAATGGCTTATGTCTTAATCTTGATACCATCCTTCTATGGTAATATAGGATAAGCATCCTTATATGGTAATAATATATAGGACTAACGCATCCTTCATGTTAATATGTATGGACTAACGCATCATTCTATGTGAATATTAGGACTAACGCATCCTTCTATGGTAATATAGACTAACGCATCCTTCTATGGTACTATTAGGACTAACGATCATTCTGATATGGCTAGCATCTCTATTGTATGAGGACTAACGCATTACATTCTATGGTAATATAGGTAACGCATCCTTCTATGATAATATTAGGACTAACGCATCTTCTATGAATATGGCTAAGTCTCTAGCTAATAGGGGACTAAGCATCCTTCTATGCTACTATATTAGAGCAGCTAATTAGCATCATTCTACGTTAATATTAGAAATTCACGAGATAACTAACGCATCCTTCTATGTGGATATAGCTACCATCTCTAGGCTTAAACTTGGCATAACTCCTTCTATGTTAAAATTAGGACTAGACGCATCCTTCTAGTGAAAATTAGACTAACGCCCTTCTATGGTACTATAGGGATTAACGCAACTTCTATGCTAATATTTGACTACGCATACTTCTATATTAGACGAACATCGTCATTTAAAATAGTATAAGTGAATTAAACGCATCCTTCTATGTAAACTTAGGACTAACGCACCTTCTATGTTACTATTGGCTTAACGCTCCTTCTATGGTTAATGAATAGGTAAACATCCTTCTATGCTAATATTACGGACAGCGCATCCTTCTATGGTATATTAGGATTAACGCATCGCTTCTATGGTTAATATTAGTGGACTACGCATCCTTCTATGTAATATTAGGTAACGCATCCTTCTATGTGCGAGACTAATAGGACTAGCCCGGGACCGGATGCTTGTTCGACACCTTTTATGACTAAGCGTTTTCTCCGAGCGGCCTATCTTTGTATTGCGATGGCAATAACGCATGCCTGGTGTCTGGGGAGGATGTCGTAAAGGGTGCATGGATGTCGGACGAATGTTATTTAGTTATGGTCCCGTAATATTATGTTCAAATACGGGATGGTACGACTCATCTAAGATTGCTACACCTTCTTTGCAATATAAGAATCATAACTGTTTCGGAATTATCGGGTTCTATGCTATATGCTAGCTCCTCTATGCTATATTAGGACCTAACACATCCTTCTATGTGTAATATTGAGGATAAAGCCATCCTCTAGTATATGGGGTAACTAAGCATCTTACTATACGTATATAGGACTAACCATTCTATGTTAATATTAGGAATTAAGAATCCTTCTAGTAATATTAGGACTAGACTCTGAATTAGACTAACGCATTCCTTCATGGACTATAAGAACTAACGCATACTTCTATGTTAATATAGGACTAAGCATCCTTCTATCTAATATTAGGGACTAAGCATCATTTATGTAATATTAGCTTAAGCATCCTTCTCTAGAAAAGGATAAGCATCCTCTAGTGTGAATATTAGGACTAACGTATCCTTCTATTGCTTAATATTAGACTAACGCAATCCTTTATGCTTAAATTAGGATTAACGCATCCTTCTATGCTAATATTAGGAAGTAACGATCCGTTAATGTTAATATTAGGACTAACGCACCCTTCTATGGTAATATTAGGCTTACGCATCTTCTATGGTAATATTAGGACTAGCGATCAGTCCTTCTTATGTGAATATTAGGACTAACGTTATCTTTATATGCTAAATCGCAAGCTCTTGAATATAGGAAGATCCTCATGCTATAATGTAACCTCTTTTACTTGCTTAAGACTCATGTAATTAGGGACGACTTCTAGTATATAGGCGACACCCTTCTATGCATTAACTAGGCACTGCTAGCAAGATTAATTAACGCTATATATATAGCTTAACGCTCCGTCTATGTTAAATATAGGGCTTAACGCATCCTTCTGTATTGACTAGCGCATTACTGTATATTAGACGTTCCCTTGTTTCACTAAACATTCATGGAATAGAATCTATTATGTATATTAGTTAATAATCTTAATATAGGAATTAACAGTACCTTTCTATGCTAATATTAGACTAAGCACTATATATTAGCTTAAATATGTTAGACTATATATGTCATATTATTGTAATATTAGGGATAACGCATCCTCTATGCTATATATTGGGAACTAAGCATCTTCTTGTTATCTAGAGTAATCTAGGATCATCTAACGCATCTTCTATGTAAATTAGGATCTACGGCATCTTCTAGCTATATTAGGACTAACAGCATCCTTCTATGCTAATATAGACGTAACGATCCTTCTGTTATATTAGCGGATCTAACGCATCCTTCTATAGTTAATATTAGTGTAGAAGTAACACATATTTCTATGTTAATATTGGGACTAACACATCCTTCTATGGTAATATTAGGATTAACGCATCCTTCTATGCTAATATTAGGGCTAACACATCCTTCTATGGTAATTTTAGGACTAACGTATCCTTCTATGTTAATATTAGGATTAACACATCCTTCTTTGTTAATTTTAGGACTAACGCATCCTTCTATGTTAATATTAGGACTAACGCATCCGTCTATGTTAATATTAGGATTAACGCATCCTTCCGTGCTAATATTAGGGCTAAAGCGTCCTTCTATGTTAATATTAGGATTAACACATCCTTTATTTGTTAATATTAGGACTAACGCATCCTTCTATGTTAATATTAGGACTAACGCATCCTTCTATGTTAATATTAGGACAAACGCATCCTTATATCGTAATAATATTAGGACTAACGCATCCTTCTATGCTAATATTAGGCTTAATGCAGCCTTTATCCTTATTGGCTTAAACCATATAGGAGTAACGCAATCCTTCTATGTAATATTAGGCTTAATGCAGCCTTCTATGGTAATATTAGGACTAACGCATCCTTCTATGTTAATATTAGGATTAATGCAGCCTTTATGGTAATTTAGGACTAACGCATCCTTCTAGATACTATTAGGCTTAATGCAGCCTTCTATGGTAATATTAGGACTAAACGATCCTTCTATGTTAATATTAGGACTAACGTATCCTTCTATGCTAGGGCTTGGTTTCCCCTTTTTTGATATATGAACATTGCATGGGATGTATTATTGTGTCAGATTCTGCCTCTGGTCCATGAAGAAGAAGTAACCAAAATGCCATCTAGGGTACGCACCTGTAACAGGGTTGGATTATCCCCAAGATGAAGGTAAAGGATTCCAGAAGAAATTCCATTTACTTTCTTGATCATTTTTAGTTTTAAAGGAAGAATTTAGAATGTGTCAGGGGGTCTTTAAAGTTCCTTCAGAAAAACAAGAAGACCTTTCTATTGTTTTGTTTTATTTGTAGAATTCTCCATTAAAGGATAAATAAAACATGTTCAGGTGTTGCCACATGTTTTGGAGACCGACCGACTGCACTACTGTTGTGTGTATTAACTGTTACCTAGTGTGCATTACAGACTGCTTACATTGTATGTCATCATTGTGTTTGCTTTTTAAACTGTCAAAACCAGAACTTTTTACCATTGAGGAATTGAAGAAAATGACATTGTGTGAAAAATATACTGGCATTTAGCACAGGAAAAACACACCAATAATGTTGGAACATTTCTAGAGAATGCAGCAATAGCCTTAATGCATTTAAAACAAAAAATAAATGCTTTACTGTAGAAAAAGACATTCTTCAGAACCCCCTACAGAGTGCAGTCTAATAAGCACTTTCACCTGAGAAATCGATATTCGCGAAGAGCGTTAGCAGCCTGAGCCTGTGCAAAAAAGTGAAATCCGAAAGAAGATCATGTCAGCAGCCTTTGTTCCCACAAAGCCAATGAAACTGATGAACCTGTCAGGATTCATTGCTTAATTAAAGGACAGAAACCTTTTTCTAGTAATTGACTGATCCAACATTATCTCGTGAGATGGTACTTGCTGTTCTCTGGCTTTTTCACAACTTCAACTGGTCAAAACTTTCTGAAGAAATTGGTTTCAATAAGCAAAAATACTTTATAGATATTTCTTTGAGATACTTTGAAACATACATTTAAGGGCATGTCCGTCCTTTAAAACAAACAACATTGTCATTTACCGCGCCCCAAATAGAGCTGTAATGTGGGTTCGAATAGAACCCAGTTTCAAATGAATCTGAGGGTTTTGCAGTCCTGATGAAACTCAGAACTGCCAAATTTCACGGAACCGGAATTTTTCAAATTTGAGTTTTAGACAATTCGGAAGTGACAATCATCAAAAATCAAACGTAGACAATATCGAAATCGAAAGTAGAGATTATCGAAAATCAAAAGTAGACGATTACGAAAATCGAAAGTAGACATTACGAAATGGAAAGTAGATTACGAAAATGGAAAGTAGAAATTATTAAAATCAAGTAGACGATCACGAAAATCCAAAAGTGGACAATCATCAAAAATCAAAAGTAGACAATCATCAAAAATCAAAAGTGACAATCATCGAAAATCAAAAGTAGACGAATCTAAAATCAAAAGTAGACGATTATCGAAACTCAAAAGTAGACATCATCAAAAATCAAAAGTAGAAATATGAAAATCGAAAGTACAATCTCAAAATCAAAAGTAGACAATTACGAAATCGAAAGTAGACAATCATCAAAATCGAAAGTAGACAATTATCGAAAATCGAAAGTAGACGATTATCGAAACTCAAACTTCGAACTATCGAAATTTCGCTCAAGTTTATAAAAAGCCTTTCCAGAACAGAATCAGAACTTATCATTAAATATCTGGTTAATATACAGTAAGACACTGGGAAAAATAGCAGTTGGAGTTACACACAGATAACTGACAAGTCGCCAGTTTTAGTTTAAGGGTGGACATGACCTTACAAAATAATCTATACATTTCCTGATAGACCAGAATGACACAGAGCACCACAAACCCTCAAAATGGATTACACCAGAAACACATTGCAGGAACAACAATGCCAGATTCTGCCCAACTCATTAGATGAAATTGAGTGGGGTAGGGTTGAATGCTCTTTAAAAGTCATAGGCACAGAAAAACTAGTGACTTGTCAGTTATATGCTGCAACCCCAATGTATTTTTACCAGTATAACATTAGTAACATAGTAATTGAGGTTGAATAAAGACATACGTCCATCAAGTCCAAACTTTTCTGGAAAAGGTATCTGCCTCCTCCCTCTGCACAATGAGCTTTTTATAAGCTGGAGCATGTGCAAAGGAGGCAGCAGGGGAATCAGCAGTAAGCAAGAAAAAAGTAGAGGAGCACACTACTGTGGGTGAAATATTATTATGTGCACAAAAAAACAGCATAACAATGTTTCGGGACTCTAGGCCCCTTCCTCAGTACCTGAGGAAGGGGCCTAGAGCCCCAAAATGTTGTATGCTGTTGTTTTGCACAAATAAAGAAGTATTCACATTAGTAGTTGTTCCTCTACTTTTTTCCTTGCTTGGATGTTGAAGCCCTGGAAGTAGGGGGCTCTGAGAGGATTGCACCTACCAACTTGTCTGGCCAAGGAGCCAACAGCGGTGTGTGCCATTGTGCGCTTTTTGGAACTTTGGAGAATCAGCAGTCAATCATTGGTTGTGATGTCAGCAGTCCCAGCCTGATGCATGGAGGGAGGAGCCAGCTTACTCTGCCAGAATGGAGGCAAAAAAAAAAGCTTAAGCTAAACATTCTGTATTATTGTGCACAATCTCGATGCCTGTGCCTCTTTACTGATTGGCAAACAGATTACTTAAACCAATTTAGGTTACTAAACATCGTAGCCAAATAATAAGGGATAAATTGGGCCATTGAAAACCTATTTGTAAACCAGCAGGGGTTAAGGTGGAATGGATATTTCAATGTCTTAAATCATGAGAACAGCCTCAGGGATAGAACATTTAATTGTTTAACGTTTAGAACAATTATATTTTAATATGTAAAAAAATAAAATTACATTTTCTTTTAGATTTTTGCTCAATAAGTTTTCAGCATAATGTAAAACAAAGCAACCTCTTCCATACATTGCATGCTCTCCGATTCCGATTCGTTACAAACAGCCAATTACATCTCTGCAGTAAGCCAAATACGAGGGTGGATTGTACATAAGCAGTAATATTTAAATGATCTAACATTCTACGTTAATTACAATATCCGTGGCGTTGTGCATTGATTGCCTGGTCACAGTTGTAATTTATCAATGTTTACCTGTAAGAACTAGATTCTAAAATATATATTTGCTACACAAATATAAATATCGTATTACATGAATGTTAACAAGCTACAAATCATTTCATATCAGTCTTCAGATTAATGTGCACTGAAAAGCAATTAGATGGCTTACAAAGTAAACATGGGTAAAGTTCATCCCAGTCCAGTAGACTGTAAACTAGTCAGCTTTTACTGATACTGGTCTAAAGCAATTATGACTTTTAAGAAAACCTCTCATTGCAATGAAACAATTTATTTTACAATAATCTTACAATATAAATAATCTTATAATAATTGAACAATAATAAACTTTAATCCAAGTTAAGGTAAACTCCTGCAGTCCTACTTTTTAAAAATGACTCTGATTTTCATCTTTAAATGCAATTTGTGATATGTTTATTATAACTTCCTAAAATGCTAACTGCTTTGAGAAGCATGTATATGTGACACCACATGGTTCTTCCTTCATTGATAACCATGCCTCCACACATCTCTTTTTTTAAACAGGTTTTTACAAAACTTCGGCTCCCCTTTATATGTCAGAGAGGCTCTGATGACATCATAGTCATGCAGGTACTCTCATTTTCAGCATTAAGTGATTCGTAAACATGCTTAGAACTTGGGACAAGGAATGAGCAGAGGGTGCAGGTGATTGTCACTCAAGCTACTGGAATCAGGAAGTGTTAACGTTTTCAGCAAAAAATATTTTCTCTCGGGCTGCAGTTTTATACAGTAGATGGGGATCCAGGCTCATTTTTAAAACTAATAATGCAGCTTTATTAACCTGACTTGTTTGGTGACCACTTCTTCTTAAAAGTAAGATGATTTCAAAATAGTATAGTATAGTATAGTATAGATAGTAAGTATAGTAAGTATATAGTTTAGTTATATAGTTTAGTATAGAATAGTATTGAGGTTGAATAAAGCATCATCCATCCAGTTTAAACCCACTGGCAATACCCACATTTTCTGCCTAAAAGTGATCTAGGGAAGGCAAAAAAAAAAAAAAAAACAAACACAAGAATTATGAAGGGGGAAAAAATTCCTTCCTGACTCCAAGTGGCAATCGAAAATTCCTGGATCAACTCTACTTTATGTACAAACCAAACCGGCAACATTCCTTGTTTGCAGAAACTCATCCAGCTTTCTTTTGAACTATCCAATGAACCTGCATAAACAAACTTCCACTGGAAGACAGTTCCATAGTTTAAAACCGTTCTCACAGTGAAAACCTTTCGAACTTGAAGACTAAATTTTCTTTTTTCTCAAGATTTAAGGGAATGCTCTATTGGTGAAACAATGCCCAGAGTAGTTATTGGTAAAGAGACGTATGGATTCAAGGGAGGAAAATGTTATTCTCCCTCTTTACAAAGCATTGGTAATGCCTCATTTGAAATATGCAGTGGAATCCTGTATACAAAAAGGACATACTGGAAATGGAAAGGGTTCAGAGAAGGGCAACTAAAATAATAAAGGGAATGGGGCAGCTTGAATATGAATACAAATTTCATAAATTACAATTATGTACGCTGGAGAAAAGGCGCTTGCGTGGGGATATGATTACTGTGTATAAATACATTAACGGGCCATACAATAAACTATCTGGGGCATTGTTCACCAATAGAGCATTTCCCTTAATACTTGAAAAAAGAAAAATTTAGTCTTCAAGTTCGGAAAGGGTTTTTCACTGTGAGAACGGTTAAACTATGGAACTGTCTTCCAGTGGAAGTTGTTATGGCAGGTTCATTGGATAGTTTCAAAAGAAAGCTGGATGAGTTTCTGCAAACAAGGAATGTTGCCGGTTACTGGTATTGATACATAAAGTAGAGTTGATCCAGGGAAATTTTCGATTGCCACTTGGAGTCAGGAAGGAATTTTTTCCCCCTTCATAATTCTTGTGTTTGTTTTTTTTTTTTTTTGCCTTCCTCTAGATCAACAGTTAGGCAGAAAATGTGGGTATTGCCAAGTGGGTTTAACTGGATGGATGGATGTCTTTATTCAACCTCAAATACTATTCTATACTAAACTATATACTAAACTATATACTATACTATACTATACTATACTATACTATTTTGAAATCATCTTACTTTTAAGAAGAAGTGGTCACCAAACAAGTCAGGGTTAAATAAAAAGCTGCATTATTACTTTTAAAATGAGCCTGGATCCCATCTACTGTATAAAACTGCAGCCCGAGAGAAAATATATTTTGCTGAAAACGTTAACACTTCCTGATTCCAGTAGCTTGAGTGACATCACCTGCACCCTCTGCTCATTCCTTGTACCCAAGGTCTAAGCATGTTTACGAATCACTTAATGCTGAAAATGAAGAGTACCTGCATGACTAAGTGATGTCATCAGAGCCTCTCTGACATATATAGGGGAGCCGAAGGTTTGTAAAAACCTGTTAAAAAAAGAGATGTGTGGAGGCATGGTTATCAATGAAGGCAGAACCATGTGGTGGTCACATAGTTACATGCTTCTCAAAGCAGTTAGCATTTAGGAAGTTATAATAAACATCTCACAAATTGCATTTAAAGATGAAAATCAGAGCTATTTTTAAAAAGTAGGACTGCAGGAGTTTACCTTAACTTGGATTAAAGTTTATTATTGTTCAATTATTATAAGATTATTATATATTGTAAGATTATTGTAAAATAAATTGTTTCATTGCAATGAGAGGTTGCAATGAGAGGTTTTCTTGAAAAGTCATAATTGCTTTAGACCAGTATCAGTAAAAGCTGACTAGTTATACAGTCTACTGGACTGGGATGAACTTTACCCATGTTACTTTGTAAATGCCATCTAATTGCTTTTCAGTGCACATTAATCTGAAAGACTGATATGAAATGATTTGTAGCTTGTTAACATTCATGTAAATACGATATTTATATTTGTGTAGCAGAATATAATATTTTAGAATCTAGTTCTTACAGGTAAACATTGATAAAATTACAACTGTGACCAGGCAATCAATGCACAACGCCACGGATATTGTAATTAACGTAGAATGTTAGATCATTTAAATATATACTGCTTATGTACAATCCACCCTCGTATTTGGCTTACTGCAGAGATGTAATTGGCTGTTTGTAACGGAATCGGAATCGGAGAGCATGCAATGTATGGAAGAGGTTGCTTTGTTACATTATGCTGAAAACTATATTGAGCAAAAATCTAAAAAGAAAATGTAATTTTATTTTTTTACATATTAAAATATAATTGTTCTAACGTGTAAACAATTAAATGTTCTATCCCTGAGGCTGTTCTCATGATTTAAGACAATGAAATATCCATTCCACCTTAACCCCTGCTGGTTTACAAATAGGTTTTCAATGGCCCAATTTATCCCTTATTATTTGGCTACGATGTTTAGTAACCTAAATTGGTTTAAGTAATCTGTTTGCCAATCAGTAGAGGAGGCACAGGCATCGATATGTGCACAATAAATACAGAATGTTTAGCTTTAGCTTTTTTTTTGCCTCCATTCTGGCAGAGTAAGCTGGCTCCTCCCTCCATGCAATCAAGGTTGGGACTGCTGACATCACAACCAATGATTGACTGCTGATTCTCCAAAGTTCCAAAAAGCGCACAATGGCACACCGCTGTTGGCTCCTTGGCCAGACAAGTTGGTAGGTGCAATCCTCTCAGCCCCCTACTTCCAGGGCTTCAACATCCAAGCAAGGAAAAAAGTAGAGGAGCACATACCACAAACTCTAATGTGAATACTTCTTTATTTGTGCAAAAACAACAAGCATACAAACCATTTCTGGGGCTCTAGCGCCCTTGCCTCAGGTACTGAGGAAGGGGCCTAGAGTTCCCCTGAACATTGTATTGCTGTTGTTTTTGGCACAATAATAGAAGTTTCACCCCGTAGTGGGGCTCCTCTACTTTCTCTTGCTTGACTGCTGATTCCCCGCTGCCTCCTGCACATGCTCCAGCTTATAAAAAGCTCATGTGGCAGAGGGAGAGGAGGCAGATGCCTTTTCCAGAAAAGTTTGGACGTTGATGGACGTATGTCTTTATTCACGCTCAATTACTATGTTACTAATGTTATACTGGTAAAAATAGCATTTTGGGTTGCAGGCAGAAACTGACAAGTCACTAGTTTCTGTGCCTATGACTTTTAAAGAGCATTCAACCCTCCCCCACTCAATTTCATCTATAATGAGTTGGGCAGAATCCTGGCATTGTTGTCCTGCAATGTGTTTCTGGTGTAATCATTGGTTGAGGGTTTGTGGTGCTCTGTGTCACTTCTGGTCTATCAGGAAAGTATAGATTATTTTGTAAAGGTCATGTCCACCCTTAAAACTAAAAACTGGCGACTTGTCAGTTATCTGTGTGTAACTCCAACTGCTATTTTTCCCAGTGTCTTACATGTATATGTAACCAGATATTTAATGATAAGTTCTATTCTGTTCTGGAAAAGGCTTTTTATAAGCTTGAGCAAAATTTTCGATAAGTTCGAAAGTTTGAGTTTCGATAATCGTCTACTTTCGATTTTCGATAATTGTCTACTTTCGATTTTTGATGATTGTCTACTTTCGATTTTCGATAATTGTCTACTTTTGATTTTTGATGATTGTCTACTTTCGATTTTCGATAATTGTCTACTTTTGATTTTTGATGATTGTCCACTTTTGAGTTTCGATAATCGTCTACTTTTGATTTTAGATAATTATCTACTTTTGATTTTCGATGATTGTCTACTTTTGATTTTTGATGATTGTCTACTTTTGATTTTTGATGATTGTCCACTTTTGATTTTCGTGATCGTCTACTTGATTTTAGATAATTTCTACTTTCCATTTTCGATAATCTACTTTCCATTTTCGATAATTGTCTACTTTCGATTTTCGATAATCGTCTACTTTTGATTTTCGATAATCGTCTACTTTCGATTTTCGATGATTGCCTACTTTTGATTTTTGATGATTGTCCACTTTCGATTTTCAATAAAAATCAAATTTGAAAAATCCAGGTTCCGTGAAATTTGGCAGTTCTGAAAGTTTCATCAGGACTGCAAAACCCTCAGATTCGATTTGAAACTGGGTTCTATTCGAACCCACATTACAGCTCTAGTTGGGGGCAGGTAAATGACAATTGTTGTTTGTTTAAAGGACGGACATGCCCTTAAATGTATTGTTTCAAAGTAGTCTCAAAGAGAAATATCTATACAAGTATATTTTGCTTATGAAACCAATTTCTTCACAAAGTTTTGACCAGTTGAAGTTGTGAAAAAGCCAGAGAACAGCAAGTACCATCTCACGAGATAATGTTGGATCAGTCAATTACTAGAAAAAGGTTTCTGTCCTTTAATGTAAGCAAGTGATCCTGACAGGGTTCATCAGTTCATTGGCTTGTGGGAACAAAGGCTGCTGACATGATCTTCTTTCTGGAATTTCACTTTTTTCACAGCTCAGGCTGCTAACGGCTCTTCGCGAATATCGATTTCTCAGGTGAGAAGTGCTTATTAGACTGCACTCTGTAGGGGGTTCTGAAGAATGTCTTTTTCTACAGTAAAAGCATATTAGTTTTGTTTTAATGCATTAGGCTATTGCGTGCAGTCTCGTAAGAATGTTCAACATTATTGGTGTGTTTCCTGTGCTAAATGCCAAGTATATTTTTAACACAATGTCATTTTCTTCAATTCCTCAATGGTAAGAAAGTTCTGGTTTTGACAGTTTAAAGCAACACAATGATGACATACAATGTAAGCAGTCTGTATGCACACTAGGTAAACAGTTAATACACACACAGTAGTGCAGTTCGGGGCTCCAAACATGTGGAATCACCTGAACATGTTTATTTATCCTTTAATGGAGAATTCTACAAATAAAACAAACAATAGAAAGGTCTTCTGTGTTTTTCTGAAGGAACTTTAAAGACCCACTGACACATTCTAAATTCTTCCTTTAAAACTAAAAAATGATCAAGAAAGTAAATGGAATTTCTTCTTGGAATCCTTTACCTTCATCTTGGGGATAATCCAACCCATGTTACAGTGCGTAACCTAGATGGCATTTTGGTTACTTCTTCTTCATGGACCAGAGGCAGACATTGACAAATACAAATACATCCCATGCAATGTTCATATATCAAAAAAGGGGAAACCAAGCCCTAGCATAGAAGGATACGTTAGTCCTAATATTAACATAGAAGGATGCGTTAGTCCTAATATTACCATAGAAGGCTGCATTAAGCCTAATATTAGCATAGAAGGATGCGTTAGTCCTAATATTACCATAGAAGGCTGCATTAAGCCTAATATTAACATAGAAGGATGCGTTAGTCCTAATATTACCATAGAAGGGCTGCATTAAGCCTAATATTCATAGAAGGATTGCGTTACTCCTATATTAACCATAGCATAAGGCTGCATTAAGCCTAATATTAGCATAGAAGGATGCGTTAGTCCTAATATTAACGATATAAGGATGCGTTTAGTCCTAATATTAACATAAAGGATAGTTGTCCTAATATTAACATAGAAGGATGCGTTTAGTCCTAATATTAACAAATAAAGGATGTGTTAATCCTAATATTACATAGAAGGACGCTTAACCCTAATATTAGCACGAAGGAGGCGTTATCTAATATACAAGACGATGCGTTAGCCCTAATATTAACTAGAAGGATTCGTTAGTCCTAAAATTAACAAGAAGATGTGTTAATCCTAATATTAACATAGAAGGATAACTTTAGTCCTAAATTACCATAGAAGGATGTGTTGCCCTAAGTATATAGCATAGAAGGATGCTTTAATCCTAATATTACCATAGAAGGATGTGTTAGTCCCAATATTACCATGAAATATGTGTTACTACTACCTAATATTACTATAGAAGGATGCGTTAGTCCCAATATAACAGAAGGTGTGTTATCCTATATTACATAGAAAATGCTGTTAGTCCTAATAATAGCTAGAAGGATGCGTTAGTCCTAATATTAACATAGAAGGATGCGTTAGTTCCTAATATTAGATAAAAGGATGCGTTATTCCAATATTAGCATAGAAGGATGCGTTAATCCTAATATTAATAAATACTTACTAACTATTACTAAATACTAGGTGCTTAGTCTATATTGCATAGAAGGATACTTAGTCCTAATATTCCTATATGAAGGATCTATCCCTAATATTACCATACAAGTTGCGTTAAGCCTAATATTAACATAGAAGGATGCGTTAAGCTATATTTAACATAGAATGGATGCGTTATAATCCTAGAGTATTAGCATAGAAGGGTGCGCTAGTCCTCATATCTTAGCATAGAAGGATGCGTTTTATTCCTGATTTAGCATAAAAGATACGTTAGTCCTAATATTCACATAGAAGGATGCGCTAGTCCTAATATTACCATAGAAGGATGCGTTAAGCCTAATATTAACATAGAAGGGTGCGTTAGTCCTAATATTAACATTGAAGGATGCGTTACTCCTAATATTAGCATAGAAGGATGCGTTAATCCTAATTTAGCATAGAAGGATTGCGTTAGTCTAATATTAGCAATAGAAGGATACGTTAGTCCTAATTCAATAGAAGGATGCGTTATCCTTATTCCTAGAGAAGGATGCGTTAGCCTAATATTAACATAGAATGATGCTTAGTCCCTAATATTAGCATAGAAGGATGCGTTAGTCCCTATATTAACATAGAAGTAGCGTTAGTTCTTATATTACCATAGAAGGATGCGTTAAAGTCCTAATATTAAGAAGGATCTTAGTCCTAATATTAACATAGAAGGATCGTTAGTCTTATTACCTTATAGGATGCTTTAATCCTAATATTACCATAGAAGGATGTGTTAGTCCCTAATATTACAGGAACATAATAAACCCATAATCAGAAACAATTATTTGCATCTTTTATATTCAAAGGAGGTGCAGCACTTATTCTCACTCCTTTGAATAATATTACGCTGGGGACTGGAACTAATACTCGTCCCTCACTGACCCGCTCTTACGCATGCTCGCGACAGCTGCGTATCTAGCCTCGCGCCATACAAAGAAGGGCCGATCGAAAAACAGCTTTCATGAAGAGCGCTCAACAGAGCGAGGAGTAATTCCAGGTCCCCGTAGCATATCCTATTAGTCCTCGCTACTATAGAAGGGTTACGTCTATCCTAAATTACATAGAAGGATGCGTAGTCCTAATATTACATAGAAGATGCGTTAATCCTAATATTACCATAGAAGGATGCGTGTCCATAATATTAACATAGAAGGATTGTTTCCTATTTTAACCATAGAAGATGCTTAAGCTAATATTAACATAGAAGGTGCGTTATCTAAGTTACATGAAGGATGCGTTAGTCTAATTTAACATAGAGGATTATACCTAATTTTAACATGAACGATTGTTCAGTCCTAATATACCATAGAAGGATGCCGATAGTCATCAATATTGAGCATAGAAGATCATTCCTTAGTACCATAGAAGGTGCGTTATCCTAATATTACATAGAAGGATGCGTTATCCTAATTTTTAACATAGAAGGATGTGTTAGTCCTAATTTTAACTAGAAGATGTTACTAATATTACCAATAAAGGTGCGTTAGTCCTAAATAGCATCGCAGGATGCAATTGTCCTAATATTACGTAGAAGGATGCAATTAGTCGCCTAATATTAGCATAGAAGGATGCATTAGTCCCTACTATTACATCAGAATGATGCGTTAGTCCATAATATTACATAGAAGGATGCAGTAGTCCTAATATTACCATAGAAGGATGTGTTAGTCCTAATAAATAGAAGGATGGTTAGTCCTAATATTTCCATAGAATGATGTGTTAGTCCTAATATTACCATAGAAGGATGCGTTAGTCCTATATAGCCATAGAAGGATGCGTTAGTCCTAATATTACATAGAAGATGCGTTAGTCCATAATATTAGCATAGAAGGATGCGTTAGTCCTAATATTACCATAGAAGGATGCGTTAGTCCTAATATTACCATAGAAGGATGCGTTTAGCCTAATATTACCATAGAAGGATGCTTTAAGCCTAATATTACCATAGAAGGATGCGTTAGTCCTAATTACCATAAGAGGAATGCGTTAAGCTAATATTAACATAGAGGATGTGTAGTCCCTATATTCCCTAGAAGGATGTGTTTAGTCCATATTACCATAGAAGATGCGTTAAACCTAATATAACATAGAAGGATGCGTTTAGTTCCTAATATTACATAGAAGGATCGTAAACCTAATTTATAACATAGAAGGATGCGGTAGTCCAATTACCAAAAAGATGGTTACCTAATTATTACATAGAAGGATCATTAGTCCATATTTAACATAGAAGGATGCGCTTAGTCCTAATATTAACATAGAAGGCGTGTCATATTCCGAGATGCTTAGCCTAATATTACCATAGAAGGATGCGTTAGTCCGAATATTAACATAGAAGGATGCGTTAGTCCTAATATTAACATAGAAGGATGCGTTAGTCCTAATTTAACATAGAGGATGCAGTTATTCCCAATATTAACATAGAAGATTGCTTGTTTCCCATGGAATAAATTATTCTATCATAGAAGCAAAAAAAGAAATTAAAAGTCATTAATACCAAATATGAATATAAATGAGTGCCATTATCATTGCATATATTTTTTTAGACATTGGTACAATCCATAATTGCAAAATATTAATAGATTGTTTTTAAAACATTCTACGGTTTACATACAAATTTCCCTTGTATAAACGGCTAAAAGATACCTAGGAGTTAACGCACGAATTAAAAAAAAGTCAAATCCGCGGTGATAGACAGCTATGGGTATCAACCTTCCATTTTTTATTAATGGGTCAAACAGAGGCCATTTTCGCACAATTAACCTGTCACTACATCAAATGAATGCCGCACATCCGTGCTGAGATTTTTTTATTGTTCGGAAATGCCTCTGCCTTTGACAACTCTCACGCAAGCACAGCGGCTAATAATCCCTTTTAATCAAAGGCTTGAAAAGAAAATACCTAGTTAGTTTAGAAATAGTGAAATACCTTTTAAATTTTCAGCTTTCCTTGCTTAAAATATTATGACCTTTGCTTCAGGTTAAAACAGGGCATTGTGTTGAAAAGAAAGATTGAAATACTCTATGTCTTCCCTGAATATGGAAATCCTGGATCCTATTTCATCATATAACATTTGGATTGGATAAAGTGCAGTCTCATTTTCAAATAAATTGATACAACCATGACTTGTAAACAGCAATTCTCTTAAATAGTAAGAATGGGAAAAGGGAACTGACAAAGATATGATTGGCTGTTTAAATGAGTCCCTTTCCGAAGACAAACACCAAGATTTAAAATGAATAGTAAGAAAAATGCCTTTATTTAAAGGACAATAACAACAGCAAGGGATCAGGGACCTCCATGTAACAGCCAGGTGTCAGGAACCTCCCTATATCAGCAAGGGTAAGCGTCAAACAGCATTATAGTTGGGATGACTAGGAAATGTCTTCAAGAACTAGCTCCATTTTTATCTAACTGAATTCCACAGATTACCATGACCTGAATGAACCAAGAACCTTCACAACGACTAATCTATGTAAGCCTGTTTCTTGGCTATACTATAGTTTCAATATTAAAAGGCTCTGGGTTGAATTATCTGTAGAGATGGCTGAAACTCACCAGTTTTCGTTCCGATTGTTGGATTCCCAGATCTCGGGAACAGTCCAGTAGATCCGAAAAAATCCAAACGGATGAATTTTTGATTATTATCGAATGTTCGAGGGCTATTTTTCAAGGTATCAAAAATAGCCTGGAACGTTCGATAATCTCCGAATACGATCTCTACGAGAAATGACGAGATTACTTATGTTGTTTTCAAGGATTATCGAACATTCAAGGCTATTTTCAACATCGGTTCGATAATTATAGAAAGTAGGTTCCGAAGTCCGGACGGATCCGTCCAGATTCGGACATATCATTATAGATTCCATAACCGAGGGGTTCCGTGTCTGATCTGGGTCCGAGTCAAACCTGGATCTCATCTCTAATTATCGGTCAAAGGTTTCTGCAATGTCCCCAGCCTGGCCTAGGAGTCTTTGAGTGAACACCAACAGGTAGTTGACTATACCGTATATGGGGCTGCAATTATCCTTTACAACATTAATAGGAAAATGTTTTCCAAATGGAATGTTTTAAGTGTTATTTTACAATGAATGAGTTCCCGGGCCATTACTTACATGTTTAAGGGTTTTGGTCAAACAGAAATATTCACTCCTCTTCCCCACCTACAAATCCTCGAACCAAATTGTTGAAACTTTTTAGAATGTGGTTGATGATACCTACATAGTAATTGTAGATTAATAAGACGTTGTTGCTTGTGAAGGTTCTCATTTATCCAGGTGTCATGGTAATCTGTTGTATTCAATTGATCAACTGGACTTGAAGTTTAGTTCTTGAAGACATTTCGCTAGTCATCCGACTGGCTTCCTCCTCCAAATCTCAGAATTGCTTGTACAAGAAATCTGTGGTGGGTGGGGGGGGGGGGGTTTGACAACCAACTGTCGCACATGTTACAATGCTTGTTTTGACTACCTACCTGGGCGTTCCTATAATCCAACCTTAGCCCATGCATCACCACGCCCTTAACACCTGGCTGTGATATCTAATTGGGATTTTCCAGGGTACATAATTGCCAAAGATTCTTGTACAAGTCATTCGAATGAGAAACCAGTGGATGACTAGCGAAACATCTTCAAGAACTAAACTTCAAGTCCAGTTGATCTAATTGAATACAACAGATTATTAAATAAAGACTCTTCTTCATCTGTCAACACTTTTTAGGTTGATCCATAACTCCTACCTAACATGGTTGATCGAAGAAGGCCATGCAAACACCCCCCCCCCACACCAAACAAACCCTTGCGAGAGCTGTCAGGGAAGATTCCATAAAAGTTCTTATCATTTAATAATGGTGCTAATTTGGTCCAAACTAATCGGATGTTTTTTTTTAAAGGCTTACATCTGATTGGTTGGGGCAAAATTAGCACCATTTAATGATAAAACTTTTATTAAATCTTATTTATTGATACCAGTAATTTTCAATACTATTCAGTTTTAGAATGTATCCAACCCACCTTGAAACTATCCAATAAACTTCCCATTACCACATCTGCTGGAAGACAGTTCCATACTTTTGCTTTTCTCATGAAAAGAAACCTTTCCTAACCTGAAATGAAAATTATTTTCTTCTATTGTCCCCTGCAATGTTCTACTGGTAAAACAGTGCATCAGAGAGTTTATTGTATGGTCTGTTAATTTCCAAACTGCCACCAATTTCCAAATGAGGCCTTGTCAGTGCTTTTCTACGAGGGAAAATATTTTCCTACCTTGAATCTATATGCCTCTTTATACACGCCAATATCTTGCTAGCTTTAAATCTACTGCTGTCTGGCATGTTTGGCTACAGCTAAATCTTTTTCTACAGATTCACTAGCAAACAGCTTTTATTACTAGGGAAGGACAAAGAATCAGTTCGAGATTGTTTGTTACAAACTCAGACTTTTTTGGACTCTTGAACACTACCTTCGTCTTTCCAAACTCGTAGACTTTTTTCGATACTAACAAAAATCCAAGGATTGTTGAATGTGTCTTCCCTAACCCTCGAATTTAGTCACAACCCCAAATGCGGCATTCAGTACCGTCGAATTAAGCGACACCCTTCAGTGTGGTGTCCCTAACCCTCGGATTCGGTCATAACCCTTGAATGTGGCTTCAACATCAGTAACCCATAAAATTCAATGCGGAACCTAGAATAGCCTGATCTGAGGAAGTTAGTATTTAAAACAAGCTTTGGTGATATGTACTTGTTCCCTCAGACCTATTTCCCAGGTTCCAGAGCCATGTACAGTACAGTAAAGTTACCATTGCTATTTTAACTGTATTTTACCATAACTTTTCAACTATTTTTTCCCCATTGACTTTGAATGTGTCGTTTAACTTTTTATTCTAATGTTCGAAAATTCGAAAACAATTGACTTTAGGAGGTTCGTTCAGTGTTAGTAAAGATCTTTGAATATTTACACCCTCTTTGGTACAAAAGAGATTGACTTAGCACAGAGCCTTACTGGTATAGTTGGAAATGGATTTGTTCATCACCTTAAATTTACATAATAAATATCATCTACCACTCTGCTGCTCTTTTGACAATCTGTCTTGATCTTGCAGTGGTTGCATATGATGAGGGGATTGTTATCAATAAACATGTCATTAGACTAAACCCATGGACCTATTAAAGGGTATCTCCACTGAAAAAAAAAATTGCATTTATTTTTGTTTTATGAAGAACAGGAGGTAAAGGGTAAAGAGCTGTGTCTTACCTCCCATTCTTTAAATAAAACTGCAGGAGCCAGGCCACAGCTCCTTTACCCTTCTTCAATAACTCATGGCAATTTTTTTTCCCAGTGGAGATACCCTTTTATAGTCCATATATTTTAACATTCCACTATGCATCACCATTTCTTTCATATAGCTTTGCAATAATGTTTGACGTCTTTCATTCGTTCTAAAACCCCAAACTCCTCTTTGCTGAATGTCATTTTATTAAAGAGAGGAAAAGACCTGTGTAACAATACATAAGGTCAGCTATAGGCTGTTGAAATATGTCCGTTCTTAATGAGCATGGTAAAAGGTGAATCAAAATGTACATTTTGGTATAGTAAAAAAGTTCTTTTTTTTGCTGTAAAGCTTTCATCATATTATAAAAGATTAAAGGATGAAGACACAGATAGAGATTGTTTTTTTGTCACTATAATTCCTTCTTGGACTTTAAAGGGAAACAATACCCTCCCCCAACCACTCTGAATTACTAGGTCCTCACCCCTGGGTTTAACTTTAGATTAACAAATCTGTCAAGACTGTCTTGTAGTGACCTCTTGTTTTCTTGGGCTCCTTGCATTCACATCAAGGAAAGCTTGTATTCCTTGCCCCCTTGTTGAAGTCCAGGCTCCTTACAACCCCTCAAGTACGTGTTGTCCTGGCCTATGTTGGAGTCTGGGGCTCCTGCACACAGCACATCAAAAGAGGCTGTAGTCCACCCCCTGTTTGGAGTCCAGGACTCCTTACACACCCATTAAGTAACGCTTGTAGTCCTGCCCCCATGTTGGATCTGGGCTCCTTACACGCACATCAAAGAGAGGCCTTGTAGTCCTGCCCCTTGTTTGAGTCTGGGGTTTCCTTAACAGCACATCAAAGAGAGGCTTGTAGTTCCTGCCCCCCTTGTTGGAGTCTGGGGCTCCTTACACAGACATCAAAGAGAGGCTTAACTCCTGCCCCCTTGTTGGGTCTGGGGTTCCTTAAACAGCCATCAAAGAGGCTTGTAGTTCCTGCCCCCTGTGAGTCTGGGGCGTCCTTCACGATACGCCACCTCGCTATCTTCCATCTACTGGGAATTGACAAGAGGGTGGTGTAAAGCCAGCACTGTAAGTCCATCTTTGATGGATTATTCAATAATTCAAAATTTTGAAGCTGTTAAATTTTCCTCAACTAATCAATTTTTTATAGTACTACATACAGTTAGAAAACATTTTGGAAACATCTGAATTAAGAACACGCAAATGTTGGCACCTTTTATTTAATAAGAACCTTGTTTTATAACAATGAATGAATGTGATTTTTAGTGGTATGATTGCATGTTTTATTATACAATGCCTGTGCTTGACTGCCTTTAACTGTTTCAGTATAGGTCAACATGATCAAAGCATACATTTTAGTCACATGAATAGGGTTTGCTTTAAAGGGTTAGTTCACTCTCAAAGTGAATTTGGCTTTTTAGCTTTAAGAAAGGGCATGTCCAGCCTAAAAAAAAACTTAACTTCATAGAATTGTACACATCCCCCAACCCCGGTTTCCACATTATCATACATGCCAAGATGCCCCTATGTAACTTTCCTAACCAGGGCCCTCGCAGTGAGGTTATGCACTGGCAGATGCCTACTTCATGGTTTTTATACAATGCCTCATTTTACACCATCATTTTCAAATATTTTTT
Source organism: Hymenochirus boettgeri (assembly GCA_019447015.1). Lineage (NCBI taxonomy): Eukaryota > Metazoa > Chordata > Amphibia > Anura > Pipidae > Hymenochirus > Hymenochirus boettgeri. The sequence goes on along the minus strand of CM033473.1, from coordinate 14,104,054 downwards.
ACTGTATATGAATTACATCATTGCTTGACTGCCCTTTAACTGTTACAGTATAATCACATGATCAAAGCATACATTTTAGTCACATGATAGGTTTTGCTTTAAAGGGTAGTTCACTCGCAAAGTGAATTTTTGGCTTTTTAGCTTAAAGGGCCATGTCCAGCCTAAAAAAAAACTTTTCATAGAAATGTACACATCCCCCCCAACACGGTTTCACATTATACATACATGCCAAGATGCCCCTAATGTAACTTTCCTAACCCAGCCCTCACAGTGGAGGTTCTGCACTGGCAGACACTCTGGTCGTGGTCAATTGGATGTGAAGTTGCACTTTGCACCTTGAATGACAGCTGGAACTGGAAGAAGCTTCCAGACGAGGAGTGCAGAGCAGCCAAAGTAAACTATAGTGCGCATGCGGGTGTTGTGTTATGGTTTACTTTCATCGGAAGCAGTTGTTACCTCTCAGAGTTTCAGTGTGGATATTTGGTACAAATCGCTTGCCTCTGCCTAGACTCCCTAACTTAACAAGAGTACAGCAAAACATCACATTACAACGTCTAAAACGACTGAGTTTTATTAAATTCGTTATCACATTAATAGAACTTTTAAGACACAACTTTGCAATAATGCTCACCGTACATCACCCATTTTTTGTTTATCAAGTAGCTCATAGTCCTTCTATCAAGGTTTCTATTAATGATTCTATTCCATCTCCATTTCTAATATTATGGACAACATCTGAATACTCGAGATGGCCGAACTCACTGAAATCCATCCGCTTGCAGATTCAAAGATTTACAGAAGATTCAAAAAATCTGCAAACCGACCCAGACCCCGACCCTTGAAGTCAGGAGTTAAAAAGTCTGAAAAATTTAGGCCTAAATGAATTAAGCCTAATATTAACATAGAAGGATGCGTTAGTCCTAATATTAACATAGAAGGATGCGTTAGTCCTAATATTAACATAGAAGGATGTTTAACATAGAAGGATGCGTTAGTCCTAATTTTAACATAGAAGGATGTATTAGTCCTAATTTTAACATAGAACGATGTGTTAGTCCTAATATTACCATAGAAGGATGCGTTAGTCCTAATATTAGCATAGAAGGATGCATTAAGCCTAATATTAACATAGAAGGATGCGTTAGTCCTAATATTAACATAGAAGGATGCGTTAGTCCTAATATTAGCATAGAAGGATGCGTTAGTCCTAATATTAGCATAGAAGGATGCGTTAATCCTAATATTACTATAGAAGGATGCGTTAGTCCCAATAATAACATAGAAGGATGTGTTACTCCTAATATTAACATAGAAGAATGTGTTAGTCCTAATAGGATTTGTTTTGAAGTCGCCATTTAAATATTTGTGAAATATTCTCCCGAGTTCTCACAGCGGTCTAAGTCACTGGACTTTTATAATGCGCGATTCCCCTTTTAAATTGGATGGTACGATTGCAATTAGCGCTATTCTTCGGGTGCTTTAAATGGAAACAAACAGAGAGGATAGATCCAATTGTATAAATCATGAACAAAGGTTAAAATTTCAAAGATTTCTGCTAATGTCATTCAAACAAACAAACAACAAAAACAGCCCAGAACCTCTGGATCCCATTTTTAGGCTGAGCAATTTATTTGACATTAATAAGGTTTGAGGCACAGTTTTTTAATGAACATTCGCTGGTCGATATGCCCTGTAGAGGCTCCACAGTGAGGATGTGCAATGACCACATTTGTTTCCAACGTTAGTAATCTGCATCTAGCACTGAAATTTCATGAAATATCTTCAGTAAATGAAGATTCATGGTCAATAGAGCTATACCATTCGAGTTTTATGTGTTTGCAATAATGCTAACCGAGGTACGCGAGCCCTGATTACTTGCTCCCCCCGCTCTGCTTAGACAGTATTGGCTGGAGTGTGACTCCAACCAAAAATTGCGCGAGACATTTTGCGTCAGAGCTTGTTTGTCACCAGCTATTAGGGCACTTGGTACGCAGATCTTGCTCTCACAACTCGTCCCCTGTAACTGGCATGGGCAGAATCGCAATTACTGTTTCACTTACTAGTAGACCTATGAAAGTGTCCCCTGCTCTATGGGCCAGTTTCTCTTGACTTTCATTTGGTTTACACAGACAGAGATGTGCAGGGTTGCACTTGAAACAATCTCTTTAACCCTCCCCCTCACACACACTTCCTTTGCATTTATACAAACAATCTAACGTAATATTTCCAAATCTTTTTCCCTAGCATATAGACAGAAAGAGATTAAACAATTCAAAAGTCTGTGGATTTGAAACCGTAACCTCATGAGCTAACTTAACTACGAACTAACAAAAGCATTAGTCTTCAACTCACATAACTAATACAAAAGTAAAACGATACATTAAAAGTCAATCAAACTGCTGGTTAGGCGTTTGCAAGTCCTTCTAGGGACGTTTCATATTGGGTAGAAGACTCTGTATTGAAAACACTTTGGTGCCTGGCGGTAGTGTATAGTGAGTCAGAGCGTGGGCAAAAGGTGCACATTCTCACAAGTCTCTTTTAAGCCATGGCACTGTGGAGTTGTACTGGCAACAACATGGATGGCCTTCTTAGTTAACAGAATCTTATCCTAACATGTACTGTACACTAAATATATTTTTTTCCTTCACAAATGTCTTTAATTAAGAACTGTCAAATCAATAATGCATCTTTTCTACAGATGCACTGTATTATACTTTTGATGAATTAAAAGATTTATCTTCTTTCAAAAAAACATTTTTTTTAACACACCTATTTCTATAAACTATAAAATGCAGTCAATGATGGTTTCATCTTATTTTTAATTAGTTAATCACCGTGTTACTCGTTTAGTGTTGGATGGAACTTGCCAAATTTCGAATTTGGGCTTTAATTGTAGGGGGAAAATGTCAATAAGGATTCCATATGTTAAAGAGAATTGTTGAACCTTTTTGCTTTTTGTAGGTTTGTTTGCCCCGACCCCATTCTAAAGAGAGAACCCAGTTTTGTTAAAAAGTAGCATTTGGTCCTTCTATAACTTTTTTATCTATCGCTGCTGCGAATATAAAATATAGAAGTTTTGAAGCCCCTTTGATTGTTTTGATTGTTTGTAGGTGTCGATGTACCAAATATTTCCCAAATGTTCTAAAGTTTTAATTCAAGGAGTACCTATTGAGAATTTTAGGCACTCCTCCCAAAGTCTTGTCTTATTGTGCAGCTTCTCCAGAACTGGTACAGTGAGAATGTTATGTCCCATTTATTTTGGCAACATTTGGGGAGAATATGTCCCCAGAGGCACTTTTCAGATCCATTTCACAATAAATACTGCAGGTGATATTTTGCTGGTCCTGTTTTTTCATTCCAGCTGTTGTTTTTCTCATGTGTATAGCCTTGGCGTATAATTGTGTAGGTACTTTGTGTTATTTAGGGTATCAGTGTAATGTTTGACTAATTCTGTTTTCTAAGGGGTTATCCCAGTTCGTCGTTCGGCGTGCCCTTGACCTGGTACCTAACAGTCTACTGAATTTTCCGATGTCAGTTATTCTGGAGAGAAAAGCTTCAATGGTAATGGTTAAAAAAGGTAGATTTTAATTGTACTTTAAACTTTTACAGGGTATCTTTATTCTAAAAAACGAATATAAAAAATTGTACCTTTCAGACACAGCAATATCCCACCACTTTTTTCAAATTTTAAAAATCTGAGTTTATGAAGACATATCATTTAAATCACACAGCAGTTACAGGGAAATGCCTTTCACTCCAGAAGCAGAAATTATAAATATGTCCCATCCCTGAGCCCTTACTCAGATATTTGGCTGGGGCCTGCAAGCAACATTTTCTTGCAACATTTCAGAGAATCAGCAGAGAAAACAGAAGGCAGGTGGAGGGGTAGAATGTGTCAGTAAAGTAGTGTCCGCAGTAGTAAGGGAGATTTGGCAATTCGATCCCTCCACTAAAACCTTAATAAAATTTAATACAAAGCAAGAACAGATAAATATGTGAGTACTTACTCTAACATTTTAACTTTCATCAAATTGTATTCTCAGATAATGTAAAGTCGTCTTTAGCAGTCATTGTGAGTATTGTGACCTTTAAATATGGCATCTGTGATAGCACATGGATAAATAGCAGAATATCTGTCCCTGTATGGTTTTAATGTATTTTCCTTTTCTGTGTGCAAGAAGTATGAATAATCAATAACAGACTATAATTTGATGTATTTAAAGGATTTTTTTTTTTAAAAAGGACAACCAAACTTATGTTTCGGCAAAGGTCATACCAACTTAGCTGTGAAAAGATTTAAAGTAACAACCTGAACTCCAGCAAATTATATACAAGTTAGATGCACAATGCAACATTTCTGAAATCACGTTGGTACTGTCATGAATATCGGTCTTGTTATGCTTTTATAAAGAACCTAGCGGTGTATCTGTGCATAGCCAAGATTTGATGGCTATGAGAATCTGAAACAGGCCTTACAGGATCATTGTATCAGTCTGACAATCTGTATTAGTGCTTACCTGCAAGTGTACAGAAATAAACATTTTGTCTTTTAGTAAGAGACCGTAACTTAACAGGGGGATGGAACCTTTGTTAAAGCCAAAACAGTTGAAACATTTATTTCAGTAAAAAAGGTTATATTTCTCATTAACGGCGAAACTACTAAAAAATTACTTTTTCCCTGATTGTAACATAAAATAACTGTGTGTCTGTAGCAACTTACTCTGAGATGTGTATTTGCTGTTGTGTTTTCAAAAGTCCTTTTATTTTTTGCTAAGAAGCTCAGTATTTCCTCTTGCCTTTTTTAAAACTATACCCCACAACTGACCAAACCTGAGTAATCACTATAAGCCAGCATAGAGAGGGAATTTCCCAATTTCAACTGTCAAACTGAACAACAATAAACCAACTGTTCAGAACCCTCTTACATTCCTATATTCTGCTACGCAAATTGCTTACAAGCCAGAAGAGTTTATTTAAATAAGGCACTTGATTGACAGCTAAAAAGTACGATAGTAAGAGTGGATTTCTAAGAAATATGGGAAAGGTAAACAAAATCAATGGTATGCAGGTGTTAGTTGGGAATTGATGGTTTATCCAGCAATGGCAATTTAAACAATAAATTCCCCCTATCGCTGATGCCCTTTAAGGATGATGCACTGTTAAAACTCAAGTTGTGTCATTGGAAGCTACATCTTTAAAAATACAGTTGCCAATACTTTTTTTTTTTACTTAATGCCCCTCCAGAGCCGTGCTTGTGGGCCTTGAAAATTGCTGACATCGTGTTACTACTGGTTTGCTAATATTAAGTCTCCACCCCTCCACCCCTCGATATTTCCTCTGCTTTCTCACTGCTTGAGACCTCAAACAGTAATGCTTGTGATTTTTTTCCGTGCACTCTCCCTGCGGTGCCTCAAACAGTAATGCGCTGGATTCCGTGCACTCCTCCTCTTGAGCCTCAAACAGTAATCTTGTGATTTTCGTTCACATCCTCCTGCTTGAGCCTCAAAACAGAATTGCCTGTTGAGTTCTTGCACTCTCCTCTGCTTGAGCCTCAAACAGTAATGCCTGTGAGTTCCGTTCACTCTCGCTTGATCTCAAACTAATGCTTGTGAGTTTCGTGCACTCGCCTGCTTGAGCTTTAAACAGTATGCCTGTGAGTTTTAATTAATACCACGTTTTTTTAATATAGTTACCCTTCAGTGTTTCCAACATTGAATGGGCCCCTGGCATAGCTTCTCTGGTTTTGCCCCCAAATCAAAATGTAATATTATGTGTGCATCTACCACTAGATGATTTTTATACAATCACGTATTCTTAATAAATACCTTGATAATTGGCTAGCCTGCTCACCAATGAACGAACTACCAGAACCACCAACTCATAGCACTATTGAAAAATGTATCATCAATCATAGACGGTAACCCGACCATGAATCGGCTATAAACTATTAATTGTTATGTCACCCCTCCAGTCAATGGCTCCATAACCTAACAACCCTTTTCTGTCTATTCTGATTGTCTAGGTCCGCCATGGATGTGCTTTTCTAAACCTAACCTTCTACGAAACAAGTTCATCATTTGGCAATCCTTATATTGACCATCTGTATATTTATAATATGACTTTTGTACCATCTCTGATGGGGCTTCCTTTTCCAACGTAAACATCTAATTTTGTTAGTCTTTCCTTGGTTGATTACAACCATTCGTTTTCCCTGATCAATACCATAGCCCTTTTCCAAACCACCTTATCTTTTAAATAGAGATTGTTTACTAATGTTGAGTACGCAAGAGTTTAAAACATATAGTTAATTCATCTTAAATTGGTTTCATAAAACAAGATGAAATTCAAATATTGGCAGAAACCAGAGAATTTCCCATTTTAATATTTAAAATTTTTTTATAAAAAAAACCTTTTAATCATATTGACCACAACAGCCGTTTAAAAAATATTTTTTTTTGTAATGGCTTCATTGGAAAAACAAACAAACCTGATGTCATAGGTTGTCTACTGTCCCTAAAGGAATCTCTTAATATGCACAAAAGGTTCTAACTGTGAGATGTTATTATTTACAGTTCATTGAGTGGAAGTCTAATTGTTCATTTAGCAATATCACAGACGATTGTCTTTGCATTTGCTTGAGGCATCATGCAGTCCTGCCTAATTTTACATTTATTCCTTCACCTATCCTCTGTGGCATGTTATCATCCAAAACAGAAAGAATGTCCTGTTTTCCAAGTAAAAAATAAGAATGTTTAGACCATAAACTAAATTAGGTATCTTTAAGAAATGTTCAACTGGGTGGACTAAACATTTATGTTATTATGTAATGTTGTTCTGATGAACAACCAAACTAATCAATGTCATAATCGATATAGGTTTGTCCATGACAACAAGTAAGGAAGACATAAAGAAGTCAGTTGTTTCTGCCTGAGTGTACTTCTTTCTCCTATTAAAATACAATATATCAGCACCAAGCTAACCTAAACACAGCCTAAGAAATCTTATTTCACTGTCTAATATTTCCTCTTATGTATTAACCAATACGATAATTCCTTTTTCACGCAGAAAAAAGTATGTATGTATTTTTTAGTTTATAAAGCAAAACATTTTTGTCTGCAGCACAGCATGATAAAATACAAATCTTCACACAAGGGACTAGTGCAGCATATCCGGATAAATAAAAAAAAATGACATAATAAAATTTTATACGTATTTTACGAATATAAGTGTGGTGGTGCCTTTACAAATTAAACTAAACCCTTCCCCCGAAGAGCTTAATCTACGTGGTGTGGCACATAACAGATCAATGGGGGAGGATAAGTGCTCTAATATGGCTTAGCAATAAATAATGTGCTGGTTTTCATAAAGTAATGAAAGTACGTATATATATTCGAGTTGAATAAAGATAAACGTCCGTCCAGTATCCAACCTACTCGGCAATACCCACATTTTCCCCCCGCCAATTTCCAAACAATCACGATTACCCACACGATGTTATAATGGCCGGACCAGCTGCCGCGCAGATTTAAAAAAACCGGCCATATTAACTTTTGGCCATTTCCCAACATTACCGCTCGTTCTATTTATAAAGCGGCGTTACTGAAGCGCCATGCTAATGCTCGGCTGTTTTTTCACTTCGGCCACCCCCACCCCTTGAGGTGGCACAAATGGACTAGATTACAGGGGCTGGGAGGGATGCCGGGAAAGGACTTGCCGCGGGTGGCTCCCAGTTCCTTCGGGTGTAACCACTGGTTGGCGCAGGTGGAGCCTGTGCCCTGGCTGGCGCCCTCAGTGGGTTGACGGTCCGCCAGCCTGCCCGAAGACGGCGTGATGGATCAAGACTCCGCAACATCGGCCGTCGTTGAGGCCGCCGGCGCCCTGCCCGGCTGCTGCAAGAAGAAGACCCGCCAAGCAAAGGGCTCTTTTAAGAGGCCACTCACTGGGGGTCCGGTTCGCGCTGCGGGACCTCTTAGCCCCAAATGCCCTTCTCAGGCCTGCTAGGGCACTTGAAATGCCGCAAGGGACCTGAACGGGCCGAAAGGGGTTCGGTTCGAGCTGCGGAACCCCCAAGCTCCAAAGGGCTCTGTTCAGTGCCCCGGCTGGGGGTACCTCACCCCCCCAGCGGGCCTTTCCCTCCCCTCCCCACAGATTTTGCGGTGCATTAATCGCCGCAATATAGCACAATTACCAAGTGCCGGCGAACATTTTTCCGCATGCAGCTCGACATTATAAATACTGTCGATGTGCGGCGGTATTATTTTACGGCACTATTGCGCTTTGTTTTTAGAAAATATGGCCCCAAGAAGTCTTTTCTTGGTTGTACCAACTTAGCTGTGGAAAGAATTTTAAATGCAACCTTCCTCCAGGGAAAATAATTTACATTAAAGATCGTGGTAGTAAATGCAGGTAATAGTGCAATATATCCGTTTGGTGTTGGGGTAGGGTAACGACAATTGACCGTTTTTGGTTCAAGGGGGACATGCCCTTTTAAAAAAATAAGCTGTACCCAAGATGTCCTCCTTGCTTATCAGCTTATCCTTTTATTTGTCTTATTCTTGGATATATATTATTTTGACACTCTTTATGGTTAACATTTCTTCTGTTGGCTATGTCCCAGAAATAAATTAATATATATGGATAAATAACACAAATCATATGAATAAACTGTTCACTTGGCGCATGGTAAGTGGTTTATATACAATGATTCAATAAAATTCTTATCGTTAACAATGTGCTAATTTTTGCCCCAGCCCATCAGAAACGTATTGCTTTCAAATGTTAAATAAGATCTGATTGGTGGGGAAAATTAGCCCCATTTTTAACGATAAGACCTTTATGAATCTCCTCCCTGTTTTGTGTGGTTAAAGAGTCCGGTTTAAATTACATGCCACGTTTTTTAAGCATTGCCAGATCAATACATAGACAAATCCCACAATGGCCCTTCATTCTATCTGTTTAGGTGAATGTGCATTCAGTTATTAATAAACTAAGCTTGTTCCATATATGTTTCTGTTTTAATCAGTCCTTTAATGGTCAGGCTCTTAATCAACGTTGTGCTGTTGCATATTGTAAAATTTTCCCTAGCACAAGCAAGGCCATGATGGGAGATAATGAATTGCAAAAGTGTCACAAATTACAGCTCAACAAACTGTTAAAGCATCGATTTCTTTAAAGCCCTAACCAATTTATCAAGTATATAAAATTTCCTTCTTCTCTTACCGATTGGTGCTAACACGCAGCCCATTGCACATCTCTTCTTTCCTATACCCGGATAATGGTTTTACTGAGCATGTTCGAACAAGTGACCTGAAACAGGGATACAGCTGAGGATTTACAGAGGGTGTAGTTTCGACCATTAGATATTATGCAGTTTAGGGAACCAGCGTGGTAGCCTAGCCCTGGGCCAACCAAAAGTATTAGATTAAGTAATATGGGAATGTGTACACAAATAAGGGATGATTAGGTGGCTCTGCCCGACCTGTAAGAAGGAGATATGCCCTAGAGGGTAAATGTGGGTTCGACTAGCAACCCAGTTTCAAATCGAATCTGAGGGTTTCGAAGTCCTGACACAACTTTCAAACTTCGCAAATTCACGGAACCCGGATTTTTCTATTTTTAATTGAAAATTGCAAAGTAGACATCCTCGAACGTAGACAATTATCAAAAATTGAAAGTAGATGATTTTTCGAAATAGACTGATTGTTCGCAAATCGCAAATTAACTAGTTTTCGAAATCGAAGTAAGACGATTTTCAAAAAATCGAAACTCGAACTTTCCGAACTTGTCATTTCAGAAAATTTCCAAAATTCGCAATGGATGAACTCAAACAGTTTCGAACATCTTTAATAGAATCCTTGGCGATTGATTAGCCCTAGGCCAATTGGCCTGATGATAAATCCAAGCCCTGGGTAAAGAAATGAGAGTTTCCTGGCACCTGCCCTCTCAAAGGTTTCTGGTCTCTTTTTTATTTGAATCTCACCTTCCTTCTCTCCATCTACTTTGTCCTCCGGGATGGTCCACAGGCTTTTGAACGCAATTGCCAGGACTCAAATATATAGAGGTGACTCCCATTTGCCTTAGCCTTCACATATGCTGCAAATTAAGAATTTTGCTAAGAATTTTATTTTAATTTTTTAAAAACAGCATGGTTCAAATAAAGTATAGGAATACCAGGATTCAACAGCTGCCTTTCTATGCTAACCTCTCTGTTTCTCGCATGAATTTTCGTGAATCTTGTACAGCAGAGGGTCCAGACCCCAGATTTCCTGTTGTGCAAGCAAGCTGCTGAATTCTGTGTTGAAATTAAAGATTATCAAATGTGCACTTCTGTTCCAAAACTGAATATGAATCAAACCCTTTGAAGTCCATAGAGTTAAATTTTAGCCTGTTCAACATCAAAAATTAATTTTTACTTTCAACTACAAAATTTCATTCATTTGTTTTAGACAAAGAAATAGTTTTACAACAATCCTGACTTTCAACAACCAAATTTCGAGGAAAGTAGGCAAGTTCTGCCCTTAGAGATTCAGAACTGCAAATATTTTTGACCCACAGTCCGACCAGTGAAACTCCATGTTACGTTCATAACTGTCATACTGTAGCCATCACTCGTCCCTAAATTTGGCAGGTGGTTAGGGGTCAATAATTTTGCTTTCACACTGTTTTAACTTGACATCTGATTGGTTGGCGGCAAATTAAGCACCATTTTTAACGATAAGAACTTGTATTGATCTTCCCTGTATGTGTGTTTAAAGAGTTCCGTTTAAATTCCCTAGCCAACAGTTTTTTAAGCATTGCATGAGCAATCCGATACAAATCCCACAATGCCCTTCATCTATTTATGTTTAGGTTGAATGTTGCATTAGTTGTTGAACTAAGCTTTTTGCCATATATTTTTTCTGTTTTAACAGCTTTCTATGGTCAGGCTCTTAATCACTTCTGCGAATACAACCAAAATAAATTTGTATTAGTAAAATTAGCGATAATGCACATTTTAACATGCATGGCCCACCCCCCGAACAAAACAAACCTGTAATTCAACCACCCCCTACCTACCGCCATGGTGACAGTGAATGAATTATTCTGCCTTCTGGCAACGCCTCCTCTTCCTCTCGGACAAATGCAATAATTATGGGTTCATGAGTGGGTCAGGGGTTGGTGGGGATGGATTAAGTATACGGACATAGCCCAGTTTAAAACAGATACGTATATTTAATGAAAACATAAAAATTGTTTTTAATTCCATGAAATGTAATATTTTGTTTGCAAAATCACACCAATTATGAACAAAATTTCCACTCTAAATTCTTTTTTATTAACATGGCCTGGTTCCCGTATTTTACGAACTAGCGGGAAAAAGATTTTCACTCTGAATATTTCCATATATTCATCATTAACTAATCTGTTAAAATTACGTATCCCTCCTAAATTTTTTTTGGCTGGTAGGAAGTAATTATTTGCTATCAAAATACTAATTCATCTTCCCCTCCTATCCATATGCCCAACATACAAACTGCTTAGATTGAGTAGCGTCTGTGTATAGCCCAAACAAGTTATATATAATGACTTTTTTCAAGGTCGCATGTGATTTACATAATTTAACCCAGCACAGCAAGCGTTAATTGATAAACGATGTTCCAGCCTTTGCGATACATCAGGATTTTGTGCATATATTTGACTGTAATAATGTTAGATTCCTGGGACTTAACTACCAGTAATCCGAGAAGGGTTGTTAAAAACTGTAATTGAAATGGTGCTTTTGACTCACAAAGAAAATTCTGTAAATCATGACAGTGGTCGGAAAACTGGGGAATGTTATTCATTCTGTTTTTTATTCAAACTTCTAAAAAAAACATAAATAAAATATGTATCAAGATAAAGTCTTTTGGTTGGTTTTTTTCACTTGTCTCAAATTTTAAACTGGCACTTTTACATTGTAAAAATGTTTTGTTTACGACTGATTAAACCAATATTATGGGTGCAAAACATACTAGTTGTGAGCACATTCCCCATTAAAGGAAGTCCAACCTCCAACTAAAAAATTTGTATTAAACTAGCCCCCCAAACCTCCTCCCACCATCCCCCCCCCCCCCCCGCCCCAAAAAAAAAACCTTGTTTCTTGCAAGGTTTATAGGTCCTGTGAGGGCTTGTAATTACTTACCAGCCTTGTTCTCTTCGGCTGTGTGCTGTTCCGTACTAAGGAAGCAGCAGAAGGGCCGGCCAGCAACAGACATCATGATTGGCTGAGACAATCAAGGGAACGAGGTCTGGTAAGATAATACTTACAGCCTACAATAAACATTTAATGGTAATGTCCAGCCTAAAAATAAAACTTTCATAGAATGTACACCACCTCCCCAACCTAGTTTTGCAATTAATCCATGCATGCCAAAGAATGCCCCTAATGTGACTTTACCGTAACCCAGTTCCCATGACAACCGCCCCGTCTCCTGTACGAGTTGTTTCACAAAAACAGGAGACATGATTCTGCACTGACAGCCACTCTACTTCCGGTTTGCGGCTGTCACATCTTGTTTGGGGTTGACATCTCCTTACACCTTTAATGACGCCACTACCAGGAAAGAAGCACTAAAGGGCCAAAGCTCGCAGAACTGTGCCAAGGGATCGGGTTGTAAGTCACATCAGGGGCAGCGTGGCATTTATAGATAATACGAAATCTGGGTTTGGGGGTGTTGTACATTTCTATGAACAAGTTTATTATAGGCTGGAATGCCCTTTAAACTTTCAAGGTCAAGGTTTGGGGTTAATTAGCCATATGTATCAATATTAGTTTGGGGTTAAATTCCCTTTAAGAGATGGGAATGCATTGTTATTCTGTTTCAGTTTGCGTTAACTGTCATCCTGTTATTAGGCGCACACTATAGTGCTGGAAGCTGAGGGCTGTATACACGCAACCAGCTTGTTAAAGGTATGATCTTTAAAATTTGCCCCATAGTTGGTCCATAATCAGGGCACAAACCGCTAACACTATTCTGTAATTACTGTATTTGTGTAGCTAATGGTATTTGAATTTTAACCCACACCAATTGTCATGACTCTCCCCTAACCACACATTTAAACACACGTAACAACCCATCACTCAAACCTTGAGTATGTTATTGTAGTAGATAATATAGTTAAATTGTATGTAGGGTTGCCATATCAGTGCGAATAATTGAATGGGGTTAAAACTAGAATGTAGTTGGTGCACGCACTTCTAATGATTTTAATAATTGTTTGTTATGATACCCTCCTTGCATGCTACCGCATTAATATCGTTATTACATTACATTAATATGTAGGGGGAATTGTCCCAACGAACATCCCAGGAATGTCACCCCTTAGCTAATTTTTATTAATTGCTCCTTATTACCTCCACACTGTATCTAATTTTAATTTGTGCTGTAGAAAACTCTGAATATTTGAATATAACGGTATGTAAAATGCTCGGTCTCTTTGAGCTTACCGAGAAAAAAATCTAATGACCTGTAACGTTCATTGGATGTTGGTTTTCTAAATGCATTTCATAAAATGGGACTTCTTCAAATATCCACTGAGGTTATTGAATGCAGCATGAATGTGCTCTAGTTTCAGGCACGTCAGAAGCTGGGTCTTTAAATGTGCACACGGGTCATAAAACCTTCTAAATAGCCTATATAATAAGAATTTATTTTTCTTCCGGGTTTTTTTCTTGGCTATAAAAAAGATTTTGTTTTTCACCTGATGTTGCTAACTTTCGATTTAAAACCTGATACTTGGATTTGTGTGTTATTATCTGCTAGCTGGTCTTCTTGATACTTACAATGGGTAGTGAACAGTTAAACATGACTCGAAATTTGAAAGGAGAATGGCAAGGAAGGTAATGCTAAAGGCTGTTATAATAGGAATATTACGTACTTTGCTTCCCCCTTTTTTTGAGTCTCAAAAAATACCATTCCTATTATACACTCTTAAAGGATTAACAAGATCAATGTATTTGAATATTAATCTTATTTTTTCCCTAGCGTGCATCTTAACGTAATCTGTTTGCGAATTATCTCTATTCGAGTTGACATTTCCTACTAACATGCTTATTCTTTCCAAGAGACATAATAACCATAGTGGCAGGATCATACTCTTACATCCCTCATAAATCTCCATACCGTATCTGGTGGTCTTCCCCGTAGTAAAACAGGCCCCCCACCGTCGCAAGGAAACATGGCACAAATATTCATATCACGGCGATGTAGACAAATAGGTTTTCATGCATGAACCTCTACAGAGAGTCCAAATTAAAAAGCAAGAGATTGAGATAATGGTCTGCAAAAAGATGAGGAGCATCGCAATTATTATTCTGCATTCACACCCAACAACACGCAAACAAACATGGACATACATGTTTGGCATTTTGTTGTTTGTGTTTTTCACTGTGTCTACGGGTTAAAGGGAAAGTTTGTGCAAAAATAATCATTTTTTGTTTAAATTCTAGTTATTTATATGACGTATACCTATTATTATCTACATATTCTCTTCCATTTTGAAATCAGTGCATAACAAAGGATCGCTGAAGGGACCTAATGAATGTTTTAAGGTTAAGCAAAACTGTATTAATAAAGTTCGAATAACCACATTATAATGAGCAGGTGTTAGGTTCATCATAGGGGTTCAATCTGTCTGCCATATTATAATTTACAACCGGTGCCTTCTTGTCCTTGGCAGACGAGAACCAAGATTATGTCCTTGTAAAGAACATATTGATCTTAATAAGCAGAATGGTGTACCCGAAAAGAATAACCATTTTTTTGGGTCACGTAAGGGACTAATCATGTCAGGATTTTAGCAAATGGATTCCTTCTTCGCTCTTTCACGTTGACATATGCATATATTGCTGTCATTTTGATGACGTATTGGCCCTAAGTCCTATAAAAGGACCGCAGGTATCTGACTCTCTCTCTCTAAAGTGACAACCGTTTCTGTTGTCAGAGGTAGCTGCTGCCAGTATACTTGTATGTGCAATAAAGTTGTTATTTCTTTTATCAGATTTTTTTCTTCTGACTCGATTCTTCCCCGAATACTTGGAATTTTTCTTACGTATTTTTTTAAAGTCCTGCGTGCGGTAAATAAAAATAGTGTCCAAACTCTACAAGCCAGACCAGTGACTGAGACATTAAGAAGGGGGGGTCGTTAGTCACTCATGTACATGTAACCAGACAGTAACACATGGAAAATCAATGTGTACAATGTCTGCGATTCTGCTATTATATGCTATTATTAATGAGAAGGCACATGCGCAAAATGGAAATGATTTGCAGAAAAACTGAATGCGCACAGAGGCACACAGCCACCCACATTGCGTTACACTGGCACCCCCATCCCTTTCTTCAATAGAATGATCTGGAGCCAGGTAGAGAAGGTAAGATTACTCTTACCTGCTCACATTCGCTCCCCTGACCCGTAGTCGACAGGTCCGTCGGGACTGTCAACACTGCCAGGGAGTGAATGATTGGGATGATTTAATTACCCTTCTCTCCTGCTCTGATAGTTCTATTGCCGAACTGAGGTAAACCCGCGTCCTTTCTCGCCCGTTCTCAATAAGAACTGAGTTCCAAAAAGTTGATATATGAAGTGAGATCCCTTTAAAAAAAAAAACAACATGAATTCAGTAAACCGAGACAAAGGTAAGATGATATCCAATTTCAAAAAAGATCCGATTCAAAAAATGCAATACATGTTTTGAGACCCTTGGTCCTTTGTCAAGTGTAAGTTTAGAAAATAACCAGGTTGGCCCAAAACAGGAAGTGTGATGGCTTTGGTATTAGACATAGTTCCATGTTTTGGAATTGTTATTGTCCTTCTGGGTTCCCCTCACTTTTTTTACTGGCACAGATCCGATCTCCAAAGGACAGCGCATAGAGTGTAAAAGGTGGAATTTTATACTATCACACGGTTCAGCCATTTGCAAACAGGTTTGTCATTAGGCTGTTTGCAAATGGCCGAAACAGTAGGTAATACAGACCTACTCACATGGAATAAACATTTCTTGATCAAGCCCGTGGAGTGGCTCTGGCGTTATGTGTCCATGTCGATTATCCAGGCAGTGATTATAGTCCGTAGTGCTAAGGATACGACATTGCGTATATTTTATATACATATACATGTCTTCCAGGGTTTTCTGTGCCGGGTGTCCCATGGAGTGTATACAAGTAATGCAATAGTGGCGAATAACCTGTTTTAACACACAAAAAGATCTTTGGCCAGAGATTAGAAGAACAAAAAAGAAAACAACATTTTAATTGGTTTGGATGTTTCCCATGCACTCCACGATTCTAGTGGCCGTGTGATCATTTCCCGAGCGCAACACACGAGCAATAATTATATACTTGGTTTTCCGTTTAGGAACCCCTCCTGGTGGGTATTTGTAACTCCTAGTAATATGATGTATTTATATCATACTTATTTTATTATGTGATACTGGCACCCCTTTAACTACTGAAGTGTCCTCCTGTGTCTTGCTTCTGTATCCTCTCCTGCTTCAGCCCTTTTTTCAGATCTTAATCCAGTCAGAATAATCTCCAGTTTGTAGCTCTTTTATCCATCTCAAAACCCTCTCTAGTAATCCAGTTTTCAATTTCATTACATATTTCTCCTTTTTTCCTGCCTATGCCTACTGGTTTGTTTCTGTAGTTTGGGGTTTTTACTTTTTTTTTGTTTGTGGTAGGTTTTGTTTTGTGTTGGTGATTTTTTTTGGGGGGGTGGGTTTTTATTTTTGACTGGTTTTTTAGTTCATCTTTTTGTTGTTTGTTTTATTTCTCTTATTCGTTTTATTTGGTTTTCATTTCTTATGGTTTTCGTTTATTTTTCTCTGTTGGTGTGTGTTTTTTTTTATGTCCTGTGTTATGTTCTGGTTTGTTGTATTTAACTTGTTGGTTGGTTTTTGTGGTTCCGTCGCTTTGTTTTGGGGTTTTTTGTTCGGTTTTTTTTTCATGTATGTTGTTATGTGTTTTGTTTATTGTTTGTGGTGGGGGGTTGGTGCGGGGGGGTGGGTTTGGTGGGTGGGCTTCCTTTTTCTCTCATTCAACTTTTTTTTCAACAGTCTTTTCCAGTTTTTTTTGTTTTTTGTTTTTCATTTTTTTTTTTTTTTTTTTTTCCTTTTTTCTCTCCCTTTTTGTTCATCACCTTTCGACCCTTTTAACCCTCCCCCCCTGTCTTCCTGTTCCTACCCCACCCCAATTCTTCTTTCTTTCTGTTTCTCTCTTCTGGCTTGGGCTTTATTCTCTCTTTAACAGAACATGTATTTTAGAATTATTATATGGTTTGGTCTTCGAAATTTATTTTTAAGGTGCCATTTGTACAGAAAAGTATCCATTTTAGTATTATAGCTGCAAAGCAAATAAATCCTTCAGGGTTATGGGATTTAAGTCCAATGAATCATTTGAAAATGATGTTGGGTATGATCTCATTTGGATATTAATCTAGAAGTATTGTATTGGGTCAATAAACAATGCTTGAGGAAAAATTATTAAAAACCCAAAGTGACATTTCCTACTCGCATTAGGAAAAAGATTTCAACCTAGAAAATGAGTGAGAGAGAACTTGTAGATTTAGGGAACAATGGCAACAAAACCCCTCATCATTTACTTTTACGACACAATACCATAAACATACCTTCGGGAAATGCAAGATGCAGTAGAAATTATAGGTTTTATTGTATATAAAACTCAAATGGTGTTTTCTTTCCATAGTCAAGATAAAATGAAAACTAATAGACTCTGCCCAAGTAGATGTTTGTGTAAAAAGGTCAGCACATATGGTTCATGCTTTAAACTGACCTTTAAAAAAAACAGAAAACAATCCTATTCCTTAAAAAAACCCATTAAATAAAAACTGCATTTTATTAAAAAAGCCAGTATTTATTATAATGAGTTAATAAAAAAACAACTGGAATTATATCGTTAATAATACATGAAATAAAAAACAGTAAAATATAAATAAAAAGGATTGGGACAGGGATATAGGAATGGTAATTTCCAACCTCCCAATATTGTTACCGTGAGGAGCACCAGCCGAAGAAAAATTTCTGCAGTCTTCCTACCTGCTCAGCCTATATTTAAGAATTAAGGATTAGTCCAGACTAACTGGCAGATGAAAACTGTAGTGCTGTCAGCTCCCAACAAAAATATATTGGTGTATACCTCCTGCCCCAGGTTTACTTCTATTTCCTTTAATATGTTAAGATGCTCTGGACAATGGATAATGGGGTAGCACTTTAAGCGGGAACAGTGATCCAAAAAGTGAATTTGGAAATTGCTATGAATTGGCTCTCCTTAGAGTTTTTGCAATTTTTCCATTGTATTTGCTAGTTTTTGAAGAGATTAAATTTTTGTGTGTAATATGGAGCTCACCAGGTCCCTGCACTCCTGCTCCTGTCTCTGAAACCTGTCAGTTCAATCTGCCCTGTGTCCTCCTGTTTTTCAGCTGCACTGGTCCCCCACTAATGGACCACATGGCCCCTCCAGTTTCAGCCCCGCCCCACTGTGTGGTGTGGCCCACCCACTCTGGGTGCCTAAGTCCACCCACTCACAGTGTGGTGGCCACTCTCCTACCCCCCGAAATCTCGTGGAAATGACCTTTTCAGCGGGTGAGAGAAGGCTGTAGATTCCCTTACCTTCCTGCAGCTGCAGGTCCGTGACACAGCAGAGATGAGGAGGGCTTCCTGTCTCCCTACACATTGACGGGACAGTAGTCTGAGGGAGTCTGCTCCCGGCGGCACTGTCAGGAAGAAGCCTGAGGAATGTCAAGTCAGCCTCCCACCCATCTAACTTTCTGGTCCAGTACATTCTTTATATCTTGGCTTGTGGAGCCACGTGAGGGTGGTGATGGCTTGTTTTAAGGTAAGAAAGCTGGCCTTAAAACTGAACTTGGTTTGGAGACCACAGATTCCCCTTTAAAGTGCATGTCACCCTAAAAATATTATTTTTCTGTATTGTAGCCACCCCCCTCCAAACCCTAACCCCATGCTTTAAATTTTAAAAATAGTAACCAGACAACATCCTACACCAGCCTTCATTCCCACAGGCCTCTAATGATACTTCTGGGGGCAGAGAATCATTAGAGGAGCACAATCAAGACACAAGCTGCCATGTAAGTGCATTTCTGGGATTTTTTTTCAAGGAAACACAAGGAAGAGACGAGGGATCCGGAGGGGCGGGAGGAGGGAGGAATCCCTGTGATGCAGAGTCCTCCAGTGGACACGGTTGGGCTGATACCTTGTTTACACAAGGAAGGACTCCTACTCTTCCTTTCCGGACTTTGAATAGGAAAACTACCGAACAACATTTGGGCAGAGAGTAAGGTAAGGATTTTTAACACTGTCGGCAGCAGTGGGTTAAATTTTAGTTTAGGGATGTACATGCCCCTTTAATTTACGAAATCACCTGAATTAGATGTTGCGACATGTAGAATCTGCTCTTAAATACACTGGTTAGTTTTGGGGGGCAGATTCCAATTTCTTTAATTGAAATAGCCAAAACATGATTGCTGACAATTGTTAGACTCCAGCAGTTAACCAGTAGCGACGATTATTACAAAGACGATCAGGCCAACTTAAAACATTGGAGAGGGGGAGTAGTGAGGAGCAAACCGCCGCATATTTTGTATTGTATTGAGTCTTGGGGATTGGAAGATATAACCCAGAGATAATTTTCCCTTTGCCCATAAAACACATAAAGAAGACAATATCAATAAAAAACATATGTTATCTTTCATATGGGCATTAATGCTTAACAATGTAATTCTGCTTGCAACTAAAGATTGGAAAACAAGAAGGAACGCATTCGCGATCGGACTTATTTATCGCACATACACAAAACACACATCCTCTGATTCCGATGCATTTGGTGACCACCCCTTTAATCCATTGATACTTATGACAAGATTGCCAGCTAATCCCTGCAAGCTGACAGGTGCCTGAGCAGTGCATTCGTCACTAAAGATAACCTTGATTTATATTGTCTTTTTCAAATTCAATTCAAGTGATTGAATTGGCAAACAAATTTTTCTTTGGCCCATCAATATTTGATTGAAACGGGAAAAAGGCCAGCATGTGTTAGATGTTAACCGATGATATTTTGTCTTTGTGATGTAAATGCCAAAAAGAGTGCAATGTACTACAAATATTTATGTATTCTATGGGCTTTGTAACAAATTGAACCACCCCAAGGTATTACTGACTGAAAGCAACAAAGTATGTTTGTAACCAAAGTCAAGCGTCAACTATCATTCCTTGTTCCTTGTCTGATTCTCCTTCTGATTATTTCCTCAAACAGGACCACCACTTTATGATTCTCTTCCAAATGAACAAAGATTGTTAAACATAAGATATCGAATCTAACAATGGGTTCTTTGGGTTTCCCTTTGATATTCAGTACACGGAATCCTCCAATATTTATAGTTTCCAAAATTTTCGTATCAGTTAATGATTCAAAATAAAAAGAACTTCAACACGCAACTAGTTCTGTCACTTTAATTTTAACCACGGCAGTGAGTCTTAGGCTACAATAGCACAGAATTAGTTCCGTTTCGAACAAATGGAGACTATAGAAAGTAATATTTAATATGCATTATTCAAAACTCTCTATTGATAGTTGTTGGGTTTTTATGCAATGTTGTTCTCGTCAGTGTTGTTGAATCTTTATAATGAGGCATAATTATCAGAGTTGACGTTGTGTTGAATACAAGTCCAAATGATTATAATGGTTCACTGTGGTAAAGGCGCAATGCTCGAATCTATTTTGTTCTTCTATTTACAAATTCAGTAAATTCAGTTATTGTCCTGCAACGGAAGAGAAAAAAATGTAATGATATAAACTGTTTTCTTTCTTGACATGAATTTAGGTTATTGTTTAATGAGCTCAGGGATGGATAGGCGATTCAAACTTTTGAGAAATATTTAAAAATTGAAGTTACACTAGTCTTTATCTGAAATAATCAAAACAGAGCAATAAATAATTTTGGAAGGTCTTCTGGCTGTGAGGTTAGATGCTAAGATATTATGTTTCACAGTCCTTAAAAAATAATCCTTTAATACACAAGAGGAATGGATGGCTTGAAAAAACTTATAAAAGGTGCTTATGATTAATTAATTTGTTTATACACAGTCAATCCATTTCCCACGCAGTGCCTTTTATCTAGTGTAATAATTTTTATTAGGGGCATATTTATATAAAGTGTTCGTTAAACTTTTCGTGTTCTTTAACGCAGCCTTTTTTGCCAAATCTGGACTTTTTTGCTATTTAGAAAAGACAGTTATAACCAGTGGCCAAAAACGGTCATTACCGCTACATTTCGCTTTCGCTTTCACACCCTTAAATCGCTTGCGGTTTACCACTCAACACCATATTTTAAAGTGTCGAAAAAGTGGTCTATTTTGGTTAAGTTCAGCATTTCCATTGCCAAATCTGATGCCAAAAAGCATAAGTGGCCATTTATTCTAGCGCTCCATGGGTCGTCCTGGATGGTGTCAATACATGTTGGAAATGTTTCTCAATACTAATATAAGTACCGGGGGGGTGTAAAGCTGGGTACACACCAAGCAGTATCCTTTCAGCCGAAAATATTGCGTGTGTGGGCGGCAGGCCCGCTGCGACCTTGACGTTCGTAGCGTCCAAATCAGATCGCCGATTTGCGAGTCTCAGTTGGGACAAATAGTCCCTCATGTGT
This sequence comes from Hymenochirus boettgeri, assembly GCA_019447015.1. Lineage (NCBI taxonomy): Eukaryota > Metazoa > Chordata > Amphibia > Anura > Pipidae > Hymenochirus > Hymenochirus boettgeri. Next base: position 14,082,358 of record CM033473.1, on the reverse strand, counting down.
ACCCATCTTAGACTATTTCTAGCATTTTATGTAATTACAATCTGTAGATTTTTGCATTTTTAAGGTTTAATTTGTTCACTTTTAAAGATTTTTTTAAGGTTACAAGACTTTCTTTATTTACCAATAAAGTCCTAAAGGGGGTCTGAGGGAGTTAAAGGGATCGTCGGACTAAAGGGGCAGTTATGGTTGAGGGACATGTTTTAAAGGGGAGGTGATCAGTTAACGGCATTTTCTGAGGGACATGTTTATAGCCAACAGGGCAGTATTGTTCTGGGCGACAATCTCATAAAGGGGCAGTATGTCTGAGGGACATATTTATAAAGGGGCAGTAGATGTCTGAGGGACATATCTATGCATCATGCCTGAGTACATTAAGGGGCAAGTAGTTGTCTGAGGACATATTTAATAAGGGCAGTATTGTCTGAGGGACATATTCTATAAAGGGGCGTAATTGTCTGAGGGAAATATCTATTAAAAGGGGTCAGTATTGTCTGAGGGAATATTCTATAAAGTGGCAGTATTGTCTCGAGGGATAGTTCTAAAGGGCAGTATTGTTCTGAGGGACATGTTTATAAAGGGGCAGTAGTTTGGGATTATAAAGGCGTATGTGAGGACATTTATATAAGAGGTCAGTATTGTCTGAGGGATATCCTATAAAGGGCAGTATTGTCCTGGGACATATTTATAAGGCAGTATTGTCCTGAGGGACATATCTTAAAGGGGCGTATGCTGGGGACAGTTTATAAAGGGCAGTATTGTCTGAAGGGACATATATAAAGGGAGCTTATGTATCTGAGGGACATATTTATAAATGGGCGACTTTTGTCTGGACGGCCATTGTTTATAAGGGGCAGTAATTGTCTGAGGGACAGTGTTATAAAGGGGCCAGTATTTTGTGCTTTTTCCCCCCACCATCCTTTACCAACACATGTTTTTAAACTTTTAATTTTCCTTTCATCAAAGTTATTTAAATGGCGAAGTTGTCATCAAAATGAAAAATTATCTAGCAAAAGTATCACTAATACGAGCTGATAAAGCTCGCGCATGTGATGGTAAACTAGGTAATACTTCCCTGGTGGATTTTCCAAAGTACGTATTAAATTGGTTAATACACACTGAACACTGTCTTGTTATTACAACTAACATAAACTAAACACATGTGGTGTTTTTTTCAGCCAAAGATATAAATAGTGTTAAACTGACAAAAGCGATGGTCCTATAAATCATTACTAGGACCTTTTTAGATTGTTATATTTCAGCAAACTGCAGCTTAATTCCACCCAGTTCATATATGGGACAATCCCATGTGCTTGTGAAGAAATAGTCATGTTATGGAACACTTCATACGTAATGATGTTGGCCCACATCTGGTACCACTGCCAAAAAATGCAACAAAAAGGGAGAAAAGGCGCACAAAAGGCAACACTTCACCTATTCATAAATAGCTTAATTAAAAAATGACAAAAATAAGCTCTGAAATTGACACTAGAAAAAAGCAGCCCACCGTGCATACCTCTTTTTTGTATGACCTCTACAGGGAACCATGTGAGCTTACAGATGTTATAATCCCTTCTTTCGTGCTCGACTGCCTAAAGGAGCCGCATAATCACGTACACACAGGAGCAAGCATAACAATAGCTTTGCCACATCTTGGCCCTTATTATAAACAAATGCCTAAGAATTATGGAGCTCGAGACCCTCATGTCAAACTTAATTTCGATGTGTTTATAATTTTACTGATATTTTGTATGTTGGTGGTTTAATTGTTTGTTAGTAATAATGCTTATATTATATTTATATTTCTAATAGTGAATATTTATACACATTTGGACTAAGGAAAGGATCTTTAAACACTTCACAGTGGAGCAAATTTTAGTTGTTGGGGTGAAATGCCCTTTAACGTAACAGTTCTTCACAGGATGCTTTGTGGGAGAACAGTAAGGATTAAAGGAAACATTAATTTAAAAGCAAATTTTGATATACCCTTGCTATGGAAAGTCTACAAGCTGTTAGTCACTACATGTGGCAACACCGAAATCGAAAATTCACCTCGAAATTCACTAAAAATGTTTCGTGCAGTTACTAAAAAAAACAAAAATTGGAAAACGCTACTCCCCCCCCATTAAAGTAAGCCGGTTGTAAGGACTAGTGATGGACCACAACCCAGTTCAGGATGAACTTTATGAGTTTGACGAACTCGAACTATTCAAACTAGTTTGGTTTTTACAACTCAAGGAATTAACTCCGATAATTTCGGAATTCTCGAAAAGGACTAACTGGTAGGGTCCTTTTCCTGGATTTGTCATTGACGAACACTCATATACAGCTAATTGGTACTCACACTCACCAAGTTTGTCTGCCCTTTTGCGGGAGTGCTCTTCAGCAAGCAGGGCAGGACAAGTAGAACCAAACAAGATAAGTACATATAGGCTTGCAATCTATGGGAGCCCCAGGGTATAAGGACTTAGCCTTTCAGGTCATTTACCCTGGGTACTTTAAATTGGGTGGAGGGAGGCAGGTTGTTTTTTTTCTAGGGTAGTGGTCCGGGGAGGCATAGTGATCAGTTGGATAGTATTTCTCACTGGCCTCTACTCTTTAACCACATCTAGTATTTTACCCCAATAACTTTCAACTTATAAAGTCTTTTACCCCAGGGAGATAGGTAAATGCTATTCCACCTCTCTGGGTGGCCATTGGCAGAAACAGTAATAATTATTGTACAGTTCGCATGGCTTACAGCTTAACACTTCAGTGTCACCCCAGCACACTACTATTCTAACAATGCAGGAGACCATAATGCGAAGAACAGCCCAATTTTTTTTTGCCTTCCTCGGGATAACTTTAGGTTTCAGTGGTTAAAAAAAGGAGGCTGGAAAGGTAGACTTATGGGTGTATGTCTTTATTCACCTCAATACTATGTTACTATGTAACTAGACTTTAAAAGACATAAGAAGACTGGGAAAGACTTGGAAAAGTTGCCCTAATGAGGATAATGTTGGGTTTGCTTTATAAAATCTCATTGTGAGGGATTCATGACATGGAATGTTACTATAACTATCATAAGTGTAATTAGGATAATAGTGTGAAGTGCGTGCACAGCCATAAAATACCTAATGATATTTATTAAATACATTAATATTAGATTACTATTGCCCTTTCAAGCGTTCTTCCCCCTCCTCTCATTAACTTATGTTCTCCAATGTCAGGAGGATGGGAGGATAGTCAGTGACAATGCCTGTGGAAGGAGCCAGGAAAATAAGTCAGTTACTGCATAAATAGTTCCATTTAAATTACCTCCAAATGCAGAAAGGGATTTATAGTAATATACTTTGCACCCCAACACATCTGTGATGCAGTGCTAAAATAACATATCAACTTATACACGAAAGATGTCCATGGAGCAGTATTGCTAGCAAGTAATTGATAACCTAGAGGTGATAAAGGAGAGTTTAAGAATTTAAAATGAAAGAATTAAACTCACCTGTCCAGCGCTTACACATCCACCACATTAGGTGTGGAGGGAAAAAAAAAGTCAAGTTCAATGTCGACTTCAATTTCCTGCCTCAATTTCTCCTAGAGGAGATTGTAGCACTGAATTCAAACAGGTATTCTTCTTTGGAGAAAGTATGGCAAATACAGGCAAGATAATGAAGAGATTAAATATCACAACTGTCAGCAAAAGTTCAATAGTTAGAGATGTGATCTTTCCAGGAAACTAGTGTGTGGAAAAAACTGTAAAGAGTTCCTGAGTTAGCTACAAGGACATCCAGTGTCATCTGTAGATATATTTGCTATAGGTTCTGAGTGAAAGGCCAGCAGAATCAAAGGTTACCCTACCCCCTGGTAACTAAGGCAATTAAGTGATCAGAAACACACCGAATTAGAAGCCAGAGCACCTTCATTATAAAAAGCGGTTAAATCTGTGTCTCAATCCGTCTTTTGATACAGGAGCTGGGGAATGTTACATTACTAACGGGGCTGGTGTTTTATTTCCCAGCATTCTAGTATCACAGTATAGAGATGGCTGAACTTCATAAAGTTCGGTCCGTTTTTGAACTTTCCCACCTTCAGTAAAAAGTGTCGAAAGTTTGGAATTGGGACCTCATTAAAAATCAATGGGGAGTGTAGTTTGAAAAGTCCGGGTGAATTAAGCTAAATCTAACAATGGTAACCTTACTGTAAAATGGCTGTGGCAAACTGGGAAATGGTCTGGTGGCACATGCACTCTACTAAAACCTTGTTAAAAACATCTCAGCTGAGCGGGAAATGTTTGGGTTTGTGGCAAAGTAAATTCGAGGGTAGGGGGCAATTGACGGTTACGAATCGATACTGTTCGAGGTTTACCGAAAATGAAACAATAAATTCGAGGGGGGGTTACCGCAATTGAATAATACTTTCGAACAATATATTCAAAGGTTATTGAACGGCTCATAATTCCGAAAATAATAAAAATCCAGAAAGTTTGAATTCCGAGGAAGACAAGTCCGGGCGGCATAGTTCGAGAAAAAATGTCCCCCAAGTCATTCAACTCGATAAGTTTGGCTCGAACTCGGGTTAGTTTCGAGATCGTGTAAACACAGTTTGGTCCAGCTGACCAATTCTGGGTAAGTACGAAACCGTAAGTTTTGTTCCAATAAAAATTTATTTTGTTTACTGTTCCGGTGCCACATATGTCTGGCTGGTGCGACATCCATGTTTTGTTTGTGTAACACTGACGTGTTATGTTCTTTTCCCCGTGCCAGTCCTAAACTACTGAAGCCATTTTTTCAGTAAGTCATGCCCATGTAGTCTCCAACCTTCTATTCAGTTCAATAGGCACGGGGATGGTAATGAGGTACAGAGGCATGGCAGAGGTGCACATACCAACAGTGATCTAGTCCCAGTTCTTCAGGGGGCTACATTACTTAAATATATTTACTTGTGTGAGATTGCATTTATTGGTTTTATTGGCAGAAGATGTTTTGGGATTATAAAATGTGGGTTCAGTTCGCTCCTTTATACTACAGTCCTTTAGACCTTTGGGTGATACTCCATAAAGTGCAAAACCACCTGTAGAATATTTGCTTCCTGCTTTGAGCCAAACAAACCAACGTGAAGGCATGCTCTAACCGGAGCAAGCCCCAGGAAATTCCACTTCTTAACTGTTTTTTGGCCTTGGAAACACTGTTAAGGCACACCAAGTTGAGGGAGGTAGTTGAATGCTTATGTGCTCAAATAGACTAACCCCTACATGGCTGCACCGTCGCGACTGCCTTATGAACAAGCTGATCAGTGTGGTTGTTCCGGACATTGCCACCTATCTTAGCGCATGTGCGCCTTCAGTAGGGATAGAAGGTAAGCAGTGTATTCGTACTGTTTTTAGTTCTATTGAGCACATGAATTAACTATCTTCCTCCTATGGATATAGGTCCCACTTGGCAGCTACTGAAAATATTTACTTTAGTGTCCTTGTTTTTACATATACAACAGTCAAATATAAGGGAATTTACCAGAAATGTGTCAGGTTGATGCCCCGAAACTCAAAGCAGAACCAAAGGAAACTAAAGAGTTACCCCACATTCCAAGAATCATCCATTAACTGCATAAATATTACTTAGTGAGAAAGTCCTGTCTATAGCTCCACGTGGTACCCCCTCTTGCTTGGCATGCCATTGAATAAATGCACATTGTGCAGGGCGCTCGTACATCGATTTTCTCACTTTAAGGTGTTTATCCATAGGTTAAAAATGAATAGGTTAAATTTGCTGACTGTGTGGATTTTTTAACCTTCAGTTATACTTACTTATTGGCAACACATTTTAAATGAGAATTTCAAGAGTAAATCTGCTATATAATGCAATGGTTATGATCCAAAAACACGGAGATTAGGTGCAAGATTGTTTATGATAAAAATCAACACCAGGTCCCCAAAAAGTCAGAAAGGCAGCAGAGGAGGAACTGCCATGTTGGCTGCCAACCTTTTTTCTTGGGTTGGTTTGGGGAGGGAAAGTATTTGCGATTTAGAACCAAATGTTTGTATGAGTTGACGAGTCAATTGAAACGTAAAAAAACTTAAAAAAACTTTTACAAAATGCATCAAAAGTCACACAGAATGCCATGTGTTCTCTCCCACCATACTACCATTTGCCTCCAGGTTGGAGTATATATCAAATCTGTATAAATCAGAAGATCCTGTGGCACCTGAATTTTATTGTGTATTAGCAGATTCCCGTCACCCCTGGTTTCTTCTATCAAATTTTGTTTGCTATTTGTTTTCATAGTTTTATTCAATCGATCACTCAATTCACCAACAGGCAGCAGTACAAGGCCAGATTAGAGTTCATCGGCAAAGCAAAACATACACTTTATCTGAATTAAAAACGACTCACCACCCCACACCAACCACAGACTTTTGCTGTGGTTCATAAACGCACCCAACCTGACTGCACAATAGCCAGGACCCGCACCCAACCACACCAAACATTAAACTTACCTTTAACAGCGGACCCAACCCCACTGCAATCCAAGCTTTCCTGCAGTCAACCCGCAAGCCAAATTTAAACAGACCGCAACCCCACCAATGTTGTGACCAGACCAGCAGCTTTGACCGACCCTGACTGCAACCCATTCAAACTCACTGTGTGTACCCGACCACGATGCAGAACTCTAGGTAAGAACTTATCTTCAATTAACTTCTTCGGAGGTGCCCAACCCATTTGATCTAAAAGGCCACATGTGCCGCCCCTTTATCACCCTTTAAGTGGCCACCCAATTAGATCATAGGCCATAAGGGTGGGATGTTATAAAGCAGATAATAAATACACAGTCATGTGAGACTGGTCTCTGCCTAATTAGGTTGTGGTTCTGCCCTGTGTGTCTCTTCTGAAGTTCAGCCACTTACTGACTGTGCAGCACGCTCGGAGCTCCTCTAAAGATTGGAAGCTGTGATGTGTGTAGTTTTATCACACTATCTTATCCAATTGGCTGCAAATTGGGGCTCTGTATGTAACCATTCCCACTGCCATTCATGCTCTCTCTGTGATTTGCTGGCGCTGCATGAGTTTGGTTGCGTATACATACTTGACTTTTGTATTATATAGATTCAACGTTTCGGTGCTTCTCTAAGCGCACCTTCGTTCAGGATAAATCCCGATATCACGATCAAAGTGAGCTGAGAAGCACCAAAACTTGAATCACAAATAAGATATTTATTTCTTAAAATCCAGGGTCAGGGTGATTTTCTGATTTTATAAAAAATCATTTCAAATAACTGCATGTTTCTCATTGCGATAAATAGGATATCCTTAAAACAAGTCTTAGTATGTCTCTAACATAAGTCAGCTACTGTCCTCCCTAAATAAATTTTTACTTTTTTATATCCATTATTTCAAATTTTTTGCATGCTTAAAAATAAAAAAATAAAAAAACAGCGCATTTCCAGCAGAAGCTTCATGAAGGTTTGGCAATCGATTTGATATTTTTCTCCAAGAGGCAACAAAAACTGATCAGCATCACGAGAGGCTGGAAGAGAAAAGCAAGGAAAATAAATGCAATATAGCATAAAACAGGAGGGTTTAATTAATAGAAACACATAACCAGGACATATGCAATGGTGCGTTTGTTTATGTAACAGCCAATAAAAACGTAATCAGCTTAATCATTAACATCCCACATAAGTGATTATTGCATTTTCATATTACACATCGCCAGTGTCAATGTCACTCCAAATCACAAAAGACGCTTATAAACATTCTATTTCGTATTAGATTTATGTTTGTGAAAAGTGCCCTTTGTCTATCATCAATGACATATGGGAGACGGAAAAGCTTGTGGGTGTATTTCATACTGTGAAATGTTTTATGAGATGTATGGAGAGTTAGAGCTAGAGCAAGCCAAATTTACAGACTGAATATACTTTAACCCAATAGAACTCTATCATCCAAGTATTTCACATCTGGAATACTTTATCAAGACCAGAAATCCAGGGGGGGGACAGGATATATGACTTTATCATGACTAAATCATATAAAAAATCTTTTCCTTTTCAACAATTTTCAGAATCAATGTGGAGCCATTGTAAAGTCACTAAGGTAAGTAAGTATGTATCAGGCACTACTGCCCAAACTGCTAACCATGTTGTATAGGGCTACTGTACGCTAGAGATATTTGTTAACTGGACGAGTTTTTATTAAGTTTCCGGAATTTATCAAGTTTTTTTTGAAAATTTAAAAATTCAAAACAAACCCATAGAATCATAGGCAAAAAAGTTCAGAAAAAATAGGGTAAGGTTAAAGATCCTTTGGAAGCATGGGTGTAAGGTGAAGATCATTGGCAAAGAACCATTATTTTAAATACATTTAATTACAAAAACCTCTGTGTTTTCGAATTATCTCTTCCCTTTGCGTTCTTTGCTGTGGTCAGTTGGTGATCTGGTTCTGTTAATAGTTCCTATTCTACACCTGGATGCATCACTTTCCATTGGTTGTTCATATTAAGTAAATTCTACTGATTGGCTTTTGGATTTTTACTGATTGGCTGTTGGGTGGTGTCAAAACCTCCAGATCTCTACTGAGGCAACTTAAACCAAACCAGGGACTGGTGCTAATTTTGCCTCAACCAATCCAGAAGTTTGCTTCAAAATTAAATACGATCTGATTGGTTGGGCAAAATTAAGCACCATTTTAAACATTAGACATTTATTGAATAACCTGTGAAGAACTTTAATAAATAACCCGACAGTATTTAACTCCCAGTGTAGGGTTAGCTTCACTAAATTTTTTTTAAAAGGGGGAAGGAAGTCCACGTAAACTGTAGAATATGAAACTTTTTCATTTGAGTGGTCCCCTGTCCTCCAAATGTACGTATCTGCGTTGAAGTTACATAAATTCAAATCTGTTTTTGCAATGACAAAATCGCTTCAAAGCCTACAATGTCCAAACATGTAACTGTTTATCCCCCCCCCTGTTCCATTGCCGTTCGCATTGATGGCAGACCGGCAGGAGCTTGGTGCTTCTCAGACCAGAACAGAGCTGACCGAGGAGGTGTAAGTAGATATTGGAAGCGATTGTACAGTTGATATAGTCAGTGGGGGGGAAGGGGGTGGGAGGTTATCCCTGACAAGATTGGTAAAAAGTGTTTAAAGAAGGTGGTCTGCCCTTATAAGTATCATCATTATATTTTTATTATTATTATTTCTATATAGGTTATATATTCGCCAACCATCTCTGGTACACCATTACAGTCATTCATATTACACACAAGGAAAGTACGATACATACAAAGTCATACATAATATACAAAGGGCAATGCATATAAGTCATTATATAGCGCGGATCGGGGAGAAGCATGTTAGCTTTTACACTCCTTTAAAGTCCCATACATCCCGTGTTAAGTTCATCTACATCCTTAACAAATGGGGATTCAATAGTTTGCCTGCACTATTTCCCAGAGAAATTTGAGATGGCGCAGTGCCCGTAAAATAAATCTAAAAACCCTCGTTACCATATCCATTGTGTTGCTGGTTTTTCACTTAACGTATGAAAATGGATTAAGATGTAAATAGCTCGTAACCATAGCTCACAGAAACAAGAAAGACAATTCAATTTAACGTTACTCTCATTATCTATAAATAGGATCAAGGTTTTGGGGGGGTGAACCTTTCTTTAAAGGGCATGTCCACCCCCAAAACTTAACCCCCACTTTGGCCCTTGCCCTGTTAGTGTAATAAAATCCTTTACCTCAACTCCCAGCTCCATTTGGTTCTCCTGTGTCCCCCAAAGTCCCAAAAATGCCCACCAGGAGGATACAGCGTCCCATTATAGGACTTTCTGCTTCCCTGTCTCAGCATCCGGGTGGAGAGTTTTTGCATGCGTTACTGCATCCCTTCTCCCCTCCCGTTTTGTGATCCCTCCCCTACCATAAACCCCTGCCCATAGATTAGTCATCTGTCCCCCAGCCCCAACCGCTAAAAAAAAAATATTGTAAGAAAACCCCCCGAACTCACTTACCTTACCTCCTCCCCTGGCATTCTGGAACCGGCACTTTGCGTCATGATTGGGCATCTCAGTCCAATCACGGACGTGGCTGCGGTCCGCCACCTGCTTGCAGTGTCTTGCAAGCAGAAGGCGAGGCCGTCGGAGGAGAGAGGGAAGGTAAGTAAACTCGGGGCACTTTTCAAGGTCCAATTGGAGATCCCTAAATGAATGCCCAATGAGGAGGTAGCCTACTACATGCTTGATTGCTTGCTGTTGTGAAATTGGTGTATTGTAGTCAAACACAAGGTAAATGAAAACGTCGGAATCACAAAAAGAAACCAACTTGATTACTCAGCAGTGTTCTGAGCTATAAATGAGGAAAAGAAAAAATAACTTTTTGCCTTAGATTTACTTTGAATGTGTTCTGCATTTTGGTAGGAACAATACATGAAAAAAAAGATTCTTGGAAAAGAGGGAACATGTTATTTCACAGTCTCTTTAGTGTTTTCCATATTTAATAGCTTGTCTCCCGGAAAATATGGGACATGTCACGGGTCTTAAGTCTGCAAAGTTGCAAGTAGAAATTTTGTACCCACGTGTGATGTTCTGTTGTATCAGAGTTTCTGAAGTTAAAGAATGAATAAATATTGGTTTGTTCTCGCTTCTTTAGGTATTTTATGTACTGTACTGGAATTGAAAAAAGAAATCTTAAAAAAAGTTGTTTATGGAGACACAACTGAAGAGCATTATGTTATATTAAAAATACCCCCCAAAAAAAACATACCAGTAGGGCACAAGGCGATATCAGTCCAAAAAAATATATATCATTTTTGGAACCATCACAAGGATATTTGTTTTTCCTGGTGGTGGTAAAATGAGCAGTAAGCTGTTAGTAGTGTACCAATGGTTGTAGACTATAAGATGGTCTGAACCCGAACCCGGTTCCAAGTGATTTCCAGATCCGCGCGCAGAACCCAGACTTGCGATTTCGATTTATTGGCGAAAACTTTTCGAAAATTTTGTCCAAATTTTCTAGAGAAATCTGCAGGTTTTCTCTACCGGCATGCCAAACGGAAAGCGAATGAGTTTTGATACTGGACAACGTTTTTTTGTAGATTTGTGCCATGTATGTGTTCCCCAAACTGTTCAGTCCCTGAGCCATTAACAGTAAGTACACATTGCTATTATACCTTCATGTTTAGACTAAATTTTTCAGGGACTTTTAACTCCTGACTCAAGGGCAGGGGTCGGGTCGGTTTGCAGTTTTGTGGAACTTCTGTAATCTTTGATCTGCAAGCGGAATGGATTTCGTCGTGAGTTCGCCATCTCGAGTATTCAATGGTTATCCATAATATTAGAAACGGAGATGGAATAGACTCATTTACTAGAACCTTGATAGAAGGACTATGAGCTACTTGATAAACAAAAAAATGGGTGATGTGTGTGAAGCTATTATTGCAAAGTTGTGTCTAAAGTTCTATTAATGTATAACGAATTTAATTAAAACGTCATACGTTTTAGACGTTGAATGTGATGTTTGCTGTACTCTTGTTAAGTTAGGGAGTCTAGGCAGAGCAAGCGTCTTGTACCAAATATCCACCACTGAAACCTCTGAGGGTAAACAACTGCTTTCCGCTGAAAGGAAACATAACACACACCCTGCATGCGCAATATAGTTTACCTCGGGCGCTCTGCACTCCTCTTCTGGAGCTTTTCCTCAGTTTCCAGCTGTCATTCAAGGTGTCAAAGGAAGACTTCACATCCAATGCAGCCACGCAGAAGTGTTCTCGACAGGTGCAAGACCCTCAACTGTGAGGGCCTTGGGTTAGGAAATTACATTAGGGGCACTTTTGGATTATGTATAATGTGAAACCAGTGTTGGGGGGGATTGTACATTTCTATGAAAAGTTTTTTTTAGGCTGGACATGGGCCGCCTTAAAGCTCGAAAACGCCCAATTTCCTCGAGTGAACTAACCCTTTAAAACAACCTATCATGTGACTAAATGTAATGCTTTGATCATGTGATCTTATACGTGTAACGGGTTTAAAGTGCATAGTTCAAGCAAACTGATGTAACTTTCATATACGTAAATAATATTGAAAATGATGCGTAAATATGAGGCATTGTTTAAAACACAATGAAGTAGGCATTCTGCCAGTGCATAACCTCACTGCGAGGCCCGGGTTAGGAAGTTACATTTAGGGGCAATCTTGGGCATGTAGGATAATGTAAACGGGGTTGGTGGGGATGTGTAAACTTCTATGCAAGTTTTTTTTTTGGTAGGCTGGACATGACCTTTCAAAGCTAAAAAGCCAGATTCTTTGAGAGTTACTGAACCCCTTTAAAGCCAAAACCCTATTATGTGACTAAAATGTTGCTCTTGATCATGTGACCTATACGAACATTAAAGGGCATGTCAAGAACAGGCATTGTATAATAACAATGCAACTTAACCACTGAAAAATCACATTCCTTCATTGTTATAAACAAGGTTCTTAATTAAATAAAAGGTGCCAAATTTGCAGTGACCTAACTTACAGAGTGTTTCCAAATGTATTCAGAGTTTTCCTATGTATTGAGACTATAAAAATTGATTGTAGTTGAGGAAATTTACAGCTTCAAAATTTTGAATTATGAATAATCCATCAAAGATGTGATTACAGTGCTGCTTTACACCCCCCTCTTGTCAATGCCCTATGTAGCAATGGGAAGATGTACTGTGCGCAAGGAGCCCCAGACTCCACAAGCGGGGGCAGGGAACTACAAGCCTCTCTTTTGATTTGTGCTGTAAGGAAACCCCAACTCCAAAACAAGGGGGCCAGGAGTTCAAGCCTCTCTTTGATGTCTGTGTAAGGAGCCCCAGACTCCAACATGGGGCGGACTACAAAGCGTTACTTTATGGGTTTGTAAGGAGTCCTGGACTCCAAAAGGAGGGTAGGGACTACAGCCTATCTTTGATGTTGCTGGGACAGGAGCCCCAGGACTCCAACATAGGGCAGGACTACAAGCGTTACTTTGATGGGTGTTTAAGGAGGCCCTGGGACTTCACAAGGGGAGCAGACTACAGCTTTCCTGATGTGCTATGCAAGGAGCCCGTAGTACGCATCAGACAGGTTCATCAAGAGCTGACAGTTTGTTTAATCTAAAGTAAACACCAGGGTGCAGGACCTAGTTCAGAGGGGTTGGAGTGTATTTGTTTGCCCTTTAAGTGTCCAACGACAGGATTCATAGTGACAAAAAACAACAATCTCTTTATTTGTCTTCATCCTCTTAATCTTTTATAATACTGAGAAGCTTTAACATGCAAAAAATTGAATTTTTTACATTACCAAAATGTACATTTTGATCACCTTTTAACCATGGCTCATTAAGGAACGGACGATATTCACCGCCTATTAGCATCCTTTAATGATGTTACACGTCTTTCTCTCTTTAATTATAATGACTTCAAGTCAGCGAGAGTTTGGGGTTAGAACAAGAAAGGACGTAAAAATTTATTGCAAAGCTCATATGGAAAGATGGTGATGCATAGTGGAATGTTAAAATATTGACTATAAAATGGATCTCCACTGGAAAAAAAATTGCCATATTGCTTTTTTGAAACTGGGAAGGAGCTGTGGCCTGGCTCCTCATTTTTATTAAAGATGGGAGTGTAAGACCAGCTCTTCACCCTTTACCTCTGGTTCTTCAATAAAATCTAAATGCAATTTCTTTTTTTTTCAGTGGAGAGTACCCTTATAATAGTCCACTGGTAGTCTAATGAAATTGTTTTCGATAACAATCACCCTCATCATATCCACCACTGCAGATCAAGACAGATTGTCAAAATGGCAGCAAAGACGTGGTAGCATGCTATTTATTATTGATAAATTTAGGTGCATGAACAATCATTTACCCACTATACCAGTAGAGCTCTGTGCAGTCAATCTCTTTGTACAAAGAGGGTGAAATATTCAAAGACTTCTTTACTAACACTGACGAACACTCCTAAAGTTAATTTTGTTTTTCTGAATTTTCGAACATTAGATAAAAGTTAACGACCCATTCAAGTCAATGGGAAAAAATAGTTTGAAAAGTTGGTAAAATAAGTAAAATAGCAATGGAACTTTACTGTCTGTACATGGCTGACTGGAACCGGGAATGGTCTTGAGGAACAACGTACATATCACCAAGCTTTTGTTAAATACTAACGTGTCCTCAGATCAGGTATTTTCTTAGGTTCCGCATTGATTTCATGGGTTACGGATGTTGAACTCACATTCAAGGTTATGACCGAATCTGAGGTTAGGGACACCACCTGAAGGGTGTGGCGCTAATTCGACGGTCTGAAATGACCGCATTGAGGGGTTTTGACTAAATTCGAGGGTAGGGAAAGACACATTCAACATCCTTGATTTTTGTTATATCGAAAAGTCTACGGAGTTTTGGAAGTCCGAAGGTCGTATTTCAAGAGTTCCAAAAAGTCTGAGTTTGTACCAACAAATCTGAATTTGATTTCTTGTCCTTCCCTAGTAATACAGTTCTCTTTGCTAGTGAATCTCTGTTGGAAAAACCAGATTTAGCTGTGTAACAACATGCAGACAGCAGTTGCATAAAGCTAGCAAGATATTGTCTTGATAAAGAGGCATACTAATTCAAGTAGGAAATATTTTTCCTCCTTAGAAAGCACTGACGAGGCCTATTTGGAATATTGGTGCTAGGTTGGAAATTACAGACCAACAATAACCTCTCTGATCACTGTGTTACCCAGGAGTAGAACATTTGCAGGGGAACATGCAAGAACATAATTTTCATTTCAGGTTAGGGCAAAGGTTTCTTTTCATGAGAAAGTAACAGTAGTGGAACTGTCTTCAGCAGATGTGGTCAGGAAGTTTATGGATAGTTTCAAGAGTGGGTTGGATACCATTCTAACAACGAATAGTATTGAAAATTACTGGTACAAATCATATAAGATTTAATAAAATTTCTATCTTTAATGGTGCAATTTGCCCCAACCAATCAGATGTAAGCCTTTAAAAAAATCATCCGATTAGTTTGGACCAAAATTAGCACCATATTAGAGATAAGAACTTTTATTGAATCTCCTGACAGCATCGCCAGGGTTTTTTGGGGGGGGGTGGTTTGCATGGCTTCTTCTGGCTCACGATGTTAGGTAGGATTATTGATCAACTAAAAGTGTTGACAGATGGAAGAATGTCTTATTTAATATATCTGGGTATCACATAGATCAAATGGAACTTGAAGTTTAGTTCTTGAAGATGTTTCGCTAGTCATCCACTGGCTTCTCAATTCCGAATGACTTGTACAAGATCTTTGGCAATAGTACCCTGGAAATCCATTAACATATCACAGCCAGGTGTTAAGGGCGTGTTGCATGGCCTTCCTCTGGATCAACTGTAGGTAGGAGTTATGGATCAACTACAAAAGTGTGACTAGATAAGAAGTCTTTATTTAATTATCTGTTGTATTCAATTAGACAACTGTGACTTGAAGTTTGTTCTTGAGAATGTTTTCGTACTCATCCACTGGCTTTCTCATTCACGAATGACTTGTACAAGAATCTTGGCAATATGTACCCTGGAAAATCCCAATTAGATATCACGCCGCAGGTGTTAAGGGGTGATTGCATAGTGGCTAAGGGTATTATAGGAACGCCCAGGTTAGGTTGTCAAACAGCTTGTACATGCGACATGTTGGTTGTCAAACCCCCCCCACCCACAGATTCTTGTACAAGGCATTGACTGAGGAGATGAGGAAGCGCCAGTCGGATGACTAGCGAAATGTCTTCAAGACTAAACTTCAAGCCCAGTTGATTACATTGATACAACAGATATACCATGACTGGAAATGAGAACCTTACAAGCACACGTCTTATTTAATCTACAATCTATGTATGGATCATCAACCACATTCTCAAAGTTTCAACAATTTGGTTCGAGATTTATTGTAGTGTGGGAAGAGGAGTGAATATTTCTGTTTTTGCCAAAACCCTTAAACACTGTATAGTAACGTGCCTCGGAACTCATTCATTGTAAACTAACACTTAAAACATTCCATTTGGAAAACATTTTCCTTATTAATGTTGTAAAGGATTATGCAGCCCCCATATAATGTATAGTCAAACTTACCTGTTGGTGTTCAACTCAAGACTGCTAGGCCCAGGGCTGGGACAGTTGCAGAAAACCCCCCCCTTGTGACGTAATTAGAGAAAATGAGGATTCACGGTTTGACTCGGACCCAGATCAGACACTGAACCCCGCGGTTATGGAATCTAAATGATATGTCCGAATCTGGACGGATCGGTCGACTTCGAACCCTACTTTCTACATTATCGAACCGATTTGTTGAAAATAGCCTGATGTTTCGCTACATCCTTGGAAAACATACATAAGTAAGCTGTAATTTCTCGTTAAGAGATCGTATTTTCGGAGATTATCGAGCGTTTTCAGGCTATTTTTGATTATCCTGAAATAGCCGCTCGAACATTCGATAATAATCACAATATCTTCCGTTTAGTCGATTTTTTCGGATGTATGGACTTTCCGGACTCTGGGAATCTAACTACTCGAAAGAAAACTGTGAGTTTCAGCCTCTCTACAGATAATTCAACCAGAGCCGTTTTTAAATATTGAAACTTAGTAATATGCCAGATAACAGGCTTACATAGATCAAGTCGCGTTTGTAGGTTTTGTTCATTCAGGTCATGGTAAATCTGTGGAATTCAGTTTAGATCAACTGGAGCTTGTTCTTTGAAGACATTTCCTAGTCATCCGCAACTATTAATGCTGTTTTGACGCCGTACCATCTTGACGGTAATAGGAGGTCCTGACACTGGTGTTACTGTAGGTCCCCTGATCCCTTTGCTGTTGTTTTACTGTACCCTTTAAATAAAGGCATTTTCTCTACATCATTTTAAAATCTTGGTTATTGCTTCTGAAAGGGACTTCATTTAAACAGCCCAATCATTCTTTGTCAGTTCCCTTTTCCATCTTACTTATTAAGAGAATTGCGTTATCGTCATGGCTTGTGTATCAGTATTATTATTTGAAATGAGAGACTGCAACTGTATTCCAATCCAAATGTTATATGTAAAATAGGATCCAGGATTTCCATTATCAGGGAGACATAGAGTATTCAATCTTTCTTTTCACACATGCCGTTTTAAATACCTGAAGCAAAGGTCATATATTTTAGCAAGGACCAGCTGAAATTTACAAAGGTATTCAATATTTCAAAAACTATGTATTTTCTTTCATACGCCTTTGATTTTAAAAGGATTAGTCCGCTGTGCGCGGTAGGTTTCAAAGCAGAGGCATCCGACAATAAAAAAATCTCAGCGATGAGTGCCATTCATTTGATGAGTGACAGGTTACTTGTGTCAAATGGCTCCTTTGACACATAATACAAAACTGGAAAGGTGATACCATAAGCTGGTCTATCATCCGGCGGATTGAACTTTTTTTTTTAATTCCGTGGCGTTCACTCCTAGTATCTTTTCTAGCCGTTTCATACAAGGGAAATATTTTAGTATAACGTATAATGTTTTTAAAAACAATCTAATTACAATTTCTGTCACATTATTGAGATGTACAAACTGTCTTAAAAAAATATATGCAAATGCTACTGGCACTCATTTATATTCCATATTTGTATTAATGACTTTTACTTTTTCTTTTTTCTGGCTCTATGACTAGAATATTTTTATCCATGGGAATAAGCTCTCGTAATTGGAATTGCATTCTAGGTTAATATTGGACTATGCATCCTTCATATGTTAATGATTTAGGACTAAACGCACCTTGCAATGACTACCATCATGGTATATTAGGACTATGCATCCTTTGTTAATATTAGGACTAACGCATCCTTCTATTGTTAATATTAGGACTAACGCATCCTTCTATGGTTAATTTAGGCTTAACGCATCTTTCTATGGTCATATATAGGCCAACCGGCATCCTTCTATTTTAATATTAGGACTAACGCATCCTTCTATGTTATATTAGGCTTAACGATCTTTCTACGGAGTATTCGTACTACGCGACACTCCTTCTAATGTTAATTAGGACTAATACAGACGCATTTCTAATGTAATATTAGGGACTTAATTGCAATCCTTCTATGTTATATTAGGTTAACGCATCTTTCTATGGTAATATTAGGGACTACCGCACTCTCGTACTTAGGTTTAACTCTTTATGGTAATATAGGGTTACTAACGCATCCTTCTAGTATATGACTTACGTCTCATTAATTAGTTTAACGATTGCTCTATTATGGTAATATTAGGACTAACACAATCATCCTTCATGGTAATATTAGACTAACACAGCCTTCTATGTTTAATATTAGGCTTAACGCATCTCTTCTATGGTTACATATTAGGACTAACGCATCCTTCTAGGTAATATTAGGCTTACAGCATCCTTTCTATGGTAATATTAGGCTAACGCATCCTTCTTTGGTAATATTAGGGACTAACGGCATCCTTCTATGGTAATTTAGGATAACCACATCCTTCTAGGAAATATAGGATAAGCATCCTTCTATGCTAATATTGGACTAAACGCATCATTCTATGGTAATATTAGGAATATGCATCCTTCTATGCTAAATTAGGACTATGCATCCTCTACTTAATATTAGGACACACTGCAATCCTTCTATGCTAAATTAGGAAAGGGAAGATAAACCATCCTTGATGGAAATTAGGACTAACAAATCATTCTATGTTAAAATTCAGGGACTAACACATCCTTCTATGTTATAAAGTTAGGACTACGCATCCTTCTATGTATATTGGACTAACGCATCCTTCGTATGTTAAATTAGGCTTTTAATGCATCCTTCTAATGCTATATATAGGACTAACGCATCCTTCTATGTAATATTAGGACTACACAAGTTCTATGTTAAAATTGGACTAATACCATCCTTCTATGGTTAAACTTAGGACCTAAAGATCCCTTCCTCTGTTAATATTAGGACTAACGCATCTTCATGTTAATATGTAGGCTATTAACGCATCCTTCTATTGTAATTATTAGGACGAACACATCCTTCTATGTTAAATTAGGTCTAACAGATCTTCTTGCTAATTCGGTTTTGGATTAACGGCTGCTTCTTGCTATATTAGGACTAACGCATCCTTCTATAGTATAGTGGCCTAATATTATGCCGGGGGACTGGAACTACCTTCCCTCCGCTCGCCTCAGCCCTTCTTTCCTGAACAGCTGTTTCCTCCGATCGCGCGCCCTTCTTTTGTATTGGCGCGCATGCCCTAAGTAGGAATGCAGGCTCGGTGACCAGAGCACCTGCAGTTGAAGCCGCAGCTGCGAGTGGAGCGGTAGCGAAGGGAGTGTCCAGGTCCCCCGAACTAGTAATATTATTCACAGGAGTGGATATAAGCGTTTCTCACCCCCTGTGAATAATGAACGAATGGCAACTAATTTTTTTCTGATTATGGGTTTTAGTGTCCTTTAATCTTGGGACTAACACATCCTTCTATGGTAATATTAGGATTAAAGCATCCTTATATGTAATATAAGAATAACGCATCCTTCTATGTTAATATTGAGGACTAACGCATCCTTCTATGTTAAATATAGGACTGACGCCCTCTCTATGGGTAAATATGAACTAACGCATACTTCTATGTACATTAGGACTAAACAGACATCCTCTATGCTATATTAGGGACTAACGCATCATTCTATGTTAATATTAGGCTTAAAACGCAGCCTCTATAGTTAATATTAGGACTACCGCATCCTTCTATATGAATAATTAGGACTAACGTCTCTTCTAGGCTAATATTCAGGACTAACGCCATCCTTCTATGCTAATATTAGGATTTAACGCATCTCTATGCTGAATCTTAGGAGACGATCCTTCATGTTAACTATTAGGACTAACGCACCCTTTCTTATGCTTAGTATTAGCTTAAACATCCTTCTAGGTAATATTACGGATAGCGCATCCTTCTAGTGAAAATTGACTAACGTACCTTCTATGCTAATATCAGGGACTAAACGCACCTTCTATCTAATATTAGGACTAGCGCATCTTCTTTATGCTATATTAGGATTAACGCATCCTTCTATGTTAATATTAGCTTAACGCATCCTCTATGTTACTATTGGCTTAACGCTCTTCTATGTTAATATGGCTTAACAAATCCTTCTATGCTAATATTGGACTAGCGCATCCTTCTATGCATATTAGGCATATAACGATCCTTCTATGGTTAATATTAGTTAACGCACCTCTATGTTAATATTTAGGCTTAACGCATCTTCTATGGGTATATTAGGACTAGCGCACCTCGTTCTATGTTGAATTATAGGACTAACGTATCACTTCTATGCTAATATCAGTGATAACGCATCCTTCTATGGTACTCATTATGTTAATATTTTTAGTATATGTTATTATTATGTTATAATATGTTATTCGGATTAACGATCTTCCTATGCTAAATTAGACGAACTTTGCTTACTTAACTAACATGCTAAATCCTTCTATGTAATATAGACAACGCATCCTTCTATGCTATTAATTATGACTAACAACATTCTTCTATGTTAACTATTAGGAGTAAACATCCTTCTATGTTATTATTGGGGACAACGCATCCTTCTATAGTATATTAGATTACGCATTCTTACTATGCTAATATTAGATTAAGCATCCCTTCTATGCTAAATTAGGACTACGCTCCTTCTATGTTAATATTTAGGACTAACCATTCCTTCTAGTGGTACTATAAGAACTAACGCATACTTCTGTAATATTAGTGTTTACTAATAGCACCGTTTTTATTATTCTACGCTCTTTTATCATAGCCAACGCATCTTATATGTTAATATTAGGCTTAGCAATCCTTCTATAGTAATATTAGGACTAACGCATCCTCCTATATAATTAGGACTTAACGTATCCTTTCTATGCTATATAGGACTAACGCATCCTTCTATGCTAATATTAGGATTAACGCATCCTTCTATGCTATCTCTGAAGTAAGACGATCCGTCATGTTTAATATGTACTAACGCACCCCTTCTATTTAATATTAGGCTTACGCATCCTTCTATGGTAATATTAGGACTAGCGCATCAGTCTTCTATGTGAATATTAGGACTAACGTTATCCTTCTATGCTAAATCAGGACTACCATCCTTCTATGCTAACATATAGGACTAGCGCATCCTTCTTATGCTAATATTATGGATACGCATCTTTATGTTATCTATACCTTAAGCATCCTTCATGTTAATATTAGGCTACGCATCCTTCTATGTTAATATTAGGCTAACACATCTTCTATGCTTAATATTAGGACTAGGCATCCTGTCTATGGCTAATATTAGGATTAACAGCTCCTTATATGTTTAATATTAGCTTAACGGCATCCGTTCTATGTTAAATATTAGGGCGTTAACGCATCCTTCCTATGTAATAATTAGGCTAGCGCATACCTTATCTGTGAAATATTAGGACTAACGTATCCTTCTTGCTAATATCACGGACTAAAGCCCATGTCATTTCATGGAATATTATTTAATATTATGTGTATTTATGTTAATATTAGGATTAACGCATCCTTCTCTATTGCTAATATTAGATAACGCACCGTTTATGCTATATTAGGACTAAACGCATCCTTCTTTTTTAATATAGGACTAACGCATCCTTTCTATGCTATATGTGTTACTCCTAATATTAACATAGAAGAATGTGTTAGTCCTAATAATAGCATAGAAGGATGCGTTAGTCCTAATATTAACATAGAAGGATGCGTTAGTCCTAATATTAGCATAGAAGGATGCGTTAGTCCTAATATTAGCATAGAAGGATGCGTTAATCCTAATATTGCGTTAGTCCTAATATTAACATTGAAGGATGCGTTACTCCTAATATTAGCATAGAAGGATGCGTTAATCCTAATATTAGCATAGAAGGATGCGTTAGTCCTAATATTAGCATAGAAGGATACGTTAGTCCTAATATTCA
>CM033473.1:13778300-14055262 GCA_019447015.1 Hymenochirus boettgeri | reverse complement strand
AAGCCTAATATTAACATAGAAGGATGCGTTAGTCCTAATATTACCATAGAAGGATGCGTTAGTCCTAATATTACCATAGAAGGATGCGTTAGTCCTAATATTAACATAGAAGGATGCGTTAGTCCTAATATTAACATAGAAGGATGCATTAGTCCTAATATTAACATAGAAGATGCTTTAGTTCCCATGGAATAAATTATTCTATCATAGAAGCAGAAAAAAAGAAAAGTAAAAGTCATTTAATACCAAATATGGAATATAAATGAGTGCCATTAGCATTTGCATATATTTTTTTAGACATTTGTACATCTCAATAATTGCAGAAATATTTAATTAGATTGTTTTTAAAACATTATACGGTTTGACATACAAATATTCCCTTGTATGAAACGGCTAGAAAAGATACTAGGAGTGAACGCACGGAATTAAAAAAAAAAGGTTCAAATCCGCCGGATGATAGACAGCTTATGGGTATCAACCTTTCCATTTTTTATTATGTGTCAAAAGGAGCCATTTTCGCACAAGTAACCTGTCACTCATCAAATGAATGCGCACTCTCTGCTGAGATTTTTTTATTGTTCGGAATGCCTCTGCTTTGAAACTCTCACGCAGCACAGCGGCTAATCCTTTTAATCAAAGGCGTAGAAAAGAAAATACATAGTTATTTGAAATATTGAATACCTTTTAAATTTTCAGCTGTCCTTGCTAAAATATTATGACCTTTGCTTCAGGTTAAAACAGGCATTGTGTGAAAAGAAAGATTGAAATACTCTATGTCTCCCTGAATAATGGAAATCCTGGATCCTATTTCATCCATATAACATTTGGATTGGAATAAAGTGCAGTCTCATTTCAAATAATATTGATACACCATGACGTTAAACAGCAATTCTCTTAAATAGTTAAGATGGAAAAGGGAACTGACAAAGATGATTGGCTGTTTAAATGAGTCCTTTCCCAGAAGACAATACACCAAGATTTAAAATGAATAGTAAGAAAAATGCCTTTATTTAAAGGGACAGTAAAACAACAGCAAGGGATCAGGGACCTCCATGTAACAGCCAGGTGTCAGGAACCTCCCTATTACAGCAAGGGTAAGGCGTCAAAACAGCATTATAGTTGGGATGACTAGGGAAATGTCTTCAAGAACTAAGCTCCAGTTTATCTAACTGAATTCCACAGATTTACCATGACCTGAATGAACAAGAACCTTCACAAACGACTTGAATCTATGTAAGCCTGTTTCTGGGCATATACTATAGTTTCAATATTAAAATGGCTCTTGGGTTGAATTATCTGTAGAGATGGCTGAAACTCACCAGTTTCGTTCCGATTTTGGATTCCCAGATCTCGGGAAAGTCCAGTAGATCCGAAAAATCCGAAAACGGAATGAATTTTTGATTATTATCGAATGTTCGAGGCTATTTTCAAGGATTATCAAAAATAGCCTGGAACGTTCGATAATCTTCGAAAATACGATCTCTACGAGAAATGACGAGATTACTTATGTATGTTTTCAAGGATTATCGAACATTCAAGGCTATTTTCAACAATCGGTTCGATAATTATAGAAAGTAGGTTCCGAAGTCCGGACGATCCGTCCAGATTCGGACATATCATTTAGATTCCATAACCGAGGGGTTCCGTGTCTGATCTGGGTCCGAGTCAAACCTGGATCTCATCTCTAATTATCTGTCAAAGTTTCTGCAATGTCCCCAGCCTGGGCCTAGGCAGTCTTTGAGTGAACACCAACAGGTAAGTTGACTAGTACAGTATATGGGCTGCATTATCCTTTACAACATTAATAAGGAAAATGTTTCCAAAATGGAATGTTTTAAGTGTTAGTTTTACAATGAATGAGTTCCAGGGCATCATTACTTACATGTTTAAGGGTTTTGTGCAAAACAGAAATATTCACTCCTCTTCCCACCTACAATAATCCTCGAACCAAAATTGTTGAAACTTTGTAGAATGTGGTTGATGATACATACATAGTATTGTAGATTAAATAAAGACGTTGTGCTTGTGAAGGTTCTCATTTATCCAGGTCATGGTATATCTGTTGTATTCAATTAGATCAACTGGGCTTGAAGTTTAGTTCTTGAAGACATTTCGCTAGTCATCCGACTGGCTTCCTCAATTCAGAATGCCTTGTACAAGAATCTGTGGGTGGGGGGGGTTTGACACCAACTGTCGCCATGTACAATGCTGTTTTGACACCTTACCCTGGGCGTTCCTATAATACCTCTTAGCCACTATGCAATCACGCCCTTAACACCTGGCTGTGATATGCTAATTGGGATTTTCCAGGGTACATAATTGCCAAAGATTCTTGTACAAGTCATTCGGAATTGAGAAAGCCAGTGGGATGACTAGCGAAACATCTTCAAGAACTAAACTTCAAGTCCAGTTGATCTAATTGAATACAACAGATATATTAAATAAAGACATTCTTCCATCTAGTCAACACTTTTTAGTTGATCCATAACTCCTACCTAACAGTTGATCCAGAAGAAGGCCATGCAAACACCCCCCCCAAACAAACCCTGGCGAGAGCTGTCAGGGAGATTCAATAAAAGTTCTTATCATTAATAATGGTGCCTATGTTACTATGTAACTAGACTTAAAGACATAAGAAGACTGGGATTAAGACTTGAAAAGTTGCCCTAATGTGGATAATTGTTGGGTGTTGCTTATGAAATCTCATTGTGAGGGATTCATGACTATGAATGTTACTATACTATTCATAAGTGCTATTAGGATAATAGTGAAAGTGCTTGCACAGCCATATAATACCTAATGATATTTATATAACATTAAATTATGATTACCTATTGCCATTTTCAAGCTTCTCCCCTCCCCTCATTAACTTATGTTCTCCAATGTCAGAGATGGGAGGATAGTCAGTGACATGCCTGTGGAAGGAGCCAGAGAAGTCAGTTACTGCATAAAGTTCTCATTTAATACCTCAAATGCAGAAAGGGATTTACTAGTAAATATATTTGCACCCCAACAATCTGTATGCAGGCTAAGAATCAATAGTCAACTTATCACAGAATCCATGGAGTCAGTATTGCTAGCAGAGTAATTGATAACCTAAAGGTGATAAAGGAGAGTTTAAATATTTAAAATGAAAGAATTAAAACTCACCTTCCAGCGCTTACATATCCAAACATTAGGTGTGGAGGGGAAAAAAAAGTCAAGTCATGTCAGACTTCATTTCCTGCACTCAAAGTTCTCCATAGATGGGAGATGTAGCCATGAATCAAAACATGTATTCTTCTTTGGAAGAAAGGTATGGCAAATACAGCCATAATGAAGAGTAGAAATATCACACTGTCAGCAAAAGTTCAAATAGTTAAGCTGTGATCTTCCAGTAGAACTGAGGTGTTGGAAAAACTGTAAAGAGTTCCTTGGTACTACAAGGACATATCAGTCACTTAGAATATTTTGCTATATGTTCTGATCTGAAAGGCCAACAAAACTAAAGGGTTCCCCTACCCCCTGGTAACTTAAAGGGCAATTAAAGTCTCGAAAAACACCGAATTAGAAGGCAGAGCACCTTCATATAAAAGCGTGTAATCTGTGTCTCATCGTCTATTTTGATACAGGAGCTGGGGAATTTACATTACTACATGGGGCTGGTGTTTTATTTCCCAGCTTTCAGTATCACAGATAGAGATGGCTGAAACTCAAAGTTCGGTCCGTTTTTGAACTTTCCACCTTCAGTAAAAGTTCGAAAGTTTGAATTTGGACCCCATTAAACTCAATGGGGAGTGATAGTTTGAAAAGTCCGGGTGAATTACAGCTAAACAACAATGGTAACTTACTGTAAATGGCTTGTGGCAAACTGGGAAATGGTCTGTGGAACATGTCACTATCACTAAAACTTTTTAAAACACTTCTCAAGCATGAGCGGGGACAATTGTTGGTTTTGTGGCAAAGTACATTCGAGGGTTACGGGCAATTTGAAGGTTACTGAATGATACTTTCGAGGGTTACCGAAAATAGAACCATAAATTCGAGGGTTACCGAAATTGAATAATACTTTCGAACAATATATTCAAAGGTTAGTGAACGGCTCATAATTCGATAAATATCAAAATCCAGAAAGTTTGAAAGTCCGAGAATCCGGGGCGGCATAGTTCGAGAAGTCCAAGTCCATTCAAACTCGATAAGTTTGGCTCGAACTCGGTTCAGTTCTAGTCTATCTGTAAACACAGTTTGGTCACTGACCATTCTGGGTAAGTACGAAACACGTAAGTTTTGTTCCATAAAAAATTGATTTTGTTTACCTTGTTCCGGTTGCCACATATGTTGCGATGCACAATCCATGTTTTGTTTGATGTACACTGACTGTTATGTTCTTCCCATTGCCAAGTCCTAAACTACTGAAGCAATTTATTACAGTAAGTCATGCCCACTAGTAGTCTCCAACCATTCTATTACAGTTCAGAATAGGGCAAGGGATGTGTTACTGAGGTCAGGAGGCATGGCCAGACGGTGCACATACACACAGTGATCTAGTCCAGTTCTCGTCAGGGGGCTACATTTACTTAAATGATATTTACTTTTGTGAGATTTGCAATTTATTGGTGTTATTGGCAGAGATGTTTTTGGATTATAAAATGGGGTTCAGTTCTCCTTTATACATTCCTTTTACCTTTGGGTGAACATCATAAAGTGCAATAACACCTGTAGAATATTCTGCTTCCTTGCTTTGAATCCAAACAAACCAACGTGAAGGCATGCTCTACCGGGAGCAGCCCATGGAAAATTCCCACTTCTTAACTGTGGCATTGGAAACACTGTTAAAGGGACACCAAGTTGAGGGAGGTAGAATAGCTTATGTGCCAACTAGAACTAACCCCTACATGGCTGCACGTGCTCGCTGCTTATAACAGCTGATCAGTGTGTTGTCCTGACATGCCTCCTATCTTCAGCGCATGTGCGCCTTCATAGGGATAGAAGGTAAAGCAGTGTAAGTCGTACTGTTTTAGTTCTATTGAGCACATGAAATAAACTATCCTTCCTCCTTATGGATTATAGGTCCCTTGGCAGCTACTGAAAAATTTACTTTAGTGTCCTTGTTTTTACTATAACATATCAGTCAATATATAAGGATTACCAGAAATGTGTCAGGATTGATGCCGAAACTCAAAGAGAACCAAAGGAGAACTAAAGAGTTACCCCACTTCCAAGGTCATCCATTAACTGCATAAATATTACCTTTAGTGTAGAAAGTCCTGCTATAGTCCACGTGGTACCTTCTTGCTTGGCAGCCATTGTAATGCACATTGTGCAGGCGCTCTGTACATCTGATTTCTCACTTTAGGTGTTTATCCATAGGTAAAATGAATAGGTGTTAAATTTGCTGACTGTGGTGAGTTTTAATCCTTCAGTTATACTTTAATTTACTTGGCAACACATTTAAATGAGAATTTCTAAGAGAAATGCTGCATTATAATGCAATGGGTATGATCCAAAAACACGGATTAGTGCAAGATTGTTATGATATAAAATCAAAAGGTCCCAAAAAGTCAGAAGGCAGAGAGGAGGAACTGCCATTGGGCTGCCAACCTTTTTTCTTTGGTTTGGGGAGGGAAAGTATTTGGATTTAGAACCAAATGTTGTACTGAGTTGAAGATTCAATGAAACGTAAAAAAACTTTAAAAACTTTTACAAAATTCATCAAAAGTTCACAGAATGCCCATGTGTTCTCTTCCACCCATACTACCAGTTGCCTCCAGGTTGAGTATATATCAAATCTGTATAAATCAGAAGATCCTGGGCACCCTGAATTTTATTGTGTATTAGCAGATTCCCGGCATCGCCCTGTTCTCTCTTATCAAATTTTGTTTGGCTAATTTGTTTTTCATAGTTTTTCAATCGATCACTCAATTCACCAACAGGCAGCAGTACAAACGGCCAGATTAGAGTTCATCGGGCAACCGCAAAACCATTACCCTTATCTGAAATTAAACGACTCCCCACCCACACCCCACACGCTTTGCTGCTGGGTTCCATAACAGCACCCAACCTGACCTGCAAATAGCCAGACCCGCCAACCCACCCCACCCAAAATTAAACTTACCTTAAAGCGGACCCACACCCACTGCCTGATCCAAGCTTTACCTGCAGCAACCCGCACGCAAAATTAAACAGACCCGCAACCCACACATGTTGTGACCAGAACCGCAGCTTTGACCGAACCTGACCGCAACCCATTCAACTCACTGTGTGTACCCGACCCGATGCAGAACTCTAGGTCAGAACTTATCTTCAATTAACTTACTTCGGAGGTGCCCAACCCATTTGATCTCAAAGGGCCACATGTGCCCCTTATCACCTTTAAGTGGCCACCCAATAGATTCATAGGCCTATAGGGTGGGATGTCTATAAAGCAGATAAATAAATTACAATCATGTGAGCTTGTCTCTGTCCTAATTAGTTGTGGTTCTTGCCCTGTGTGTCTCTTCTGAATTCAGCACTTACTGACTGTGCAGCTCAGTCTCGGAGCTCCTCTAAAGATTGGATCTGTGCATTTGTGTAGATTTATCACACTATCTTATCCAATTGGCTAGCAAATTTGGTGCATCTGATTGACCATTCACACTGCCATTCAGTGCAATCTGCTCTGTGATTTGCTGGCTGCATAGTTTGGTTGCGTATACATACATTGACTTTTGTATAGATTCAACGTTCGGTGCTTCTCAGAGCACCTTCGTCAGGATACAATCCCGATATCCACTATAAAAGTGATCTGAGAAGCACCAAAACATTGAATGCACAATAAATATTTATTTCTTAAAAATCCAGGGTGCTCAGGGTGATTTTCTGATTTTTATAAAAAATATTTCAAATAACTGCTGTTTTCTATTTCTATAAATAGGATATTCCTTAAAAACAAGTCTTAGTAAGGTCTATAACAGTGCGCTACTACTGTCCTCCCTAATATATATTTTTAGCTTTTTATTCTCATTATCAAATATTTTGCCAGGCTTAAAAAAAAAAAAAAAAAAAAAACCCAGGCATTTCAGCAGGAAGCTTCATTGAAAGGTTTGGCAAGCGATTTGATTTTTCTCCAAAGAGCAAACAAAAACTGATCAGCATCAAGAGAGCTGGAAGAGAACAACAAGGAAATAAATGAATATAGCATAAAACAGGAGGGTTAAATTTAATAGAAACACATAAACAGGACATATGCGTTATGTTTATTGTACAGCAAAATAAAAAAGTATCAGCTTAATCATTAACAGTCCACAATACAGTGATTATGTGCATTTTCATATTTACATCGCCAGTGTCAATGTCCACTCCAACACAAAGACGCTATAAACATTCTATTTCTATTAGATTTTATGTTTGTGAAAAGTGCCCTTTGCTCATAAATGACATATGGGAAGACGGAAAAGCTTGTTGGGTATTTCATACTGTGAAATGTGTTTCATGAGATGTAGGGAGAGTTTAGAGCTAGAGCAGCCAAATTACAGACTGAATATACTTTAACCCAATAGAACTTTGATTATCCAAGTATTTCACATCTGGAATACATTTATCAAAGAATCCATGGATACAGGAATATGACTTTTATCATGACTAAATCATCATAAAAAATCTTTTCCTTTCAAACCAAATTTAGATCAATGTGAGGAGCATGTAAAGTCACTAAGGTAAGTAGATGTATATCAGGCACTACTGCCCAAACTCTAACCATTGTTGTATAGGGCTACTGTAGCTAGAGATATTTGTAACTGGCGAGTTTTTTACGTTTTCGGAATTTAACAGTTTTTTTTGAAAATTAAAATTCAAAACAACACCCATAGAAATCAATAGGGCAAAAAGTTCAAAAAAATAAGGGTAGTAAAAGTATCACTTTGAAGCATGGGTGTAAAGGGAACGATCAGTGGAAAATCCATTATTTTTTAAATACATTTATATTACAAAAACCTTCTGTAGTTTTCTACATATTCTCTTCCCTTTGCTATTCTTTGCCGTGGTCAGTGGTGATCTGGTTCTGTAATAGTCCTTTTCTACCCAGGATGCATCACTTCCTTGGTTTGTTCCTAATTTAAGTAAATTCTACTGATTGGCTGTTGGGATTCTACTGATTGGCTGTTGGTGTGTCAAACATGCTCAGATCTCTACTGAGCAACTAAACCAACCCAGGGACTGGTGCTAATTTTGTCCCAACCAATCAGATGTTTGCTTTCAAATGTTAATAAGATCTGATTGGTTAGGGCAAAATTAGCACCATTTTAAACGATAGACCTTTTATTGAACTAACCCTGACATATTTAACTCCCAGTGTAGGTTATGCATTAATATTTTTTTTAAAAAGGGGGGGAAGTACGTAACTGTATATAAAATCTTTTCATTTGAGGGTCCACTGTACCTCAAAATGACGTATCTGCGTTGAGTTACATAAATTCAAATCTGTTTTTGCAATGACAAAATCTGCTTCAAAAGCCTAAGAATGTCCAAAAATGTAAATGTTATCACCCCCCCTTGTTCCAGTGCCGTTCTGCATTGATGGCAGCCGCGGCATGATTGGCTGCTTCTCAGACCAGAACAGAGCTGGAACGAGGAGGTGTAAGTAGATATTGGAAGCGATTTTACAAGTATGAATATGCAGTTGGGGGGGAAGGGGGGTGGGAGGGTATCCCCTGCAAGAGTGTAAAAAGTTTTTAAAGAAGGTGACATGCCCTTTAATATTCATCATTATTATTTTTTATTATTATTTTTCTATTAAGGATTTATAAATCGCCAACATCTTCTGTGGTACCAATTACAGTCATTCATATTACACACAAGGAAAGTACTGATAATACAAAGTCATACATATTACATACAGGCAATGCTATAAGTGCATTATATAGCGCGATCGGGGGAAGATGTTTAGCTTTTCACTCCTTTAAAGCCCCATACAATCCCGTGTTAAGTTTCAGTCTACATCCTTAACAAATGGGGATTTATATCAGGTGTGCTGCACTATTTCCCAAGAAATTTGAGATGGCGCAGTGCCCTAAAATAAATCTAAAACCCTCGTTGACCCAATATAACATTGTGTTGCATGGGTTTTTCACTTAAGTATGAAAATTGAATCTGTAAATAGCTCGATCCATAGCTCACAGAAACAAGAAAGACAATTCAATTTAACTTACTCTTCATTATCTATAAATAGGATCAAGTTATTTTGGGGTGAACCTTTCCTTTAAAGGGCATGTCCACCCCCAAAACTATAACCCCCCACTAATGGCCCCATTGTGTAGTTTAATAAAATCCTTACCTCACATCCCAGCTCCATTTGGTTCTCCTGTAGTCCCCCCCAAAGTCCCAAAAACTGCCCACCAGGAGGATAGCAGAGTCCATATAGGACTCTGCCTCCTGTCTCGCATCCGGGGGAGAGTTTGGCATGCGTACTGCAGCCTTCTCCCCTCCCTCCCCCTCCCGTTTTGTGATCCCTCCCCACTACCATAAAACCCTTGCCCATCTATTAGTCTATCTTCCCCCAGCCCCAACCGCTAAAAAATAATTTTAAGAAACACCCCCGAACTCTACTTACCTTCCCTCTCCCCCCGCATTCTGAGAATCCGGCAGCTGCGTCCATGATTGGCTGCCTCTCAGCCAATCACGGACGTGGCTGCCGGTCCGCCCCCTGCTTGCAGTGTCTTGCAAGCAGAAGGCCGGCGTCGGAGGAGAGAGGGAAGGAATATAACATCGGGCACTTTCAATGTCACATTGGAGATTCCCTAAATTATGCCAATGAGAAGCCTACTAACCATGCTTGATTGCTTGCTGTTGTGAAATGTGTTATTGACGTCACACAAGGAAATGAACCGTCGAATCCAAAAGAAACCAACTCTAGATTTTACTCAGCAGTTTCTGAGCTATAAATGAGGAAAAATATTTGCCTTAAGATTTACTTTGAATGTGTTCTGATTTTGTAGGAACAATACATTGAAAAAAGAGATTTTGGAAAGAGGGAACAGTGTTAATTTCCACAGTCTACTTTAGTGTTTTCCATGATGTTAAATAGCTTGTCTTCCCTGAACATATGGGACCTGTCATCGGGTCTTTAGTCTGCAAAGTTGCAAGTAGAAATATTTGTACCCACTTGTATGTTCGTTGTATCAGAGTTTCTGAAGTTAAAGAATGAATAAATATTGGTCTGTTCCAGTTCTTTAGGTATTTTAGTAACTGTCATGGAACTTAAAAGAAAATCTTTAAAACGTGTTATGGAGACAAAATGAGAAGCAATTATGTATAGATCTAGAAATATATCCCACGCAACAAAATAAAACCCAAAACATACAGTAGGGACACAAGGCATATCAGTCCAAAAATATATATCATTTTTGGAACCACAACAGGATATTTTGGTTTTCCTGGTGGTGGTTAAAAATAGCAGTAAGCTGTTAGTAGTGGTACCATATGTTGTATGCTTTAGAGTGGATCTGAACCCGAACCCGGTTCCAAAGCGGATTTCCAGGATCCGCCAGAACCCAGACTTTGCGGATTTCAGATTTATTGGCAAAACTATTTTCGAAAATTTTCCAATTTCTAGAGAAATCTGAGTTTTCTACCGGAATGCCAAAACAGGAAGCGCATGAAGTTTCTGATACTGGACAACGTTTTTTTTGTTTTAAGATTTTGGCCATTGATATGTGTTCCCCAAACTGTTTCCCAGGTCCCTGAGCCTTAACAGTAAGTTACCATTGCTATTTATACCTTCATTTTAGGCTAAATTTTTCAGACTTTTAACTCCTGACTTCAAGGGTCAGGGGTCTGGGTCGGTTTGCAGATTTTTTGAATCTTCTGTAAATCTTTGAATCTGCAAGCGGAATGGATTTCAGTGAGTCGGCCCTCGAGTATTCATATGTTTCCATAATATTAGAAATGGAGATGGAATAGAATCATTTAATAGAACCTTGATAGAAGACTATGAGCTACTTGATAAACAAAAAATGGGTGATGTACGGTGAGCTATTATTGCAAAGTTGTGTCTAAAGTTCTATTAATGTGATAACGAATTTATAAACATCAGTCGTTTTAGACGTTGTAATGTGATGTTTGCTGTACTCTTGTTAAGTTAGGGAGTCTAGGCAGAGCAAGCGATGTACCAAATATCCACCACTGAAACCTCTGAGAGGTAACAACGCTTCCGACTGAAAGTAAACCATAACACACAACCCTGCATGCGCACTATAGTTTACTTCGGCTGCTCTGCACTCCTCTTCTGGAGCTTCTTCCCAGTTCCAGCTGTCATTCAAGGTGCAAGTGCAACTTCACATCCAATTGACAGCCACGACCAGGAAGTGTCTGCCGTGCAGAACCTCACTGTGAGGCCTGGGTTAGGAAATTACATTAGGGGCATCTTTGCAGTATGTATAATGTGAAAACCTGTGTTGGGGGGGATGTGTACATTTCTATGAAAAGTTTTTTTTAGGCTGGACATGCCCTTTAAAGCTAAAAAGCCAAATTCACTTTGCGAGTGAACTAACCCTTTAAAGCAAACCCTATCATGTGACTAAATGTATGCTTTGATCATGTGATCTATACTGTAACAGTTAAAGGGCATGTCAAGCACTGATGTAACTTTCATATACAGTAAATAAATATTTGAAAATGATGGTGTAAAATATGAGGCATTGTATAAAAACACATGAAGTAGAGCATCTGCCAGTGCATAACCTCACTGCGAGGGCCTGGGTTAGGAAAGTTACATTAGGGGCATCTTGGCATGTATGGATAATGTGAAACCGGGGTTGGGGGGATGTGTACATTCTATAAGTTTTTTTTAGGCTGGACATGCCCTTTAAAGCTAAAAAGCCAAATTCACTTTGAGAGTGAACTAACCCTTTAAAGCAAACCCTATCATGTGACTAAAATGTATGCTTTGATCATGTGACCTATACTGAAACAGTTAAGGGCATGTCAAGCACGGCATTGTATAATAACACATGCAATTATACCACTGAAAATCACATTCATTCATTGTTATAAAACAGGTTCTTATTAAATAAAGGTGCCAACATTTGCCAGTGTTCTTAATTCAGATGTTTCCAAATGTTTTCTAACTGTATTAGACATAAAAAATTTGATTAGTTGAGGAAATTTAACAGCTTCAAAATTTTGAATTATTGAATAATCCATCAAAGATGGACTTACAGTGCTGGCTTTACACCACCTCTTGTCAATTCCCATATGTAAGCAATGGAAGATGTACTGTGCAAGGAGCCCAGACTCCACAAGGGGGCAGGAACTACAAGCCTCTCTTTGAGTGCTGTTAAGGAACCCCAGACTCCAACAGGGGGGCAGGAGTTCAAGCCTTCTTTGATGTGCTGTAAGAGCCCCAGACTCCAACAGGGCAGGAACTACAAGCCTCTCTTTGATGTGCTGTGTAAGGAACCCCAGACTCCAACAAGGGGCAGGACTCAAGCCTCTCTTTGATGTGCTGTGTAAGGAGCCCAGACTCCAACATGGGGGCAGGACTACAAGCGTTACTTAATGGGTGTGTAAGGAGTCCTGGACTCCAAAGGGGGTAGGACTACAGCCTTCTTTGATGTGCTGTGCAGGAGCCCAGACTCCAACATAGGGGCAGGACTACAAGCGTTACTTTGATGGCTGTGTAAGGAGCCCTGGACTTCAACAAGGGGGCAGGACTACAAGCTTCTCCTTGATGTGCTATGCAAGGAGCCCCAGAAACAGAGGTCATCACTACAAGACAGTCTTGACAGATTTGTTTAATCTAAAGTAAACCCAGGGTGAGGACCTAGTAATTCAGAGTGGTTGGGGAGTGTATTGTTTCCCTTTAAATGTCCAAGCAGGAATTCATAGTGACAAAAAAAACAATCTCTTTCTTGTCTTCATCCTCTTAATCTTTATAATTGATGAAGCTTTACAGCAAAAAAATTAACTTTTTTACATTACCAAAATGTACATTTTGATTCACCTTTTACCATGCTCATTAGAACGGACATTATTTCAACAGCCATAGCTATGCCCTATGTATTGTTACACAGGTCTTTTCCTCTTTAATTAATAATGACATTCAGCAAAGAGGAGTTTGGGGTAGAACGAATGAAAGACGTCAAACAATTTATGTGCAAAGCTATATGAAAGAAATGGTGATGCATAGTGGAATGTTAAAATATATTGGACTATAAAAGGGTATCTCCACTGGGAAAAAAAATTGCCATTGAGTTTTATTGAAGAAGGTAAAGGAGCTGTGCCTGGCTCCTGCAGGTTTTATTAAAGAATGGGAGGTAAGACACACTCTTACCCTTTACCTCCTGTTCTTCAATAAAACTAAATGCAATTTCTTTTTTCAGTGGAGATACCCTTTAATAGTCCATGGGTAGTCTAATGACATGTATTATCTGATAACAATCCCCTCATCATATGCAACCACTGCAGATCAAGACAGATTGTCAAAATGAGCAGCAGAGTGGTAGATGATATTTATTATTGATAAATTTAAGGTGATGAACAATCCATTTACCACTATACCAGTAGGCTCTGTGCTAAGTCAATCTCTTTTGTACAAAGAGGGGTAAATATTCAAAGATTCTTTACTAAGCACTGACCGAACCTCCTAAAGTTCAATTTGTTTTCGAATTTTCGAACATTAGTAAAAGTTAAACAGACCATTCAAAGTCAATGGGAAAAAATGTTTGAAAAGTTATGGTAAAATACAGTTAAAATAGCAATGGTACTTACTGTACTGTACTGGCTCTGAACCTGGGAAATGGTCTGAGGAACCGTACATATCACCAAAGCTTGTTTAAATACTAACTTCCTCAGATCAGGCTATTTTCTAGGTTCCGCATTGAATTTTCATGGGTTACGATGTTGAACGCCACATTCAAGGGTTATGACCGAATCTGAGGGTTAGGGAACACCACACTGAAGGGTTGTCGCTTAATTCGACGGTTACTGAATGCCGCTTTGAGGGTTGTGACTAAATTCGAGGGTTAGGGAAAGACACACTTCACAATCCTTGGATTTTTTGTTAGTATCGAAAATAAGTCTACGAGTTTGGAAAGTCGAAGGTGTAGTTCAAAGAGTCCAAAAAAGTCTGAGTTTGTACTAAACAATCTCGAATTGAGTTCTTTTCTTCCCTAGTAATAAATGCTTTTGCTAAGTGAATCTCTGTTAGAAAAGATTTAGCTGTAGCAACAATGCCAGACAGCAGTAGATAAAGCAGCAAGATATTGTCTTGTATAAAGAGGCATATAGATTCAAGGTAGGAAAATATTTTCCTCCTCTAGAAACACTGACAAGGCCTCATTTGGAATATGTGGTGCAGTTTGAAATTAACAGACCATACAATAAACTCTCTGATGCACTGTTTACCAGTAGAACATTGCAGGGGACACATAGAAGAAAATAATTTTCATTTTCAGGTTAGGAAAGGTCTTTTTCAGTGAGAACAGAAAAGTATGGAACTGTCTTCCACAGATGTGGTAATGGGAAGTTTATTGGATAGTTTCAAGAGTGGGTTGGATACTTTCTAAAACTGAATAGTATTGAAAATTACTGGTATCAATACATATAAGTTTAATAAAGTTCTATCATTTAAAATGGTGCTAATTTTGCCCCAACCAATCAGATGTAAGCCTTTAAAAAAAAAATCCGATTAGTTTGGACCAAAATTAGCAGGAAAGAGAGCATGGGATTGAGGGGACATATAGTGAGCTGACAAGACTGAACCAGATGAGAGACCTCTGACTGGGACACGGGACTAGAAGATTCAAGAGCTATAGAAGGGGGTGTGGGCAAAAGAATCTGAGAGCTATGCTGAGGGTTAGGAATCTGTGTATGGATGGACTCTATTTTATTTATGAAGCAGTCGACAAAGTCTTGGGGAGAGTGTGGCGAGAGAAGAGAGTCAGTGGGCGAGGGATAGAGAAGGGAGTTAAAGATGGAGAAAAGGTGGCATGGGCTTGATTTGTTATTATTTATAAGCATCTTATAGTATTTGTGTTAAGCTCCTAAAAGTTCGGTGTTGAGGCATTGTAGCATAAACTTGTACTGGAGAAAGTCAGCCTGCCTGGCCCAAACCAAAAGTCTATCAGGGAGATTCAATAAAAGTTCTTATCATTAATAATGGTGCTAATTTTGGTCCAAACTAATCGGATGTTTTTTTTAAAGGCTTACATCTGATTGGTTGGGGCAAAATTAGCACCATTTTAATGATAAGAACTTTTATTAAATCTTATATGTATTGATACCAGTAATTTTCAATACTATTCAGTTTTAGAAATGTATCCAACCCACTCTTGAAACTATCCAATAAACTTCCCATTACCACATCTGCTGGAAGACAGTTCCATACTTTTACTGTTCTCACTGAAAAGAAACCTTTCCTAACCTGAAAATGAAAATTATTTTCTTCTATGTGTCCCCTGCAATGTTCTACTGGTAAACAGTGCATCAGAGAGTTTATTGTATGGTCTGTTAATTTCAAACTGCACCACATATTCCAAATGAGGCCTTGTCAGTGCTTTCTAAGGAGGGAAAATATTTTCCTACCTTGAATCTATATGCCTCTTTATACAAGACAATATCTTGCTAGCTTTATCTACTGCTGTCTGGCATTGTTTGCTACAGCTAAATCTTTTTCTAACAGAGATTCACTTAGCAAACAGCCATTTATTACTAGGGAAGGAAAAGAACTCAAGTTCGAGATTGTTTATACAAACTCAGACTTTTTTGGACTCTTTGAACTACGGACCTTCGGACTTTCCAAACTCGTAGACTTATTTTCGATACTAACAAAAAATCCAAGGATTGTTGAATGTGTCTTTCCCTAACCCTCGAATTTAGTCACAACCCTCAAATGCGGCATTCAGTAACCGTCGAATTAAGCGACAACCCTTCAGTGTGGTGTTCCCTAACCCTCAGATTCGGTCATAACCCTTGAATGTGGCGTTCAACATCAGTAACCCATGAAAATTCAATGCGGAACCTAGAAAATAGCCTGATCATGAGGAATGTTAGTATTTAAACAAGCTTTGGTGATATGTACGTGTTCCTCAGACCATTTCCCAGGTTCCAGAGCCATGTACAGTACAGTAAGTTACCATTGCTATTTTAACTGTATTTTACCATAACTTTTCAAACTATTTTTCCCCATTGACTTTGAATGGGTCTGTTTAACTTTTTACTAATGTTCGAAAATTCGAAAACAAATTGAACTTTAGGAGGTTCGGTCAGTGCTTAGTAAAGAATCTTTGAATATTTACCCCTCTTTGTACAAAAGAGATTGACTTAGCACAGAGCCTTACTGGTATAGTGGTAAATGGATTGTTCATCACCTTAAATTTATCAATAATAAATATCATCTACCACTCTGCTGCTCATTTTGACAATCTGTCTTGATCTTGCAGTGGTTGCATATGATGAGGGGATTGTTATCAGATAATACATGTCATTAGACTACCCATGGACTATTAAAGGGTATCTCCACTGAAAAAAAGAAATTGCCATTTAGTTTTATTGAAGAACAGGAGGTAAAGGGTAAGAGCTGTGTCTTACCTCCCATTCTTTAATAAAACCTGCAGGAGCCAGGCCACAGCTCCTTTACCCATTCTTCAATAAAACTCAATGGCAATTTTTTTTCCCAGTGGAGATACCCTTTTATAGTCCAATATATTTTAACATTCCACTATGCATCACCATTTCTTTCATATAAGCTTTGCAATAAATTGTTTGACGTCTTTCATTCGTTCTACCCCAAACTCCTCTTTGCTGAATGTCATTATTAATTAAAGAGAGGAAAAGACCTGTGTAACAATACATAGGGCATAGCTATAGGCTGTTGAAATAATGTCCGTTCTTAATGAGCATGGTAAAAGGTGAATCAAAATGTACATTTTGGTAATGTAAAAAAGTTAATTTTTTTGCTGTAAAGCTTCATCATATTATAAAAGATTAAGAGGATGAAGACAAGATAAAGAGATTGTTTTTTTTGTCACTATGAATTCCTGCTTGGACATTTAAAGGGAAACAATACACTCCCCAACCACTCTGAATTACTAGGTCCTCACCCCTGGGTTTACTTTAGATTAAACAAATCTGTCAAAGACTGTCTTGTAGTGATGACCTCTTGTTTCTGGGGCTCCTTGCATAGCACATCAAGGAGAAGCTTGTAGTCCTGCCCCCTTGTTGAAGTCCAGGGCTCCTTACACAGCCCATCAAAGTAACGCTTGTAGTCCTGCCCCTATGTTGGAGTCTGGGGCTCCTTGCACAGCACATCAAAGAGAGGCTTGTAGTCCTACCCCCTTGTTGGAGTCCAGGACTCCTTACACAGCCCATTAAAGTAACGCTTGTAGTCCTGCCCCCATGTTGGAGTCTGGGGCTCCTTACACAGCACATCAAAGAGAGGCTTGTAGTCCTGCCCCCCTTGTTGGAGTCTGGGGTTCCTTACACAGCACATCAAAGAGAGGCTTGTAGTTCCTGCCCCCTTGTTGGAGTCTGGGGCTCCTTGCACAGTACATCTTCCCATTGCTTACATATGGGAATTGACAAGAGGGTGGTGTAAAGCCAGCACTGTAAGCCCATCTTTGATGGATTATTCAATAATTCAAAATTTTGAAGCTGTTAAATTTCCTCAACTAATCAAATTTTTTATAGTCTAATACAGTTAGGAAAACATCTGAATACATTTGGAAACATCTGAATTAAGATCACTGGCAAATGTTGGCACCTTTTATTTAATAAGAACCTTGTTTTATAACAATGAATGAATGTGATTTTCAGTGGTATAATTGCATGTGTTATTATACAATGCCTGTGCTTGACATGCCCTTTAACTGTTTCAGTATAGGTCACATGATCAAAGCATACATTTTAGTCACATGATAGGGTTTGCTTTAAAGGGTTAGTTCACTCTCAAAGTGAATTTGGCTTTTTAGCTTTAAAGGGCATGTCCAGCCTAAAAAAAACTTTTCATAGAAATGTACACATCCCCCCCAACCCCGGTTTCACATTATCCATACATGCCAAAGATGCCCCTAATGTAACTTTCCTAACCCAGGCCCTCGCAGTGAGGTTATGCACTGGCAGATGCTCTACTTCATGTGTTTTTATACAATGCCTCATATTTTAACGCCATCATTTTCAATATTTATTTACTGTATATGAAAGTTACATCATGTGCTTGACATGCACTTTAACTGTTACAGTATAGATCACGATCAAAGCATACATTTTAGTC
Source organism: Hymenochirus boettgeri (assembly GCA_019447015.1). NCBI lineage: Eukaryota > Metazoa > Chordata > Amphibia > Anura > Pipidae > Hymenochirus > Hymenochirus boettgeri. The sequence goes on along the minus strand of CM033473.1, from coordinate 14,037,039 downwards.
ACATGATAGGGTTTGCTTTAAAGGGTTAGTTCACTCGCAAAGTGAATTTGGCTTTTTAGCTTTAAAGGGCATGTCCAGCCTAAAAAAAACTTTTCATAGAAATGTACACATCCCCCCCAACACAGGTTTCACATTATACATACATGCCAAAGATGCCCCTAATGTAACTTTCCTACCCAGGCCCTCACAGTGAGGTCTCTGCCACTGGCAGACACTTCCTGGTCGTGGCTGTCAATTGGATGTGAAGTTGCACTTTGCACCTTGAATGACAGCTGGAACTGGGAAGAAGCTCCAGAAGAGGAGTGCAGAGCAGCCGAAGTAAACTATAGTGCGCATGCAGGGTTGTGTGTTATGGTTTACTTTCAGTCGGAAGCAGTTTTTACCTCTCGAGGTTTCAGTGGTGGATATTTGGTACATCGCTTGCTCTGCCTAGACTCCCTAACTTAACAAGAGTACAGCAAACATCACATTACAACGTCTAAAACCTGACGTTTTATTAATTCGTTATCACTTAATAGAACTTTAAGACACAACTTTGCAATAATAGCTCACCGTACATCACCATTTTTTGTTTATCAAGTACTCATAGTCTTCTATCAGTTCTATTAAATGATTCTATTCCATCTCCATTTCTAATATATGGATAACATATGAATACTCGAGATGGCCGAACTCACTGAAATCCATTCCCTTGCAGATTCAAAGATTTACAGAAGATTCAAAAAATCTGCAAACCGACCCACCCCTGACCCTTGAAGTCAGAGTTAAAGTCTGAAAAATTTAGCCTAAATGAAGGTATAATAGCAATGGTAACTTACTGTTAATGGCTCAGGGACCTGGGAAACAGTTTGGGGAACACATATCAATGGCCAAAATCTTACAAAAAAAACGTTGTCCAGTATCAGAAACTCTCATGCGCTTCCTGTTTTGGCATTCCGCGTAGAAAACCTCAGATTTTCTCTAGAATTGGAAATTTTCGAAAATAGTTTTGCCAATAATCTGAAATCCGCAAAGTCTGGGTTCTGGCGGATCCTGGAAATCCGCTTTGGAACCGGGTTCGGGTTCATCCATCTCTAAGCATACAACATATGGTACCACTACTAACAGCTTACTGCTATTTTTAACACCACACCAGGAAAACCAAAATATCCTTGATGGTTCCAAAAGATATATATTTTTTGGACTGAATGCCTTGTGTCCCTACTGTATGTTTTTTGGGGGGTATTTTTATCTATACATAATTGCTATCTTTCTTCATTTTGTCTCCATAACACGTTTTAAAGATTTCTTTTAAGTTCCATGACAGTTACTAAAATACCTAAAGAACTGGAACAGACCAATATTTATTCATTCTTTAATTGCATATCCGAAACTCTGATACACAGAACATCACAAGTGGGTACAAATATTTCTACTTGCAACTTTGCAGACTAAAGCGGACAGGTCCATATGTTCCAGGGAAGACAAAGCTTTTAACATCATGGAAAACACTAAAGTAGACTGTGGAATTAACACTGTTCCCTCTTCCAAAATCTCTTTTTTCAATGTATTGTTCCTACAAAATCAAACACATTCAAAGTAAATCTTAAGGCAAAAATATTTTCCTCATTTATACTCAGAAACTGCTGAGTAAAATCTAGAGTTGGTTTCTTTTTGTGATTCCGACGCTTTCATTTCCTTGTGTGACGTCAATAACACATTTCACAACAGCAACAATCAAGCATGGTTAGTAGGCTTCCTCATTGGCATAATTTGGGAATCTCCAATGTGACATTGAAAGTCCCCGATGTTTACTTACCTTCCCTCTCTCCTCCGACCCCGGCCTCTGCTTGCAAGACACTGCAAGCAGGGGGCGGGACCGGCAGCCACGTCCGTGATTGGCTGAAGGCAGCCAATCATGACGCAGCTGCCGGATTCTCAGAATGCCGGGGAGGAGGGAAGGTAAGTAGAGTTCGGGGGTGTTTCTTAAAATTATTTTTTAGCGGTTGGGGCTGAAATAGACTAATAGATGGGCAAGGGGTTTTTGGTAGTGGGAGGGATCACAAAACGGGAGGGGGAGAGGGCTGCAGTACGCATGCCAAACTTCTCCCCCGGATGCGAGACAGGAGGCAGAGTCCTATATGGACTCTGCTATCCTCCTGGTGGGCAGTTTTTTGGACTTTGGGGGACTACAGGAGAAACCAATGAGCTGGGATGTGAGGTAAGGATTTTATTACACTACACAATGGGGCCATTAGGGGGGGGTTATAGTTTTGGGGTGGACATGCCTTTAAAGGAAAGGTTCACCCCCCAATAACCTTGATCCTATTTATAGATAATGAAGAGTAAGTTAAATTGAATTGTCTTTCTTGTTTCTGTGAGCTATGGTTATCGAGCTATTTACAGATTCAATTTTCATACGTTTAAGTGAAAACCCATGCAACACAATGTTATTGGGTCAACGAGGGTTTTAGTTTTATTTAGGGCACTGCGCCATCTCAAAATTTCTTGGGAAATAGTGCAGCACACCTGATATAAATCCCCATTGGTTAAGGATGTAGACTGAAACTTACAACGGGATTGTATGGGGCTTAAAGGGTGAAAGCTAAACATCTTCCCCCGATCGCGCTATATAATGCACTTATATGCATTGCCCTTGTATGTAATATGATATGACTTTGTATTATCAGTACTTTCCTTGTGTGTAATTGAATGACTGTAATTGTACCACAGAAGATGTTGGCGATATATAAATCCTTAATAGAAATATAATAATAAAAATAATAATGATGATAATTTAAAGGGCATGTCCACCTTCTTTAAAAACTTTTTACATCTTGCAGGGATAACCTCCCACCCCCCTTCCCCCCCAACTGCTATATTCATACTTTAAAATCGCTTCCATATCTACTTACACCTCCTCTTTCCAGCTCTGTTCTGGTCTGAGAAGCAGCCAATCATGCCGCGGCCTGCATCAATGCAAACGGCACTGGAACAAGGGGGGGTGATAACATTTACATTTTTGGACATTCTTAGGCTTTTGAAGCAGATTTTGTCATTGCAAAAACAGATTTGAATTTATGTAACTCAACGCAGATACGTCATTTTGAGGTACAGTGGACCCTCAAATGAAAAGATTTATATATACATTACGTACTTCCCCCCCTTTTTAAAAAAAATATTAATGCATAACCTACACTGGGAGTTAAATACTGTCAGGTTATTTTAAAGTTCTTCAGGTATTCAATAAAGTCTAATCGTTTAAAATGGTGCTATTTTTGCCCTAACCAATAAGATCTTATTTAACATTTGAAAGCAACTTCTGATTGGTTGGGACAAAATTAGCACCAGTCCCTGGTTGGTTTAGTTGCTCATGTAGAGATCTGAGCATGTTTGACACACCCAACAGCCAATCAGTAGAATCCCAACACCAATCAGTAGAATTTACTTAAATTAGGAACAAACCAAGGAAGTGATGCATCCTGGGTAGAATAAGGACTATTACAGAACCAGATCACCACTGACCACAGCAAAGAATAGCAAAGGGAAGAGAAATGTAGAAAACTACGAAGGTTTTTGTAATATAATGTATTTAAAAAATAATGGTATTTTCCACTGATCGTTCCCTTTACACCCATGCTTTCCAATGATACTTTACTACCCTTATTTTTTCTGAACTTTTTTGCCCTATTGATTTCTATGGGTTTTTTTTGAATTTTTAAATTTTCAAAAAAAACTTTTAAATTCCGAAAACGTAAAAACTCGCCAGTTACAAATATCTCTAGCTACAGTAGCCCTATCAACAATGGTTAGAGTTTGGGCAGTATGCCTGATACTACATCTACTTACCTTAGTGACTTTACATGCTCCTCACATTGATTCTAAAATTTGGTTTGAAAGGAAAAGATTTTTTTATGATGATTTAGTCATATAAAAGTCATATTCCTGTATCCATGGGATTCTTTGATTAATGTATTCCAAGATGTGAAATACTTGGATAATCAGAGTTCTATTGGGTTAAAGTATATTCAGTCTGTAATTTGCTGCTCTAGCTCTAAACCTCCCTACATCTCATGAAACACATTTCACAGTAGAAATACCCAACAAGCTTCCGTCTTCCCATATGTCATTTGATATGAGCAAAGGCACTTTTCACAAACATAAAATCTAATACGAAATAGAATGTTTATAGCGTCTTTGTGTTGGAGTGGACATTGACACTGGCGATGTAAATATGAAAATGCACATAATCACTGTATTGTGGACTGTTAATGATTAAGCTGATTACTTTTTTATTTTGCTGTACAATAAACATAACACTTGCATATGTCCTGTTTATTGTGTTTCTATTATAATTTAAACCCTCCTGTTTTATGCTATATTCATTTATTTTCTTGCTTGTTCTCTTCCGCTCTCTTGATGCTGATCAGTTTTTTGTTTGCTCTTTGGAGAAAATCAAATCGCTTGCCAACCCTTTCAATGAAGCTTCCTGCTGAAATGCCTGGGTTTTTTTTTTTTTTTTTTTAAGCCTGGCAAAATATTTTGATAATGAGAATAAAAAGCTAAAATATTATATTAGGGAGGACAGTAGCTGCACTTTGTTATAGACCTTACTAAGACTTGTTTTTAAGGAATATCCTATTTATAGAAATAGAAAACAGCATTTATTTGAAAAATTTTTTATAAAAATCAGAAAATCACCCTGAGCACCCTGGATTTTTTAAGAAATAAATATTTATTGGTGCATTCATGTTTTGGTGCTCTCAGATCACTTTTATCGTGATATCGGGATTGTATCCTGACGAAGGTGCTCTGAGAAGCACCGAAACGTTGAATCTATACAAAAGTCAATGTATGTTACGCAACCAAACTATGCACCAGCAAATCACAGAGCAGATTGCACTGAATGGCAGTGTGAATGGTCAATAGATGCACCAAATTTGCTAGCCAATTGATAAGATAGTGTGATAAACCTACACAAATGCACAGATTCCAATCTTTAGAGGAGCTCCGAGACTGAGCTGCCAGTCAGTAAGTGCTGAACTTCAGAAGAGACACACAGGGCAAGAACCACAACTAATTAGGACAGAGACAAGCTCACATGATTGTAATTTATTTATCTGCTTTATAGACATCCCACCCTATAGGCCTATGAATCTATTGGGTGGCCCACTTAAAGGTGATAAGGGCGGCACATGTGGCCCTTTGAGATCAATGGGTTGGGCACCTCCAAGTAAGTTAATTGAAGATAAGTTCTGACCTAGAGTTCTGCATCGGGTCGGGTACACACATGAGTTTGAATGGGTTGCAGGTCAGTTCGTTCAAAGCTGCTGGTTCTGGTCACAACATGTGTGGGTTGCGGTCTGTTTAATTTTGCGTGCGGGTTGCTGCAGGTAAAGCTGGATCAGGCAGTGGTGTGGGTCCGCTTTAAGGTAAGTTTAATTTTGGTGTGGGTTGGGTTGCGGGTCTGGCTATTTGCAGGTCAGTTTGGGTGCTGTTATGGAACCCAGCAGCAAAGCGTGTGGGGTGTGGTGGGGAGTCTGTTTAATTTCAGATAAGGGTAATGGTTTGTGCGGTTGCCCGATGACTCTAATCTGGCCGTTGTACTGCTGCCTGTTGGTGAATTGAGTGATCGATTGAAAAACTATGAAAACAAATTAGCCAAACAAAATTTGATAAGAAGAACAGGCGATGCCGGGGAATCTGCTAATACACAATAAATTCAGGGTGCCCAGGATCTTCTGATTTATACAGATTTGATTATACTCAACCTGGAGGCAACTGGTAGTATGGGTGGAAGAGAACACATGGGCATTCTGTGAACTTTTGATGAATTTTGTAAAAGTTTTAAAGTTTTTTTCTTTCAATTGAATCTTCAACTCAGTACAACATTTGTTCTAAATCCAAATACTTTCCCCCCCCAAACCAAAAGAAAAAGGTTGGCAGCCCAATGGCAGTTCCTCCTCTGCTGCCTTTCTGACTTTTTGGGACCTTTTGATTTTTATCATAACAATCTTGCACTAATCTCCGTGTTTTGGATCATACCCATTGCATTTATAATGCAGCATTTCTCTTAGAAATTCTCATTTAAAATGTTTTGCCAAGTAATTAAGTATAACTGAAGGTTAAAACATCCACACAGTCAGCAAATTAAACCCTATTCATTTTACCTATGGATAAACACCTAAAGTGAGAAATCAGATGTACAGAGCGCCCTGCACAATGTGCATTATCAATGGCTGCCAAGCAAGAAGGTACCACGTGGACTATAGCAGGACTTTCTACACTAAAGGTAATATTTATGCAGTTAATGGATGATTCTTGGAAGTGGGGTAACTCTTTAGTTCTCCTTTGGTTCTGCTTTGAGTTTCGGCATCAATCCTGACACATTTCTGGTAATCCTTATATATTGACTTATTGTTATATGTAAAAACAAGGACACTAAAGTAAATATTTTCAGTAGCTGCAAGTGGACCTATAATCCATAAGGAGGAAGGATAGTTTATTTCATGTGCTCAATAGAACTAAAACAGTACGACTTACACTGCTTTACCTTCTATCCCTACTGAAGGCGCACATGCGCTGAAGATAGGCATGTCAGGACAACACACTGATCAGCTGTTATAAGCAGCGAGCACGGTGCAGCCATGTAGGGGTTAGTTCTAGTTGAGCACATAAGCTATTCTACCTCCCTCAACTTGGTGTCCCTTTAACATGTTTCCAATGCCACAGTTAAGAAGTGGGAATTTTCCATGGGCTGCTCCCGGTAGAGCATGCCTTCACGTTGGTTTGTTTGTGGATTCAAAGCAAGAAGCAGAATATTCTACAGTGTTTATTGCACTTTATGTGTCACCCAAAGGTAAAAGGAATGTAGTATAAAGGAGAACTGAACCCCACATTTTTATAATCCAACATCTCTGCCAATAAACCAATAAATTGCAAATCTCACACAAGTAATATCATTTAAGTAAATGTAGCCCCCTGAAGAACTGGACTAGACTCACTGTGTTATGTGCACCGTCTGGCCATGCCTCCTGACCTCAGTAACACATCCCCTTGCCTATTCTGAACTGTAATAGAATTGGTTGAGACTACTAGTGGGCATGACTTACTGTAAAAATTGCTTCATAGTTTAGGACTTGGCACATGGGAAGAACATAACAGTCAGTGTACATCAAACAAAAAAGGATTGTGCATCCAGAACTATGTGGCAACCGGAACAAGGTAAACAAAATAATTTTTTATATGGAACAAACTTACGTGTTTCGTACTTACCCAGAATGGTCAGTGACCAAACTGTGTTTACAGATAGACTAGAACTTGAACCCGAGTTCGAGCCAAACTTATCGAGTTTGAATGGTTGGACTTCTCGAACTATGCCGGCCCCGGATTTCTCGGACTTTCAAACTTTCTGGATTTTTGATATTTATCGAATTTATGAGCCGTTCACTAACCTTTGAATATATTGTTCGAAAGTATTATTCAATTTCGGTAACCCTCGAATTTATGGTTCTATTTTCGGTAACCCTCGAAAGTATCATTCAGTAACCTTCAAATTGCCCGTAACCCTCGAATGTACTTTGCACAAAACCCAACAATTGCCCGCTCATGCGTAAGAAGTGTTTTAACAAGTTTTAGTGATAGTGACTGTTCCACAGACCATTTCCCAGTTGCCACAGCCATTTACAGTAGTTACCATTGTTAGTTTAGCTGTAATTCACCGGACTTTTCAAACTATCACTCCCCATTGAGTTTAATGGGTCCAAATTCAAACTTTCGAACTTTTACTGAAGGTGGAAAGTTCAAAAACGGACCGAACTTTATGAAGTTTCCAGCCATCTCTATCTGTGATACTGAAATGCTGGGAAATAAAACACCACCCCATGTTGTAATGTAAATTCCCCAGCTCCTGTATCAAAATAGACGATGAGACACAGATTACCACCGCTTTTATATGAAGGTGCTCTGCCTTCTAATTCGGTGTTTTTCTGAGACTTTAATTGCCCTTTAATTTACCAGGGGGTAGGGTAACCCTTTAGTTCTGCTGGCCTTTCAGCATCAGAACATATAGCAAAATATTCTAAGTGACTGATATGTCCTTGTAGTACCAAGGAACTCTTTACAGTTTTTCCAACACCTCAGTTTACGGAAAGATCACAGCTCTAACTATTTGAACTTTTGCTGACAGTGTGATATTTCATCTCTTCATTATCTTGCCTGTATTTGCCATACCTTTCTTCCAAAGAAGATACATGTTTTGATTTCAGGCTACATCTCCCATCTATGGAGAACTTTGAGTGCAGGAAATTGAAGTCTGACATTGACTTGACTTTTTTTTCCCTCCACACCTAATGTGTTGGATATTGTAAGCGCTGGAAGGTGAGTTTTAATTCTTTCATTTTAAATATCTAAACTCTCCTTTATCACCTTTAGGTTATCAATTACTCTGCTACAATACTGACTCCATGGAATCTCTGTGTATAAGTTGACTATTGATTCTTAGCCTGCATACAGATTGTTGGGGTGCAAATATATTTACTAGTAAATCCCTTTCTGCATTTGAGGTATTAAATGAGAACTATTTATGCAGTAACTGACTTCTCCTGGCTCCTTCACAGGCATTGTCACTGACTATCCTCCCATCTCTGACATTGGGAACATAAGTTAAGTGAGGGAGGGAGAAGCTTGAAAAATGTCAATAGGTAATCATAATTTAATGTATTTAATAAATATCATTAGGTATTATATGGCTGTGCACGCACTTTCACTATAATCCTAATTAGCACTTATGAATAGTATAGTAACATTCCATGTCATGAATCCCTCACAAATGAGATTTCATAAAGCAACCCAACAATTATCCACATTAGGGCAACTTTTCCAAGTCTTAATCCCAGTCTTCTATGTCTTTAAGTCTAGTTACATAGTACATAGTAATTGAGGTTGAATAAAGACATACACCCATCAGTCTACCTTTTCAGCCTCCTTTTTAACACTAACCTAACAGTTAATCCAGAGGAAGGCAAAAAAAATTGGGGTTCTTCTGCATTATTGTCCTCCTGCATTGTTAGAGATAGTTAGTCGTGCTGGGGTGCCCTGAGTGGTAAGCTGTTAGCCAATGCATGAACTGTACTAATATTTACTGTTTCTGCAAATGGCCACCCAGAGAGGTAGGATAGCATTACCTATCTCCCTGGGGTAAAGACTTTATAATGTGAAAAGTTATTTAGGGGGTATAACTAGATTGTGGTTAAATTAGAGCCAGTGAGAAATACTAATCAACTGATCTACTATCTCGGACCACTTTACCTATAAAAAAACCCTGCTCCCTCCACCCATTAAAGTACCCAGGGTATGACCTGAAAGGCTAAGTCCTTATCCCTGGGCTCCCATAGATTGCAAGCTATATGTACTTATGCTTGTTTGGTCTACCTGTCCTGCCCTGCTTCTTGAAGAGCATCTCCGCAAAGGAGACCAAACGTGTGAGTACAATTTTAGCTGTATATAGTTTTCATCAATGACAAATCCAGAAAAAGGACCTACCAGTTCAGGTCCTTTCTAGAGATGGCCGAAATTACTGAAGTATAATTCCTTGAGTTGTAACCAAACTAGTTTGAATAGTTCGAGTTCGTCAAAACTCATAAAGTTCATCCTGAACTTGGGTTTGTGTCCATCACTAGTCCTTACAACCGCTTACTTTAATGGGGGGGGGGTTCCAATTTTTTTTTTTTTTTAGTAACTGGCGCAACATTTTAGTGAATTTCGAGGTGAATTTCGATTTCTGGGTGTTGCACATGTAGTGAACTAACACTTGTAGCTTCCTACAGCAAGGGTATATCAAAATCTCTTTTAATTAAATGTTTCCTTTAATCCTTTACTTTTCCACAAAGCATCCTGTGAAGATGTTACGTTAAAGGGCATTTCCACCCCAACAACTAAAATTTGCTCCACTGTGAAGTGTTAAAATCCTCCCTTAGTCCAAATGTTGTATTAAATATCACTTATTAGAAATATAAATATATATAAGCATTATTTACTAAAATACAAAATTAAACACACAAAAAATACAAATACAGTACAAAATTAAACCACATCTGAAATTAATTTGAATGATGGTCTGAGCTCCATATTCTTGCATTTGTTATAATAAGGGGCAATGTGGCAAAGCTATTTTATGCTTGCTCCCTGTGTGTAGTTGATTATCCGTCCCTTTAAGGACAGTCGAGCACGAAAGAAGGGTTATAAACTCTGTAAGCTCACATGGTTCCCTGTAAGAGGTCATACAAATAAAGAGGTATGCAGGTGGGCTCTTTTTCTTTGTAATTTCAGACTATTTTTGTCATTTTTTAATTTAAAGCTATTTATGAATAGTTAATTTTGCCTTTTTGCCCCTTTTCTCCTTTTGTTGCATTTTTTTGCAGTGTTACCAGAATTTTGGCCAAACATCATTACTACGGAATGTTCCATTAACATGACTATTTCTTACACAGCACTATGGGTGTTCCCATATTAATGGAACTGGTTTGGTATTAGCTGCAGTTTGCTGAAAATAAACAATGCTAAAAAGTGCCTATTAATGATATAGAGACAATTCGCCTTTTCAGTTTTACACTATTTATATCTTTGGCTGAAAAAAAACCCACATGTGTTAGTTTATGTTAGTTGTAAATAACAAAGACAGGTTTTCAGTGTGTATTAACCAATTTAATACTACTTGAAAACCCCAGGGAGTATTACCTATTTACCATCAATGCGCTTGAGCTTTATCAGCATTTATTAGTGATACTTTTTGCTAGATAATTTTCACTTTGATGACAATTCGCTTTTTAAATAACTTTGATAAGGAAAGTTAAAAGTTTAAAATTGTGGTAAAGGATGGTGGGGGAAAAAGCAAAATATGCCCCTTTATAAACATGTCCCTCAAACAATACTGCCCCCTTTATAACTGTCCCTCAGACATACTGCCCCTTATAAATATGTCCCTCAACAATACTGCCCCTTTATAAATATGTCCCTCAGACAATACTGCCCCTTTATAAACATGTCCTCATACATACTGCCCCTTATAATATGTCCCTCAGACAATACTGCCCCTTTATAAATATGTCCCTCAACAATACTGCCCCTTTATAGATTGTCCTCAACAATCTGCCCCTTTATAAATATGTCCCCCAGACATATACTGCCCCTTTATAAACATTCCCTCAGACAATACTGCCCCTTTATAAACTGTCCCTCAGACAATACTGCCCCTTTATAAATGTCCCTCAGACAATACTGCCCTTATATATTTTTCCCTCAGACAATACTGCCTTTATATATGTCCCCAACAATACTGCCCCTTTATAAATATGTCCTCAACAATACTGCCCCTTTTAATATGTCCCTCAGACATATGCCCTTTTAGATATGTCCTCAAGACAATACTGCCCCTTTATAAATATGTCCCTCAGACAATACTGCCCCTTTATAGATATGTCCCTCAGACAATACGCCCCTTTAACTGTCCCCAGACAATATACTGCCCCTTATAAACATGTCCCTCAGACAATACTGCCCCTTTTAAACATGTCCCTCAACCATACTGCCCCTTTATAAACATTCCCTCAGACCCCATTTGACTTTATGGTAAATAAAGAAAATCGTAACCTTAAAAAAAATCTTTAAAAGTGAAAAATTAACCTTAAATGCAAAATCTCAGATGTATTACATGTAAATGCTAAAAATATCTAAGACTGGTACACACTGAGGACATTTGTCCCACTAGAGAGCTCGCAAATTCGGCGATCTGATTCGGACGCACGAACGATCAAGGTCGGCCGCGCCTGCCGCCCAACACCAGCAGATATTTTCGGCTGAAAGGATCTCTGGTGTGTACCCACCTTACACCCCCCTGGGTACTTATTAGTATTGAGAAACATTCCACAATGTATTGACACCTCCATGGACCCATTGGCAGGCTAAATAAATGGCCACTTATGCGTTTTTGCACTTCAGATTTGGCGAATTGGAATGGCTGAACTTAACGCAAAATACCTTTTCGACACTTTAAAATATGGTTGAGTGTAACCGCAGCGATTTAAGGTGAAAAGCGAAAAGCGAAATGTAGGGTAATGACCTTTTGCCACTGGTTATAACTTCTTTCTAAATAGCAAAAAGTCCAGATTGGCAAAAAGCTGCGTTAAAGAACGAAAAGTTTACGAACCTTTAAAATATGCCCCTAAGTAAAAATTATTTACACTAGAGAAAAGCACTTGCGTGGAAATATGATGACTGTGTATAAACAAATTAATTAAATCATTAAGCACCTTTTATTGTTTTTCAAGCCATCCATTCCTCTTGTGTATTATAAGGATAATTTTTTAGGACGTGAACATAATATCTTAGCATCTAACTCACAGCCAGAAGGACCTTTCCAAAATTATTTTATTTGCTCTTTTTGATTATTTCCGATAAAGACTAGTGTAACTTCAATTTTAAATATTTTTCTCAAAAGTTTGACTCGATATCCCCTCTGAGCTATTAAAAAATAACCTAAATTCAGTCAAAAAACAGTTATATCATTACCATTTTTTTTCTTCCGTGGCAGAGGACAATACTGAATTACTGAATTTGTAAATGAAGAACAAAATTAGATTCTAGCATTTCAGCCTTTCAAAGCTAACCATTTAATCATTTGAGACTTGTATTCAACACAACGTCACTCTGATAATTATGCCTCATTATAAAGGATTCAACACACTGACGAGAACACATTGCATAAAACCCAACAACTATCATAGAAAGTTTTGAATAATGCATTATTAAATATTACTTCTATAGTTCTCCAATTTTTTAAAGGAACTAATTCTGTGCTATTGTAGCCTATGACTCACTGCCGTGGTTAAAATTAAAGTGAACGAAGCTTTAGCGGGTTGAAGTTCTTTTATTTTGAATCATTAACGTAGAAAATTTTGGAAACTATAAATAATCTGATGGATTCCGTGTCTGAATATCAAAGGAAACCCAATTGTTAGATTCGATATCTTATGTTTAAAATCTTTGTTCATTTGGAAGAAGGAACATAAAGTTGGTCCTGTTTGAGGAAATATCAGAAGGAGAATCAACAAGGAACAAATGAATTATATTGCCTTTTTGGTTACAAACATTACTTTTTTGCTTTCCCAGTAATACCTTGGTGTGTTCAATTTGTTACAAAGCCCATAGAATACATAAATATTTGTTAGTGACATTCCTGCCCCCTTGTTGGAGTCTGGGGTTCCTTAAACAGCACATCAAAGAGAGGCTTGTAGTTCCTGCCCCCTTGTTGGAGTCTGGGCTCCTTGCACAGTACATCTTCCATTGCTTACATATGGGAATTGACAAGAGGTGGTGTAAAGCCAGCACTGTAAGCCATCTTTGATGGATTATTCAATAATTCAAAATTTTGAAGCTGTTAAATTTCCTCAACTAATCAAATTTTTTATGTCTAATACAGTTAGAAAACATTTGGAAACATCTGAATTAAGAACACTGGCAAATGTTGGCACCTTTATTTAATAAGAACCTGTTTTATAACAATGAATGAATGTGATTTTAGTGGTATAATTGCATGTGTTATTATACAATGCCTGTGTTGACATGCCCTTAACTGTTTCAGTATAGGTCACATGATCAAAGCATACATTTTAGTCACATGATAGGGTTTGCTTTAAAGGGTTAGTTCACTCTCAAAGTGAATTTGGCTTTTTAGCTTTAAAGGGCATGTCCAGCCTAAAAAAAACTTTCATAGAATGTACACATCCCCCCAACCCCGGTTTCACATTATCCATACATGCCAAGATGCCCCTAATGTAACTTTCCTAACCCAGGCCCTCGCAGTGAGGTTATGCACTGGCAGATGCTCTACTTCATGTGTTTTTATACAATGCCTCATATTTTACACCATCATTTTCAAATATTTATTTACTGTATATGAAAGTTACATCAGTGCTTGACATGCCCTTTAACTGTTACAGTATAGATCACATGATCAAAGCATACATTTAGTCACATGATAGGGTTTGCTTTAAAGGGTTAGTTCACTCGCAAAGTGAATTTGGCTTTTTAGCTTTAAAGGGCATGTCCAGCCTAAAAAAAACTTTTCATAGAAATGTACACATCCCCCCCAACACAGGTTTCACATTATACATACTGCAAAGATGCCCCTAATGTAATTTCCTAACCCAGGCCCTCACAGTGAGGTTCTGCACGGCAGACACTTCCTGGTCGTGGCTGTCAATTGGATGTGAAGTTGCACTTGCACCTTGAATGACAGCTGGAACTGGGAAGAAGCTCCAGAAGAGGAGTGCAGAGCAGCCGAAGTAAACTATAGTGCGCATGCAGGGTTGTGTGTTATGGTTTACTTTCAGTCGGAAGCGTTGTTACCTCTCAGAGGTTTCAGTGGTGGATATTTGGTACATCGCTTGCTTGCCTAGACTCCCTAACTTAACAAGAGTACAGCAAACATCACATTACAACGTCTAAAACGACTGATGTTTATAAATTCGTTATCACATTAATAGAACTTTAGACACAACTTTGCAATAATAGCTCACCGTACATCACCCATTTTTTGTTTATCAAGTAGCTCATAGTCTTCTATCAAGGTTCTATTAAATGATTCTATTCCATCTCCATTTCTAATATTATGGAAACATATGAATACTCGAGGGCCGAACTCACTGAAATCCATTCCGCTTGCAGATTCAAAGATTTACAGAAGATTCAAAAAATCTGCAAACCGACCCAGACCCCTGACCCTTGAAGTCAGGAGTTAAAAGTCTGAAAAATTTAGCCTAAAATGAAGGTATAAATAGCAATGGTAACTTACTGTTAAGGCTCAGGGACCTGGGAAACAGTTTGGGGAACACATATCAATGGCCAAAATCTTAAAACAAAAAAAACGTTGTCCAGTATCAGAAACTTCATGCGCTTCCTGTTTTGGCATTCCGGTAGAAAACTCAGATTTTCTCTAGAAATTGGAAAATTTTCGAAAATAGTTTTGCCAATAAATCTGAAATCCGCAAAGTCTGGGTTCTGGCGGATCCTGGAAATCCGCTTTGGAACCGGGTTCGGGTTCAGATCCACTCTAAAGCATACAACATATGGTACCACTACTAACAGCTTACTGCTATTTTTAACCACCACCAGGAAAACCAAAATATCCTTGTGTGGTTCCAAAAATGATATATATTTT
The DNA here is from genome assembly GCA_019447015.1 of Hymenochirus boettgeri. Lineage (NCBI taxonomy): Eukaryota > Metazoa > Chordata > Amphibia > Anura > Pipidae > Hymenochirus > Hymenochirus boettgeri. The sequence goes on along the minus strand of CM033473.1, from coordinate 14,021,843 downwards.
TGGACTGATATGCCTTGTGTCCCTACTGTATGTTTTTGGGGGTTTGATTTGTGGGTTGCGATGTGTATATATGTCTAGCATCTATACATAATTGCTTCTCATTTTGTCTCCATAACACGTTTTAAAGATTTTCTTTTAAGTTCCATGACAGTTACTAAAAATACCTAAAGAACTGGAACAGACCAATATTTATTCATTCTTTAACTTCAGAAACTCTGATACAACGAACATCACAAGTGGGTACAAATATTTCTACTTGCAACTTTGCAGACTAAAGACCCGATGACAGGTCCCATATGTTCCAGGGAAGACAAAGCTATTTAACATCATGGAAAACACTAAAGTAGACTGTGGAAATTAACACTGTTCCCTCTTTCCAAAATCTCTTTTTTCAATGTATTGTTCCTACAAAATCAGAACACATTCAAAGTAAATCTTAAGGCAAATATTTTTCCTCATTTATAGCTCAGAAACCTGCTGAGTAAAATCTAGAGTTGGTTTCTTTGTGGATTCGACGGTTTCATTTCCTTGTGTGACGTCAATAACACATTTCACAACAGCAAGCAATCAAGCATGGTTAGTAGGCTTCCTCATTGGCATAATTTAGGGAATCTCCAATGTGACATTGAAAGTGCCCGATGTTATATTCCTTCCCTCTCCTCCGACGCCGGCCTTCTGCTTGCAAGACACTGCAAGCAGGGGGCGGACCGGCAGCCACGTCCGTGATTGGCTGAGAGGCAGCCAATCATGGACGCAGCTGCCGGATTCTCAGAATGCGGGGGAGAGGGAAGGTAAGTAGAGTTCGGGGGTGTTTCTTAAAATTATTTTTTAGCGGTTGGGGCTGGGGGAAGATAGACTAATAGATGGGCAAGGGTGTTTATGGTAGTGGGGAGGGATCACAAAACGGGAGGGGGAGGGAGGGAGAAGGCTGCAGTACGCATGCCAAACTTCTCCCCCGGATGCGAGACAGGAGGCAGAGTCCTATATGGACTCTGCTATCCTCCTGGTGGGCAGTTTTTGGGACTTTGGGGGGGACTACAGGAGAACCAAATGGAGCTGGGATGTGAGGTAAGGATTTTATTAACTACACAATGGGGCCATTAGTGGGGGGGTTATAGTTTTGGGGGTGGACATGCCCTTTAAAGGAAAGGTTCACCCCAAAATAACTTGATCCTATTTATAGATAATGAAGAGTAAGTTAAATTGAATTGTCTTCTTGTTTCTGTGAGCTATGGTTATCGAGCTATTTACAGATTCAATTTTCATACTTAAGTGAAAAACCCATGCAACACAATGTTATATTGGGTCAACGAGGGTTTTAGATTTATTTTAGGGCACTGCGCCATCTCAAATTTCTTGGGAAATAGTGCAGCACACCTGATATAAATCCCCATTTGTTAAGGATGTAGACTGAAACTTAACACGGGATTGTATGGGGCTTTAAAGGAGTGAAAAGCTAAACATCTTCCCCCGATCGCGCTATATAATGCACTTATAGCATTGCCTTGTATGTAATATGTATGACTTTGTATTATCAGTACTTTCCTTGTGTGTAATTGAATGACTGTAATTGGACCACAGAGAGATGTTGGCGATTATAAATCCTTAATAGAAAAATAATAATAAAAAATAATAATGATGTAATATTAAAGGGCATGTCACCTTCTTTAAAAACTTTTTACATCTTGCAGGGGATACCCTCCCACCCCCCTTCCCCCCCAACTGCTATATTCATACTTGTAAAATCGCTTCCAATATCTACTTACACCTCCTCGTCCAGCTCTGTTCTGGTCTGAGAAGCAGCCAATCATGCCGCGGCTGCCATCAATGCAGAACGGCACTGGAACAAGGGGGGGTGATAACATTTACATTTTTGGACATTCTTAGGCTTTTGAAGCAGATTTTGTCATTGCAAAAACAGATTTGAATTTATGTAACTCAACGCAGATACGTCATTTTGAGGTACAGTGGACCCTCAAATGAAAAGATTTATATATACAGTTACGTACTTCCCCCCCTTTTTAAAAAAAAATATTAATGCATAACCTACACTGGGAGTTAAATACTGTCAGGGTTATTCAATAAAAGGTCTAATCGTTTAAAATGGTGCTAATTTTGCCCTAACCAATCAGATCTTATTTAACATTTGAAAGCAAACATCTGATTGGTTGGGACAAAATTAGCACCAGTCCCTGGGTTGGTTTAGTTGCTCAGTAGAGATCTGAGCATGTTTGACACACCAACAGCCAATCAGTAGAATCCCAACAGCCAATCAGTAGAATTTACTTAAATTAGGAACAAACCAAGGAAGTGATGCATCCTGGGTAGAAAAGGACTATTACAGAACCAGATCACCACTGACCACGGCAAAGAATAGCAAAGGGAAGAGAATATGTAGAAAACTACAGAAGGTTTTTGTAATATAAATGTATTTAAAAAATAATGGATTTTCCACTGATCGTTCCCTTTACACCCATGCTTTCCAAAGTGATACTTTTACTACCCTTATTTTTTCTGAACTTTTTGCCCTATTGATTTCTATGGGTTTGTTTTGAATTTTAATTTTCAAAAAAAACTGTTAAATTCCGAAAACGTAAAAAACTCGCCAGTTACAAATATCTCTAGCTACAGTAGCCCTATACAACAATGGTTAGAGTTTGGGCAGTAGTGCCTGATACTACATCTACTTACCTTAGTGACTTTACATGCTCCTCACATTGATCTAAAATTTGGTTTGAAAGGAAAAGATTTTTTATGATGATTTAGTCATGATAAAAGTCATATTCCTGTATCCATGGGATTCTTTGATAAATGTATTCCAAGATGTGAAATACTTGGATAATCAGAGTTCTAGGGTTAAAGTATATCAGTCTGTAATTTGGCTGCTCTAGCTCTAAACTCTCCCTACATCTCATGAAACACATTTCACAGTATGAAATACCCAACAAGCTTTTCCGTCTTCCCATATGTCATTTATGAGCAAAGGGCACTTTTCACAAACATAAAATCTAATACGAAATAGAATGTTTATAGCGTCTTTGTGTTGGAGTGGACATTGACACTGGCGATGTAAATATGAAAATGCACATAATCACTGTATTGTGGACTGTTAATGATTAAGCTGATACTTTTTTATTTTGCTGTACAATAAACATAACGCATATGTCCTGTTTTATGTGTTTCTATTAAATTTAACCCTCCTGTTTTATGCTATATTCATTTATTTCCTTGTTGTTCTCTTCCAGCTCTCTTGATGCTGATCAGTTTTTGTTTTTTGCTCTTTGGAGAAAAATCAAATCGCTTGCCAAACCTTTCAATGAAGCTTCCTGCTGAAATGCCTGGGTTTTTTTATTTTTTTTTTTTTTTAAGCCTGGCAAAATATTTGATAATGAGAATAAAAAGCTAAAAATAATATTAGGGAGGACAAGTAGCGCACTGTTATAGACCTTACTAAGACTTGTTTTTAAGGAATATCCTATTTATAGAAATAGAAAACAGCAGTTATTTGAAATATTTTTTATAAAAATCAGAAAATCACCCTGAGCACCCTGGATTTTTTAAGAAATAAATATTTATTGTGCATTCAATGTTTTGGTGCTTCTCAGATCACTTTTATGTGGATATCGGGATTGTATCCTGACGAAGGTGCTCTGAGAAGCACCGAACGTTGAATCTATACAAAAGTCAATGTATGTATACGCAACCAAACTATGCAGCCAGCAAATCACAGAGCAGATTGCACTGAATGGCAGTGTGAATGGTCAATCAGATGCACCAAATTTGCTAGCCAATTGGATAAGATAGTGTGATAAATCTACACAAATGCACAGATTCCAATCTTTAGAGGAGCTCCGAGACTGAGCTGCACAGTCAGTAAGTGCTGAATTCAGAAGAGACACACAGGGCAAGAACCACAACTAATTAGGACAGAGACAAGCTCACATGATTGTAATTTATTTATCTGCTTTATAGACATCCCACCCTATAGGCCTATGAATCTATTGGGTGGCCACTTAAAGGTGATAAGGGCGGCACATGTGGCCCTTTGAGATCAAATGGGTTGGGCACCTCCGAAGTAAGTTAATTGAAGATAAGTTCTGACCTAGAGTTCTGCATCGGGTCGGGTACACACAGTGAGTTTGAATGGGTTGCAGGTCAGGTTCGGTCAAAGCTGCGGTTCTGGTCACAACATGTGTGGGTTGCGGGTCTGTTTAATTTTGCGTGCGGGTTGCTGCAGGTAAAGCTTGGATCAGGCAGTGGGTGTGGGTCCGCTTTAAGGTAAGTTTAATTTTGGGTGGGGTGGGTTGCGGGTCTGGCTATTTGCAGGTCAGGTTGGGTGCTGTTATGGAACCCAGCAGCAAAGCGTGTGGGGTGTGGGTGGGGAGTCTGTTTTAATTTCAGATAAGGGTAATGGTTTTGCGGTTGCCCGATGAACTCTAATCTGGCCGTTGTACTGCTGCCTGTTGGTGAATTGAGTGATCGATTGAAAAACTATGAAAAACAAATTAGCCAAACAAAATTTGATAAGAGGAACAGGGCGATGCCGGGAATCTGCTAATACACAATAAAATTCAGGGTGCCCAGGATCTTCTGATTTATACAGATTTGATATATACTCAACCTGGAGGCAACTGGTAGTATGGGTGGAAGAGAACACATGGGCATTCTGTGAACTTTTGATGAATTTTGTAAAAGTTTTTAAAGTTTTTTTACGTTTCAATTGAATCTTCAACTCAGTACAACATTTGGTTCTAAATCCAAATACTTTCCCTCCCCAAACCAAAGAAAAAAGGTTGGCAGCCCAATGGCAGTTCCTCTCTCTCTGCCTTCTGACTTTTTGGGACCTTTTGATTTTATATCATAACAATCTTGCACTAACTCCGTGTTTTTGGATCATACCCATTGCATTTATAATGCAGCATTTCTCTTAGAAATTCTCATTTAAATGTGTTGCCAAGTAAATTAAAGTATAACTGAAGGTTAAAACTCACCACAGTCAGCAAATTTAACCCTATTCATTTTACCTATGGATAAACACCTAAAGTGAGAAATCAGATGTACAGAGCGCCTGCACAATGTGCATTATCAATGGCTGCCAAGCAAGAAGGTACCACGTGGACTATAGCAGGACTTTCTACACTAAAGGTAATATTTATGCAGTTAATGGATGACCTTGGAAGTGGGGTAACTCTTTAGTTCTCCTTTGGTTCTGCTTTGAGTTTCGGCATCAATCCTGACACATTTCTGGTAATCCTTATATATTGACTGATATGTTATATGTAAAAACAAGGACACTAAAGTAAATATTTTCAGTAGCTCCAAGGGACCTATAATCCATAAGGAGGAAGGATAGTTTATTTCATGTGCTCAATAGAACTAAAACAGTACGACTTACACTGCTTTACCTTCTATCCCTATGAAGGCGCACATGCGCTGAAGATAGGAGGCATGTCAGGACAACACACTGATCAGCTGTTATAAGCAGCGAGCACGGTGCAGCCATGTAGGGGTTAGTTCTAGTTGGCACATAAGCTATTCTACCTCCCTCAACTTGGTGTCCCTTTAACAGTGTTTCCAATGCCACAGTTAAGAAGTGGGAATTTTCCATGGGCTGCTCCCGGTAGAGCATGCCTTCACGTTGGTTTGTTTGGATTCAAAGCAAGGAAGCAGAATATTCTACAGGTGTTATTGCACTTTATGATGTTCACCCAAAGGTAAAAGGAATGTATAAAGGAGAACTGAACCCACATTTTTATAATCCAAAAACATCTCTGCCAATAACACCAATAAATTGCAAATCTCACAAAAGTAAATATCATTTAAGTAAATGTAGCCCCCTGAGAGAACTGGACTAGATCACTGTGTATGTGCACCGTCTGGCCATGCCTCCTGACCTCAGTAACACATCCCCTTGCCCTATTCTGAACTGTAATAGAATTGGTTGGAGACTACTAGTGGGCATGACTTACTGTAATAAATTGCTTCAGTAGTTTAGGACTTGGCATGGGAAGAACATAACAGTCAGTGTACATCAAACAAAACATGGATTGTGCATCGCAACATATGTGGCAACCGGAACAAGGTAAACAAAATAATTTTTTATGGAACAAAACTTACGTGTTTCGTACTTACCCAGAATGGTCAGTGACCAAACTGTGTTTACAGATAGACTAGAACTGAACCGAGTTCGAGCCAAACTTATCGAGTTTGAATGGACTTGGACTTCTCGAACTATGCCGGCCCCGGATTTCTCGGACTTTCAAACTTTCTGGATTTTTGATATTATCGAATTATGAGCCGTTCACTAACCTTTGAATATATTGTTCGAAAGTATTATTCAATTTCGGTAACCCTCGAATTTATGGTTCTATTTTCGGTAACCCTCGAAAGTATCATTCAGTAACCTTCAAATTGCCCGTAACCCTCGAATGTACTTTGCACAAAACCAACAATTGTCGCCCGCTCATGCTTGAGAAGTGTTTTAAAAAGTTTTAGTGATAGTGACATGTTCCACAGACCATTTCCCAGTTGCCACAAGCATTTACAGTAAGTTACCATTGTTGTTTAGCTGTAATTCACCCGGACTTTTCAAACTATCACTCCCCATTGAGTTTAATGGGTCCAAATTCAAACTTTCGAACTTTTACTGAAGGTGGAAAGTTCAAAAACGGACCGAACTTTGAGTTTCAGCCATCTCTATCTGTGATACTGAAATGCTGGGAAATAAAACACCAGCCCCATGTAGTAATGTAAATTCCCCAGCTCCTGTATCAAAATAGACGATGAGACACAGATTAACGCTTTTATATGAAGGTGCTCTGCCTTCTAATTCGGTGTTTTTCTGAGACTTTAATTGCCCTTTAAGTTACCAGGGGGTAGGGAACCCTTTAGTTTCTGCTGGCCTTTCAGATCAGAACATATAGCAAAATATTCTAAGTGACTGATATGTCCTTGTAGTACCAAGAACTCTTTACAGTTTTTCCAACACCTCAGTTCTACTGGAAGATCACAGCTTAACTATTTGAACTTTGCTGACAGTGTGATATTTCTACTCTTCATTATGGCTGTATTTGCCATACCTTTCTTCCAAAGAAGAATACATGTTTTGATTATGGCTACATCTCCCATCTATGGAGAACTTTGAGTGCAGGAAATGAAGTCTGACATGACTTGACTTTTTTTTCCCCTCCACACCTAATGTTTGGATATTGTAAGCGCTGGAAGGTGAGTTTTAATTCTTTCATTTTAAATATCTTAAACTCTCCTTTATCACCTTTAGGTTATCAATTACTCTGCTAGCAATACTGACTCCATGGATTCTGTGTATAAGTTGACTATTGATTCTTAGCCTGCATACAGATTGTGGGGTGCAAATATATTTACTAGTAAATCCCTTTCTGCATTTGAGGTATTAAATGAGAACTATTTATGCAGTAACTGACTTCTCCTGGCTCCTTCCACAGGCATTGTCACTGACTATCCTCCCATCTCTGACATTGGAGAACATAAGTTAATGAGGGAGGGGAGAAGCTTGAAAATGGCAATAGGTAATCATAATTTAATGTTATATAAATATCATTAGGTATTATATGGCTGTGCACGCACTTTCACTATTATCCTAATTAGCACTTATGAATAGTATAGTAACATTCCATGTCATGAATCCCTCACAAATGAGATTTCATAAGCAACACCCAACAATTATCCACATTAGGGCAACTTTTCCAAGTCTTAATCCCAGTCTTCTTATGTCTTTAAAGTCTAGTACCATAGTAACATAGAGAGAGGCTTGTAGTTCCTGCCCCCTTGTTGGAGTCTGGGGCTCCTTGCACAGTACATCTTCCCATTGCTTACATATGGGAATTGACAAGAGGGTGGTGTAAAGCCAGCACTGTAAGTCCATCTTTGATGGATTATTCAATAATTCAAAATTTTGAAGCTGTTAAATTTCCTCAACTAATCAAATTTTTTATAGTCTAATACAGTTAGAAAACATTTGGAAACATCTGAATTAAGAACACTGGCAAATGTTGGCACCTTTTATTTAATAAGAACCTTGTTTTATAACAATGAATGAATGTGATTTTTAGTGGTATAATTGCATGTGTTATTATACAATGCCTGTGCTTGACATGCCCTTTAACTGTTTCAGTATAGGTCACATGATCAAAGCATACATTTAGTCACATGATAGGGTTTGCTTAAAGGGTTAGTTCACCTCAAAGGAATTTGGCTTTTTAGCTTTAAAGGGCATGTCCACCTAAAAAAAACTTTTCATAGAAATGTCACATCCCCCACCACCCCCGGTTTCACATTATCCATACATGCCAAAGATGCCCCTAATGTAACTTTCCTAACCCAGGCCCTCGCAGTGAGGTTATGCACTGGCAGATGCTCTACTTCATGTGTTTTTATACAATGCCTCATATTTACCCCATCATTTTCAAATATTATTTTACGTATATGAAAGTTACATCAGTGCTTGACATGCCCCTTTAACTGTTACAGTATAGATCACATGATCAAAGCATACATTTTAGTCACATGATAGGGTTTGCTTTAAAGGGTTAGTTCACTCGCAAAGTGAATTTGGCTTTTTAGCTTTAAAGGGCATGTCCAGCCTAAAAAAAACTTTTCATAGAAATGTACACATCCCCCCCAACACAGGTTTCACATTATACATACATGCCAAAGATGCCCCTAATGTAACTTTCCTAACCCAGGCCCTCACAGTGAGGTTCTGCACTGGCAGACACTTCCTGGTCGTGGCTGTCAATTGGATGTGAAGTTGCACTTTGCACCTTGAATGACAGCTGGAACTGGGAAGAAGCTCCAGAAGAGGAGTGCAGAGCAGCCGAAGTAAACTATAGTGCGCATGCAGGGTTGTGTGTTATGGTTTACTTTCAGTCGGAAGCAGTTGTTACCTCTCAGAGGTTTCAGTGGTGGATATTTGGTACATCGCTTGCTCTGCCTAGACTCCCTAACTTAACAAGAGTACAGCAAACATCACATTACAACGTCTAAAACGTCTGACGTTTTATTAAATTCGTTATCACATTAATAGAACTTTAAGACACAACTTTGCAATAATAGCTCACCGTACATCACCCATTTTTTGTTTATCAAGTAGCTCATAGTCTTCTATCAAGGTTCTATTAAATGATTCTATTCCATCTCCATTTCTAATATTATGGATAACATATGAATACTCGAGATGGCCGAACTCACTGAAATCCATTCCGCTTGCAGATTCAAAGATTTACAGAAGATTCAAAAAATCTGCAAACCGACCCAGACCCCTGACCCTTGAAGTCAGGAGTTAAAAAGTCTGAAAAATTTAGCCTAAAATGAAGGTATAAATAGCAATGGTAACTTACTGTTAATGGCTCAGGGACCTGGGAAACAGTTTGGGGAACACATATCAATGGCCAAAATCTTACAAAAAAAACGTTGTCCAGTATCAGAAACTTCATGCGCTTCCTGTTTTGGCATTCCGCGTAGAAAACCTCAGATTTTCTCTAGAAATTTGGAAAATTTTCGAAAATAGTTTTGCCAATAAATCTGAAATCCGCAAAGTCTGGGTTCTGGCGGATCCTGGAAATCCGCTTTGGAACCGGGTTCGGGTTCAGATCCATCTCTAAAGCATACAACATATGGTACCACTACTAACAGCTTACTGCTATTTTTAACCACCACCAGGAAAACCAAAATATCCTTGATGGTTCCAAAAAATGATATATATTTTTTGGACTGATATGCCTTGTGTCCCTACTGTATGTTTTTTGGGGGGTATTTTTATCTATACATAATTGCTTCTTCATTTTGTCTCCATAACACGTTTTAAAGATTTTCTTTTAAGTTCCATGACAGTTACTAAAAATACCTAAAGAACTGGAACAGACCAATATTTATTCATTCTTTAACTTCAGAAACTCTGATACAACAGAACATCACAAGTGGGTACAAATATTTCTACTTGCAACTTTGCAGACTAAAGACCCGATGACAGGTCCCATATGTTCCAGGGAAGACAAAGCTATTTAACATCATGGAAAACACTAAAGTAGACTGTGGAAATTAACACTGTTCCCTCTTTCCAAAATCTCTTTTTTCAATGTATTGTTCCTACAAAATCAGAACACATTCAAAGTAAATCTTAAGGCAAAATTATTTTTCCTCATTTATAGCTCAGAAACTGCTGAGTAAAATCTAGAGTTGGTTTCTTTTTGTGATTCCGACGGTTTCATTTCCTTGTGTGACGTCAATAACACATTTCACAACAGCAAGCAATCAAGCATGGTTAGTAGGCTTCCTCATTGGCATAATTTAGGGAATCTCCAATGTGACATTGAAAGTGCCCCGATGTTTACTTACCTTCCCTCTCTCCTCCGACGCCCGGCCTTCTGCTTGCAAGACACTGCAAGCAGGGGGCGGGACCGGCAGCCACGTCCGTGATTGGCTGAGAGGCAGCCAATCATGGACGCAGCTGCCGGATTCTCAGAATGCCGGGGGAGAGAGGGAAGGTAAGTAGAGTTCGGGGGTGTTTCTTAAAATTATTTTTTAGCGGTTGGGGCTGGGGGAAGATAGACTAATAGATGGGCAAGGGGTTTTATGGTAGTGGGGAGGGATCACAAAACGGGAGGGGGAGAAGGGCTGCAGTACGCATGCCAAACTTCTCCCCCGGATGCGAGACAGGAGGCAGAGTCCTATATGGACTCTGCTATCCTCCTGGTGGGCAGTTTTTGGGACTTTGGGGGGGACTACAGGAGAACCAAATGGAGCTGGGATGTGAGGTAAGGATTTTATTACACTACACAATGGGGCCATTAGTGGGGGGTTATAGTTTTGGGGGTGGACATGCCCTTTAAAGGAAAGGTTCACCCCCCAAAATAACCTTGATCCTATTTATAGATAATGAAGAGTAAGTTAAATTGAATTGTCTTTCTTGTTTCTGTGAGCTATGGTTATCGAGCTATTTACAGATTCAATTTTCATACGTTTAAGTGAAAAACCCATGCAACACAATGTTATATTGGGTCAACGAGGGTTTTAGATTTATTTTAGGGCACTGCGCCATCTCAAAATTTCTTGGGAAATAGTGCAGCACACCTGATATAAATCCCCATTTGTTAAGGATGTAGACTGAAACTTAACACGGGATTGTATGGGGCTTTAAAGGAGTGAAAAGCTAAACATCTTCCCCCGATCGCGCTATATAATGCACTTATATGCATTGCCCTTGTATGTAATATGTATGACTTTGTATTATCAGTACTTTCCTTGTGTGTAATATGAATGACTGTAATTGTACCACAGAAGATGTTGGCGATATATAAATCCTTAATAGAAATAATAATAATAAAAATAATAATGATGATAATATTAAAGGGCATGTCCACCTTCTTTAAAAACTTTTTACATCTTGCAGGGGATAACCTCCCACCCCCCTTCCCCCCCAACTGCTATATTCATACTTGTAAAATCGCTTCCAATATCTACTTACACCTCCTCGTTCCAGCTCTGTTCTGGTCTGAGAAGCAGCCAATCATGCCGCGGCTGCCATCAATGCAGAACGGCACTGGAACAAGGGGGGGTGATAACATTTACATTTTTGGACATTCTTAGGCTTTTGAAGCAGATTTTGTCATTGCAAAAACAGATTTGAATTTATGTAACTCAACGCAGATACGTCATTTTGAGGTACAGTGGACCCTCAAATGAAAAGATTTATATATACAGTTACGTACTTCCCCCCCTTTTTAAAAAAAATATTAATGCATAACCTACACTGGGAGTTAAATACTGTCAGGGTTATTTAATTAAAGTTCTTCAGGGTTATTCAATAAAAGGTCTAATCGTTTAAAATGGTGCTAATTTTGCCCTAACCAATCAGATCTTATTTAACATTTGAAAGCAAACTTCTGATTGGTTGGGACAAAATTAGCACCAGTCCCTGGGTTGGTTTAGTTGCTCAGTAGAGATCTGAGCATGTTTGACACACCCAACAGCCAATCAGTAGAATCCCAACAGCCAATCAGTAGAATTTACTTAAATTAGGAACAAACCAAGGAAGTGATGCATCCTGGGTAGAATAAGGACTATTACAGAACCAGATCACCACTGACCACAGCAAAGAATAGCAAAGGGAAGAGAATATGTAGAAAACTACAGAAGGTTTTTGTAATATAAATGTATTTAAAAAATAATGGTATTTTCCACTGATCGTTCCCTTTACACCCATGCTTTCCAAAGTGATACTTTTACTACCCTTATTTTTTCTGAACTTTTTTGCCCTATTGATTTCTATGGGTTTGTTTTTGAATTTTTAAATTTTCAAAAAAAACTGTTAAATTCCGAAAACGTAAAAAACTCGCCAGTTACAAATATCTCTAGCTACAGTAGCCCTATACAACAATGGTTAGAGTTTGGGCAGTAGTGCCTGATACTACATCTACTTACCTTAGTGACTTTACATGCTCCTCACATTGATTCTAAAATTTGGTTTGAAAGGGAAAAGATTTTTTTATGATGATTTAGTCATGATAAAAGTCATATTCCTGTATCCATGGGATTCTTTGATTAAATGTATTCCAAGATGTGAAATACTTGGATAATCAGAGTTCTATTGGGTTAAAGTATATTCAGTCTGTAATTTGGCTGCTCTAGCTCTAAACTCTCCCTACATCTCATGAAACACATTTCACAGTATGAAATACCCAACAAGCTTTTCCGTCTTCCCATATGTCATTTGATATGAGCAAAGGGCACTTTTCACAAACATAAAATCTAATACGAAATAGAATGTTTATAGCGTCTTTGTGTTGGAGTGGACATTGACACTGGCGATGTAAATATGAAAATGCACATAATCACTGTATTGTGGACTGTTAATGATTAAGCTGATTACTTTTTTATTTTGCTGTACAATAAACATAACGCATATGTCCTGTTTATTGTGTTTCTATTATAATTTAAACCCTCCTGTTTTATGCTATATTCATTTATTTTCCTTGCTTGTTCTCTTCCAGCTCTCTTGATGCTGATCAGTTTTTTGTTTGCTCTTTGGAGAAAAATCAAATCGCTTGCCAAACCTTTCAATGAAGCTTCCTGCTGAAATGCCTGGGTTTTTTTATTTTTTTTTTTTTAAGCCTGGCAAAAATATTTGATAATGAGAATAAAAAGCTAAAAATATTATATTAGGGAGGACAGTAGCTGCACTTTGTTATAGACCTTACTAAGACTTGTTTTTAAGGAATATCCTATTTATAGAAATAGAAAACAGCAGTTATTTGAAATATTTTTTATAAAAATCAGAAAATCACCCTGAGCACCCTGGATTTTTTAAGAAATAAATATTTATTGTGCATTCAATGTTTTGGTGCTTCTCAGATCACTTTTATCGTGATATCGGGATTGTATCCTGACGAAGGTGCTCTGAGAAGCACCGAAACGTTGAATCTATACAAAAGTCAATGTATGTATACGCAACCAAACTATGCAGCCAGCAAATCACAGAGCAGATTGCACTGAATGGCAGTGTGAATGGTCAATCAGATGCACCAAATTTGCTAGCCAATTGGATAAGATAGTGTGATAAACCTACACAAATGCACAGATTCCAATCTTTAGAGGAGCTCCGAGACTGAGCTGCACAGTCAGTAAGTGCTGAACTTCAGAAGAGACACACAGGGCAAGAACCACAACTAATTAGGACAGAGACAAGCTCACATGATTGTAATTTATTTATCTGCTTTATAGACATCCCACCCTATAGGCCTATGAATCTATTGGGTGGCCACTTAAAGGTGATAAGGGGCGGCACATGTGGCCCTTTGAGATCAAATGGGTTGGGCACCTCCGAAGTAAGTTAATTGAAGATAAGTTCTGACCTAGAGTTCTGCATCGGGTCGGGTACACACAGTGAGTTTGAATGGGTTGCAGGTCAGGTTCGGTCAAAGCTGCTGGTTCTGGTCACAACATGTGTGGGTTGCGGGTCTGTTTAATTTTGCGTGCGGGTTGCTGCAGGTAAAGCTTGGATCAGGCAGTGGGTGTGGGTCCGCTTTAAGGTAAGTTTAATTTTGGGTGTGGGTTGGGTTGCGGGTCTGGCTATTTGCAGGTCAGGTTGGGTGCTGTTATGGAACCCAGCAGCAAAGCGTGTGGGGTGTGGGTGGGGAGTCTGTTTAATTTCAGATAAGGGTAATGGTTTTGCGGTTGCCCGATGAACTCTAATCTGGCCGTTGTACTGCTGCCTGTTGGTGAATTGAGTGATCGATTGAAAAACTATGAAAAACAAATTAGCCAAACAAAATTTGATAAGAAGGAACAGGGCGATGCCGGGGAATCTGCTAATACACAATAAAATTCAGGGTGCCCAGGATCTTCTGATTTATACAGATTTGATATATACTCAACCTGGAGGCAACTGGTAGTATGGGTGGAAGAGAACACATGGGCATTCTGTGAACTTTTGATGAATTTTGTAAAAGTTTTTTAAAGTTTTTTTACGTTTCAATTGAATCTTCAACTCAGTACAACATTTGGTTCTAAATCCAAATACTTTCCCTCCCCAAACCAAAGAAAAAAGGTTGGCAGCCCAATGGCAGTTCCTCCTCTGCTGCCTTTCTGACTTTTTGGGACCTTTTGATTTTTATCATAACAATCTTGCACTAATCTCCGTGTTTTTGGATCATACCCATTGCATTTATAATGCAGCATTTCTCTTAGAAATTCTCATTTAAAATGTGTTGCCAAGTAAATTAAAGTATAACTGAAGGTTAAAACATCCACACAGTCAGCAAATTTAACCCTATTCATTTTACCTATGGATAAACACCTAAAGTGAGAAATCAGATGTACAGAGCGCCCTGCACAATGTGCATTATCAATGGCTGCCAAGCAAGAAGGTACCACGTGGACTATAGCAGGACTTTCTACACTAAAGGTAATATTTATGCAGTTAATGGATGATTCTTGGAAGTGGGGTAACTCTTTAGTTCTCCTTTGGTTCTGCTTTGAGTTTCGGCATCAATCCTGACACATTTCTGGTAATCCTTATATATTGACTGATATGTTATATGTAAAAACAAGGACACTAAAGTAAATATTTTCAGTAGCTGCCAAGTGGACCTATAATCCATAAGGAGGAAGGATAGTTTATTTCATGTGCTCAATAGAACTAAAACAGTACGACTTACACTGCTTTACCTTCTATCCCTACTGAAGGCGCACATGCGCTGAAGATAGGTGGCATGTCAGGACAACACACTGATCAGCTGTTATAAGCAGCGAGCACGGTGCAGCCATGTAGGGGTTAGTTCTAGTTGAGCACATAAGCTATTCTACCTCCCTCAACTTGGTGTCCCTTTAACAGTGTTTCCAATGCCACAGTTAAGAAGTGGGAATTTTCCTGGGGCTGCTCCCGGTAGAGCATGCCTTCACGTTGGTTTGTTTGGATTCAAAGCAAGGAAGCAGAATATTCTACAGGTGTTATTGCACTTTATGATGTTCACCCAAAGGTAAAAGGAATGTAGTATAAAGGAGAACTGAACCCACATTTTTATAATCCAAAAACATCTCTGCCAATAAAACCAATAAATTGCAAATCTCACACAAGTAAATATCATTTAAGTAAATGTAGCCCCCTGAAGAACTGGACTAGATCACTGTGTGTATGTGCACCGTCTGGCCATGCCTCCTGACCTCAGTAACACATCCCCTTGCCTATTCTGAACTGTAATAGAATTGGTTGGAGACTACTAGTGGGCATGACTTACTGTAACAAATTGCTTCAGTAGTTTAGGACTTGGCACATGGGAAGAACATAACAGTCAGTGTACATCAAACAAAACATGGATTGTGCATCCAGAACATATGTGGCAACCGGAACAAGGTAAACAAAATCAATTTTTTATATGGAACAAACTTACGTGTTTCGTACTTACCCAGAATGGTCAGTGACCAAACTGTGTTTACAGATAGACTAGAACTTGAACCCGAGTTCGAGCCAAACTTATCGAGTTTGAATGGACTTGGACTTCTCGAACTATGCCGGCCCCGGATTTCTCGGACTTTCAAACTTTCTGGATTTTTGATATTTATCGAATTTATGAGCCGTTCACTAACCTTTGAATATATTGTTCGAAAGTATTATTCAATTTCGGTAACCCTCGAATTTATGGTTCTATTTTCGGTAACCCTCGAAAGTATCATTCAGTAACCTTCAAATTGCCCGTAACCCTCGAATGTACTTTGCACAAAACCCAACAATTGCCCGCTCATGCTTGAGAAGTGTTTTAACAAGTTTTAGTGATAGTGACATGTTCCACAGACCATTTCCCAGTTGCCACAGCCATTTACAGTAAGTTACCATTGTTAGTTTAGCTGTAATTCACCCGGACTTTTCAAACTATCACTCCCCATTGAGTTTAATGGGTCCAAATTCAAACTTTCGAACTTTTACTGAAGGTGGAAAGTTCAAAAACGGACCGAACTTTATGAAGTTTCAGCCATCTCTATCTGTGATACTGAAATGCTGGGAAATAAAACACCAGCCCCATGTTAGTAATGTAAATTCCCCAGCTCCTGTATCAAAATAGACGATGAGACACAGATTACCGCTTTTATATGAAGGTGCTCTGCCTTCTAATTCGGTGTTTTTCTGAGACTTTAATTGCCCTTTAAGTTACCAGGGGGTAGGGTAACCCTTTAGTTCTGCTTGGCCTTTCAGCATCAGAACATATAGCAAAATATTCTAAGTGACTGATATGTCCTTGTAGTACCAAGGAACTCTTTACAGTTTTTCCAACACCTCAGTTCTACTGGAAAGATCACAGCTCTAACTATTTGAACTTTTGCTGACAGTGTGATATTTCATCTCTTCATTATCTTGCCTGTATTTGCCATACCTTTCTTCCAAAGAAGAATACATGTTTTGATTTCATGGCTACATCTCCCATCTATGGAGAACTTTGAGTGCAGGAAATTGAAGTCTGACATTGACTTGACTTTTTTTTCCCCTCCACACCTAATGTGTTGGATATTGTAAGCGCTGGAAGGTGAGTTTTAATTCTTTCATTTTAAATATCTTAAACTCTCCTTTATCACCTTTAGGTTATCAATTACTCTGCTAGCAATACTGACTCCATGGAATCTTCTGTGTATAAGTTGACTATTGATTCTTAGCCTGCATACAGATTGTTGGGGTGCAAATATATTTACTAGTAAATCCCTTTCTGCATTTGAGGTATTAAATGAGAACTATTTATGCAGTAACTGACTTCTTCCTGGCTCCTTCCACAGGCATTGTCACTGACTATCCTCCCATCTCTGACATTGGAGAACATAAGTTAATGAGGGAGGGGAGAAGCTTGAAAAATGTCAATAGGTAATCATAATATTAATGTATTTAATAAATATCATTAGGTATTATATGGCTGTGCACGCACTTTCACTATTATCCTAATTAGCACTTATGAATAGTATAGTAACATTCCATGTCATGAATCCCTCACAAATGAGATTTCATAAAGCAACCCCAACAATTATCCACATTAGGGCAACTTTTCCAAGTCTTAATCCCAGTCTCTCTTATGTCTTTAAAGTCTAGTTACATAGTAACATAGTAATTGAGGTTGAATAAAGACATACACCCATCAAGTCTACCTTTTCAGCCTCCTTTTTAACACTAACCTAACAGTTAATCCAGAGGAAGGCAAAAAAAATTGGGGTTCTTCTGCATTATTGTCTCCTGCATTGTTAGAGATAGTTAGTCGTGCTGGGGGTGCACTGAAGTGGTAAGCTGTTAGCCAATGCATGAACTGTACTAATTATTTACTGTTTCTGCAAATGGCCACCCAGAGAGGTAGGAATAGCATTACCTATCTCCCTGGGGTAAAGACTTTATAATGTGAAAAGTTATTTAGGGGGTATAACTAGATTGTGGTTAAAGAGTAGAGCCAGTGAGAAATACTAATCAAACTGATCTACTATCTCGGACCACTTTACCTATAAAAAAACCCTGCTCCCTCCACCCAATTAAAGTACCCAGGGTAATGACCTGAAAGGCTAAGTCCTTATCCCTGGGCTCCCAATAGATTGCAAGCTATATGTACTTATGCTTGTTTGGTCTACTCTGTCCTGCCCTGCTTCTTGAAGAGCACATCTCCGCAAAGGGCAGACCAAACGTGTGAGTACAATTTTAGCTGTATATAGTTTTCGATCAATGACAAATCCAGGAAAAAGGACCTACCAGTTCAGGTCCTTTCTAGAGATGGCCGAAATTACTGAAGTATAATTCCTTGAGTTCGTAAAACCAAACTAGTTTGAATAGTTCGAGTTCGTCAAAACTCATAAAGTTCATCCTGAACTTGGGTTTGTGTCCATCACTAGTCCTTACACCGCTTACTTTAATGGGGGGGGGAGTTCCAATTTTTTTTTTTTTTTTAGTAACTGGCGCAACATTTTTAGTGAATTTCGAGGTGAATTTCGATTTCTGGGTGTTGCACATGTAGTGAACTAACAGCTTGTAGCTTCCTACAGCAAGGGTATATCAAAATCTTCTTTTAATTAAATGTTTCCTTTAATCCTTTACTTTTCCCACAAAGCATCCTGTGAAGACCTGTTACGTTAAAGGGCATTTCCACCCCAACAACTAAAATTTGCTCCACTGTGAAGTGTTAAAAGATCCTTCCCTTAGTCCAAATGTGTATTAAAATATCACTTATTAGAAATATAAATATAATATAAGCATTATTTACTAAAATACAAAATTAAACCACACAAAATACAAAATACAGTACAAAATTAAACCACATCTGAAATTAATTTTGAATGATGGTCTGAGCTCCATATTCTTGCATTTGTTTATAATAAGGGGCAGATGTGGCAAAGCTATTTTATGCTTGCTCCCTGTGTGTAGTGATTATCCGTCCCTTTAAGGACAGTCGAGCACGAAAGAAGGGATTATAAACTCTGTAAGCTCACATGGTTCCCTGTAAGAGGTCATACAAAATAAAGAGGTATGCAGGTGGGCTCTTTTTTCTAGTGTAATTTCAGAGCTATTTTTGTCATTTTTTAATTTAAAGCTATTTATGAATAGGTGAATTTTGCCTTTTTGCCCCTTTTCTCCCTTTTGTTGCATTTTTTTGCAGTGTTACCAGAATTTTGGCCCAAACATCATTACTTACTGGAATGTTCCATTAACATGACTATTTCTTACACAGCACTATGGGATGTTCCCATATTAATGGAACTGGTTTGGTAATTAGCTGCAGTTTGCTGAAAATAAACAATACTAAAAAATGTCCTATTAATGATATAGAGACAATTCGCCTTTTCAGTTTTACACTATTTATATCTTTGGCTGAAAAAAAACACCACATGTGTTAGTTTATGTTAGTTGTAAATAACAAAGACAGGTGTTCAGTGTGTATTAACCAATTTAATACTACTTTGAAAATCCACCAGGGAGTATTACCTATTTACCATCACATGCGCTGAGCTTTATCAGCATTATTAGTGATACTTTTTGCTAGATAATTTTCACTTTTGATGACAATTCGCCTTTTTAATAACTTTGATGAAAGGAAAAGTTAAAAGTTTAAAAAATTGTGGTAAAGGATGGTGGGGGAAAAAGCAAAAATACTGCCCCTTTATAAACATGTCCCTCAGACAATACTGCCCCTTTATAAACATGTCCCTCAGACAATACTGCCCCTTTATAAATATGTCCCTCAGACAATACTGCCCCTTTATAAATATGTCCCTCAGACAATACTGCCCCTTTATAGATATGTCCCTCAGACAATACTGCCCCTTTATAAATATGTCCCTCAGACAATACTGCCCCTTTATAAATGATCCTCAGACAATACTGCCCCTTTATAAAATTGTCCCTCAGACAATACTGCCCCTTTATAATATGTCCCTCAGACAATACTGCCCCTTTATAAATATGTCCCTCAGACATACTGCCCCTTTATAATGTCCCTCAACAATCTGCCCCTTTATAAATATGTCCCTCAGACAATACTGCCCCTTTATAAATAGTCCCTCAGACAATACGGCCCTTTATAATATGTCCCTCAGACAATACTCTGCCCTTTATAATATGTCCCTCAGACAATACTGCCCCTTTATAGATATGTCCCCAGACAATACTGCCCCTTTATAACATATCCCTCAGACAATACTGCCCCTTTATAACATTTCCCTCAACAATACTGCTTTATAACATTCCCCTCAGACAATACTGCCCCTTTATAAACATGTCCCTCAGACAATACTGCCCCTTTATAAACATGTCCCTCAGACCCCCATTTGACTTTATTGGTAAATAAAGAAAATCGTAACCTTAAAAAAAATCTTTAAAAAGTGAAAAATTAACCTTAAAAATGCAAAATCTCAGATTGTATTACAGTAAATGCTAGAAAATAGTCTAAGACTGGGTACACACTGAGGGACTATTTGTCCCAACTGAGAGCTCGCAAATTCGGCGATCTGATTCGGACGCACGAACGATCAAGGTCGGCCGCGGCCTGCCGCCCAACACCAGCAGATATTTTCGGCTGAAAGGATCTGCTGGTGTGTACCCAGCCTTACACCCCCCTGGGTACTTATTAGTATTGAGAAACATTCCACAATGTATTGACACCTCCATGGACCCATTGGCAGGCTAAATAAATGGCCACTTATGCGTTTTTGCCACTTCAGATTTGGCGAATTGGAATGGCTGAACTTAACGCAAAAATACACTTTTCGACACTTTATAAATATGGTTGAGTGGTAACCGCAGCGATTTAAGGTGAAAAGCGAAAAGCGAAATGTAGCGGTAATGACCTTTTGCCACTGGTTATAACTTCTTTCTAAATAGCAAAAAGTCCAGATTTGGCAAAAAGGCTGCGTTAAAGAAGACGAAAAGTTTAACGAACCTTTATAAATATGCCCCTAAGTAAAAATTATTTACACTAGAGAAAAGGCACTTGCGTGGGAATATGATGACTGTGTATAAACAAATTAATTAAATCATTAAGCACCTTTTATATGTTTTTCAAGCCATCCATTCCTCTTGTGTATTATAAGGATATATTTTTTAAGGACTGTGAACATAATATCTTAGCATTCTAACTCACAGCCAGAAGGACCTTTCCAAAATTATTTTATTTGCTCTTTTTTGATTATTTCCGATAAAGACTAGTGTAACTTCAAATTTTAAATATTTTTCTCAAAAGTTTGACTCGATATCCCCTCTGAGCTATTAAAAATAACCTAAATTCAGTCAAGAAAACAGTTATATCATTACCATTTTTTTCTTCCGTTGCAGAGGACAATACTGAATTTACTGAATTTGTAAATAGAAGAACAAAATTAGATTCTGAGCATTTCAGCCTTTCAAAGCTGAACCATTATAATCATTTGAGACTTGTATTCAACACAACGTCAACTCTGATAATTATGCCTCATTATAAAGGATTCAACACACTGACGAGAACACATTGCATAAAACCCAACAACTATCAATAGAAAGTTTTTGAATAATGCATTATTAAAATATTACTTTCTATAGTCTCCAATTTTTTAAAGGAACTAATTCTGTGCTATTGTAGCCTATGACTCACTGCCGTGGTTAAAATTAAAGTGAACAGAAGCTAGTTAGCGTGTTGAAGTTCTTTTTATTTTGAATCATTAACTGTAGAAAATTTTGGAAACTATAAATAATCTGATGGATTCCGTGTCTGAATAATCAAAGGAAACCCACATTGTTAGATTCGATATCTTATGTTTAAAATCTTTGTTCATTTGGGAAGAAGGAAGCATAAAGTTGGGTCCTGTTTGAGGAAATATCAGAAGGAGAATCAGACAAGGAACAAATGAATTATATTGCGCTTTTTTGGTTACAAACATTACTTTTGCTTTTCCCAGTAATACCTTGGGTGGTTTCAATTTGTTACAAAGCCCATAGAATACATAAATATTTGTTAGTGACATTGCCTCTTTTTTGGCATTTACATCACAAAGAGAAATATAGCCTCGGTTAACATCTAACACCATCTTGCCTTTTTCCCGTTTCAATCAATATTGATTGGCCAAAAGAAAATAATATTTTTTGCCAATTCAATCACTTGAATTGAATTTGAAAAGACAAACTATGCAAGGTTATCTTTAGTTGACGAACTGCACTGCTCAAGGCAACCTGTCAGCTTGCAGGTATTAGTGTGCATCTCTGATCATAAGTATCAATGATTAAAGGGGTGGTCACCGAAATGCATCGGAATCAGAGGATGTTGTGTTTTGTGTATGTGCAATAAAGTTATCCGTTCCCGGAAGTGCGTCCTTCTTGTTTTCCAATCTTTAGTTGCAAGCAGATTACATATGTTAAGCATTAAGCCCATAATGAAAGATACATATGTTTTTTATTGATATTGTCTTCTTTATGTGGTTTATGGCACAAGGGCAAATATTCTCTGGGTTATTAGCTATCCAATCAAGACTCAATACAATACAAATATGCGGCGGTTGCTCCTCCACTACTGCCCCCTCTCCAATTTTTTAAGTTGCCTGATCGTCTTTTGGTAATAATTCTGCTACTGTTACTGACTGGGAGTCTAACAATTGTCAGCAATCATGTTTGGCTGATTCAATTAAAGAAATTGAATCTGCCCTCCAAAACTAACCATGTATTTAAAGCAGATTATACATGTGCAACAATCTAATTCAGTTGATTTTCTTAAAATTAAAGGGCATGTACATCCTAAAACTAAAATTTAACCCACTGCTGCCCTCACAGTGTTAAAAATCCTTACCTTACTCCTCTGCTCCAAATTGTTGTTCTGTAGTTCCTATTCAAAGTCCAGGAAAGTGAAGAGTAGGAGCCTTCCTATGTGTAAAAAGGTATCAGCCCAACCTTGTCCACCTGGAGGACTCTGGCATGCACATGGGAGTCCTCCCTCCCTCCCACCCTCCGGATCCCTCGTCTCTTCCCTTTGTTTCCTTGAAAAAAATACCCAGAAATGCACTTACATGGCAGCTGTGTCTGTGATTGGCTGCCTCTAATGATTCTCTGCCCCCAGAAGTATCATTAGAGGCTGTGGGAATGAAGGCTGGTAAGCGAGTTGTCTGGTACTATTTTTTAAATTTAAAGCATGCGGTTAGGGTTGGGAGGGGGGTGGCTACAATACAGAAAAATAATATTTTTAGGGTGGACATAGCCTTTAAAGGGGAACTGTGGTCTCCAAACAAGTTCAGTTTAAGGCCAGTTTCCTACCTTTAAAACAAGCCATCAACCACCTCTCTACGTGCTCCACAGCCCAAGATATAAAGAAATGACTGACCAGAAAGTTAATGGGTGGGAGGCTGACTTGACATTCCTAAGGCTTCTCCTGCACAGTGCCGCCGGCGAGCAGACTCCCTCAGACTCCCTCAATGTGTGAGGGAGACAGGAAGTCCCTCCTCATCTCTGCTGTGTCAAGGACCTGCAGCTGCAGAGAAGGTAAGGGAATCTACAGCCCTTCTCTCACCCTGCCTGAAAAGGCTATTTCCACAGAGATTTCGGGGGGTAGGGAGTGGCCCACAGCACCTGTGAGTGGGTGGGACTTAGGCACCCATGAGTGGGTGGGGCCACAACACACAAGTGGGCGGGGCTGCAACTGGAGGGACCATGGGGTCCATTAGTGGGAGGGACCAGGGGAGCTGAAAACAGGAGGAGACACAGGGCAGATTGACTGACAGGTTTCAGAGCAGGAAGCAGGAAGTGCAGGGGACCTGGTGATGCTGCCATATTACACACAAAAATGTTAATATCTTCAAAACTATGCAAAATAAACAATGGAAATAAATTGCAAAAACTCTAAGGAGAGCAATTCATATCAATTTACCTAAATTCATTTTTGGACCACTGTTCCTCTTTAAAGTGCTACCCCATTTATCCCTTGTCCAAGAGCATCTTAACATATTAAAGGAAATAGAAAGTACCTGGGGCAGGGAGGTATACACACAATATATTTTTGTTGAGGAGCTACAGCACGTACAGTTTTCATCTGCCAGTTTAGTCCTGGACTAATCCTTAATTAAATATAGTGCTGAAGCCAGGAGGAAGAATCGCAGAATAATTTTTCTTCGGGCTGTTGCTCCTCACGGAAACAATATTGGGAGGTTGGAATTACCAGTCCTATATCCCTGTCCCAAGTCCTTTTTTATATTTTAACTGTTTTTTTTTTATTTATTATTATACACATTATAATTCCAGTTGTTTTTTTAACTCATTAAATAAATACTGCATTTTTTAATAAAATGCAGTTTTTATTTAATGGGTTTTTAAAGAATAGGAATTTGTTTTCTGTTATTTTATTAAATGGTCAGTAAAGCATGAAACATATGTGCTGACCTTTTACACAACCTACTTGGCAGATCTATTAGTTTCCATTTTATCTTGACTTATGGAAAGAAAACACCATTTGAGTTTTATATAACAAGAAAACCTATAATTTCTACTGCATCTGGCATTTCCCGAAGTTATTGTTTATGGTTATTGTTCGTAAAGTAAATGATGAGGGTTTTTTTGCCTATTTTTCCCTAAATCTACAAGTCTTCTCTACTTCATTTCTAAGGTTGAATCTTTTTCTCTAAATGTCGAGTAGTGAAATGTCACTTTGGGTTTTATAAATGTTCTCAAGCATTTTTATTTGACCAATACAAGTACTTTCTAGATTAATGATCCAAATGAGATCATACCCAACATTCATTTTCAAATGATTCATTGACTTTTACATCCCATAACCCCTGAAGGATTTATTTGCTTTGCAGCTATAATAAAATGGATACTTTTCTGTACAAATGGCACTTAAAAATACATTTTCAGAAGACCAAACCAATATAATAATTCTAAAAATAAATGTCTGTTAAAGGAGAACTAAAGCCAAGCCAAGAAGGAAGAACCCAGAAAGAACAGGAATTGGGTGGTCAGGACAGGCAGCAGGTGTTGAGTTCAAAGTCTAAGGTGATGAACAAATGGAGAGAAAAAGGAACCAGTAGGCATAGGCAGGAAAAAGGAGAAATATTGTAATGAAATTGAAACTGGATACTAGAGATGGGTTTTGAGATGGATAAAAGAGCTACAAACTGGAGATTATTCTGAAACTGGATATAAGATCTGAAAAAAGGGACTAGAAGCAGGAGCAGGATACAGAAGCAAGACACAGGAGGACACTTAGATAGTAAAGGTTGTGCCAGTATCACATAATAAAAATCAGGTATGGATAAATACATCATATACTATAGTTACAAATACCCACCAGGATGGGTTCCTAAACCTGGAAAACCAAGTATATAATTATTGCTGTGTGTTGCGTCTAGTGAAATGATCACACGGCCACCTAGAATCGTGGAGTTTCATGGGAACATCCAAACCAATTTTTTTTCTTTTTTTTTCTCCTAATCTCTGGCCAAAGATCTTTTCTGGTAAAAAGGTATTCGCCACTATTGCCATATACTTGTATACACCGTACATGGCCAGGCACAGAAAACCATGGGAAGACATGTATATGTATATAAATATACGCAATGTCGTATCCTTCGCACTACTTACTATATCATCACTGCCTGGATAATAGACATGGACACATAACGCCAGAGCACTCCAAGGGCTTGATCATAGAAATGTTTATTCCACGTGAGTAGGTCTGTACTACCTACATGTTTCGGCCATTTGCAAACAGGCCTAATGACAACCTGTTTGCAAATGGCTGAAACGTGTGATAGTATAAAGATCTACCACCTTTTACACTCTATCGCTGCCTTTTGGAGATTCCCAGTGCTCTGTCCAGTTAAAAAAAGTGATGGGACCCAGAAGGACAATAACATTCCAAACATGGAACTATGTCTAATACCAAAGCATCACACTTCCTGTTTTGGGCCCAACCTGGTTTATTTTCTTAAACTTACACTTGACAAAGGACCAAGTTGGGTCTAAAACATGTATTGCTTTTTTTGAATCGGATCTTTTTTTGAATTGGATATCATCTTATCCTCTCTGTCTCGGTTTACTGAATTCATTTTGTTTAAAGGGCATCTCCACTCATATTATCAACTTTTTGGAACTCAGTTCTATTGAAGAACGGGAGATAAAGAAGCTGTGTCTTACCTCCCGTTCTTCAATAGAACTATCAGGAGCCAGGAGAGAAGGTAATAAACTCACCCACTCATTCACTCCCCTGGCACGTAGTCTGACAGGTCCCGACGGACCTGTCAGACTACGGGTCAGGGGGAGCGAGCGAGCAGGTAAGTAACTTACCTTCTCTACTGGCTCCAGATCATTCTATTGAAGAACGGGAGGTGCCAGTGTAATGCAATGTGGGTGGCTGTGTGCCCTGTGCTGCATTCAGTTTTTCTGCAAATTCATTTCCATTTTGCGCATGTGCCTTAATCATATCATAATAGCATATAATAGCAGAATCGCAGCACATTGTACACATGATTTTCCCATGTGTTACTGTCTGGTTCAACATGTACATGATTGCTAAAGACCCCCCTCATAATGTTCTCAGTCACTGGTCTGGTCTTGTAGAAGTTTTGACACTATTTCTCTTTTTACCGCAATGCAGGACTTTAAAAAAAATTACTGTAAGAAACATTCCAAGGTATTCTGGGAAGAATAAGACTTAGAAGAAAACAATCTGATAAAAGAAATAACACCTTTATTGCACATACAATATACTTGCAAGCAGCTACCTCTGACCAACAGTAACGGTTGTCACTATTAGAGAGAGAGAGTAAGATACCGTGAGGCCTTTTATAGGCCTTAGGTGCCAATACGTCACTCAAAATGAAGCAATATATTGCATTATGTCAAGTGAAAGAGCGAATAAGAATACATTTGCTAAAATCATGGACATGATTAGTCCCTTACGTTGACCCAAAAATGGTTATTCCTTTTCCGGTACCACCATCTGCTTATTAAGATCACATATTGTTCTTCTACCAAGGACATAATCTTGGTTCCTCGTCTGCCAAGGACAAGAAGCACCGGTTGTAACTTATAATATGGCAGATTGAACCTCCTATGAACCTAACACCTGCTCATTAGTACATTTGGTTATCTCAGAACTTTATTAATACAGTTTTGCTTAACCCTTAACATCATTTAGGTTCCCTTCAGCGATCCTTTGTTATGCACATGATTTCAAAATGGAAGAGAATATGTAGAATAACTAGGTATACGTAATATAAACTAAGAATTTAAAAAAAAAATGATATTTTTTGCACAGAACTTTCCCTTTAACCCTTATGACACATTGAAAACACAAACAACAAAATTGCCAAACATGGTATGTCCATGTTTGTTTGCGTTTTGTTGGGTGAATGCAGAATAATAATTGCGATGCTCCTCATCATTTTCTGAAGACCATTATCTCAATCTTCTTTGCTTTAATTTGGACTCTCTGTAGATGTTCATGCATGAACTATTTGTCTACATCGCCGTGATATGAATATTTTTGCCATTGTTTCCTTGCGACTGTTTTAATACAGGAGGAAAGACACAGATACTGTATGGAGATTTATGATGGATGTAAAGAGTAATGAATTACTGCACTATGGTTATTATGTCTCTTGGAAAGAATAAGCATGTTAGTAGAAATGTCAATCTCGGAATAGAGATAATTAGCAAACACAGATTACGTTAAGTATGCACGCTAGTGGAAAATAGATTAAATATTCAAATACATTGATCTTTGTTAATCCTTTTTAAGAGTGGTATAAATAGGAATGTTATTTTGAGATCTCCAAAAACAAGGGGGAAAGCAAGATAAGTAATATTCCTATTATAACAAGCCTTTAGCAATGACCTCTTCCTTGCCATTTCTCCTTTCAATTTCGAGTCATGTTTAACTGTTCACGTACCCATTTTAAGTATCAAGAAGACCAGCTTAGCAAATAATAACACCACAAATCCAAGTATCAGGTTTTAAATCGATAATGTTAGCAACATCTATGTGAAAAAAAAATCTTTTTATAAGCCAAGAAAAACCCTGGAAGAAAAATAAATTCTATTATTATATAGGCTATTTAGAAATGTTTTATGACCCGTGTGCACATTTTAAAGACCCAGCTCTGACTGCCTGCAACTAGCGCACATTCATAGCTGCATCAATAACCTCAGTGGATATTTGAAGCAAGTCCATTTTATGAAATGCATTTAGCAACATCCAATTAACGTTACAAGGTCATTAGATTTTTTTCTCTGTAAGCTCAAAGAGACCTGAGCTTTTACATACCTTATAATTCAAATATTCAGATGTTTTCTACAGCACAAATTAAAATTAGATACAGTTGTGGAGGTAATATAGGAGCAATTTAATAAAATATTTAGCTAAAGGTGTGACATTCCTGTGATGTTCCTTTGGGCCATTCCCCCACATATACATTGTAATTGTAAATAAAGATATTATTGAGGTAGCATGCAAGGAGGGTTATCATAACAAACAATTATTAAATCATTAGAAGTGCTGCACCAACTACATTCTAGTTTTAACCCATTCCAATTATTTAGCACTGATCTGGCAACCCTACATACAATTAACTATATTATCTCACTACAATAACATACTCAAGTTGTAGTGATGTGTTGTTACGTTGTAAATGTGTGTGTTAGGGGGAGAGTCATGACAATTTGTGGGGGTTAAAATTCACAAACCATAGCTTACACAAATACAGTAATACAGAATAGTGTAGAGGTTTTGTGCCCTGATTTACTGACCAACTATGGGGCAAATTTTAAAGATCATATCCCTTTAACACTGGCTTGTTTCGCTGTAATACGCTCAGCTTCCAGCACTATAGTTGTGGCCTAATAACAGGATGACAGTTACCGCAACTGAAACAGAATTAAGCAATGCATTTCCCATCTCTTTAAAGGGAATTTACACCCCCAAACTAATATTGATACATAGGCTAATTACCCCCCCAAACCTTGACCTTGAAAGGTTTAAAGGGCATGTCCAGCCTATAATAAACTTGTCATAGAAATGTACACCACCCCCAAACCCAGATTTCGTATTATCTATACATGCCAACGATGCCCCTGATGTGACTTACCAACCCGATCCCTTGGCAGTTCTGCAGAGCTCTGCCTAGTGCTTCTTCCTGGTCGTGGCTGTCATTAAAGGTGTAATGAGATGTCAACCCAAATGCTTGACAGCCGCAACCAGGAAGTAGAGTGGCTGTCAGTGCAGAGAATCATTGCTCCTGTTTTTGCTAGAAACAACCTCGTAACAGGAGCAGGGGGTGTCCATGGACTGGGTTAGGTAAGTCACATTAGGGGCATCTTTGGCATGCATGGATAATGCAAAACCTAGGTTTGGGGAGTGTGGTGTACATTTCTATGAAAAGTTTATTTTAGGCTGGACATACCATTAAATGTTTCTTGTAGGCTTGTAAGTATACTTACCAGACCTCGTTCCCTTGATGTCTCAGCCAATCACTGATGTCGCTGCTGGTCCGGCCCCTTCTGCTGCTTCCTTGTACGGAACAGCACACAGCCGAGAGAACAAGGGCTGGTAAGTATAATTACAAGCCTCACAGGACCTTATAAACCTTGCAAGAACAAGGTTTTTTTTTGGCGGGGGGGGGGGGGATTAGTTTATATACAAATTTTAGTTTGGAGGTTGACATTCCCTTTAATGGGGAATGTTATCACAACTAGTATTTTTGCACCCCATAATATTTGGTTTAATCATGTAACAAACATTTTACAATAAAAGTGCAGTTTTTTAACATTTGAGACAATGTGAAAAACCAACAAATACTTTTAATCTTGATAAATGATTTTATTTAGGTTTTTTTTTTAGAAGTCTTAATAACATAAAAATAATGAATAACAAGTTCCCCAGTTTTCCGACCACTGTCATTATTTACAGAATTCTTCTTTGCTGGTCAAAAGCACCATTTCAATTACAGTTTTAACAACCCTTCTCGGATACTGGTAAGTTAAGTTCCCCAGTGAATATCTAACATTATTACAGTCAAACTATGCACAAAATCCTGCTGCTTCGCAAAGGCCTGGAACATCGTTTATCAATTAACTGCTTGCTGTGCTGGTTTAATATTATTTAAATCAACATGTGACCTTGAAAAGTCATTATCTACTAACTTGTTTGGGCTATACACAAGGATAGCTACTCAATCTACAGCAGTTTGTATGTTGGGCATATGGATAGGAGGGAATATGAATTATTATTTTGATAGCAAATAATACTTCCTACCAGCAAAAAAAATTTAGAGGGATACTGTAATTTTAACAGATTGTAATGATGAATATGGAAATATTCAGATTTGAAAATCATTTTTTCCCGTAGTTAGTAAAATACAGGGAACCATTGTTAATAAAAATGGAATTTAGAGTGGAAATTTGTTCATAATTGGTTATTATTTTGCAAACAAAATATTACATTTCATGGAATTTAAAAACACATTTTTAATTGTTTCATTAAATATACGTATCTGTTTTAAACTGGGCTATGTCCTGTATACTTAATCCATCCCCACCAACCCCTTGCCCCCCCTGAAGCCCATAATTCTTGCATTTGTCAGAGAGGACAGAGGAGGCGTGCCAGAAGGCAGAATCATTCATTCACTGTCACCATGGCGGTAGGTAGGGGGTGGTGAATTACAGGTTTTTGTTCTGTGGGGTGGCCATGCATTTTAAAATGTGCATTATCTC
Source organism: Hymenochirus boettgeri (assembly GCA_019447015.1). Taxonomy (NCBI): domain Eukaryota; kingdom Metazoa; phylum Chordata; class Amphibia; order Anura; family Pipidae; genus Hymenochirus; species Hymenochirus boettgeri. The sequence goes on along the minus strand of CM033473.1, from coordinate 13,991,134 downwards.
TAATTTTACCTAATACAAATTTATTTTGGTGTATTCAGCAGAAGTTGATTAAGAGCCTGACCATTAAAGACTGATTAAAACAGAAACATATATGGCAACAAGCTTAGTTCAACAACTGAATGCACATTCAACCTAAACATAATAGAATGAAGGGCATTGTGGGATTTGTCTCTGTATTGCTCATGGCAATGCTAAAAAACTGTGGCTATGTAATTTAAACCGGAACTCTTTAAACACACATACAGGGAGATTCAATAAAAGTTCTTATCGTTAAAAATGGTGCTAATTTTGCCCCAACCAATCAGATCTGATTTAACAGTTGAAAGCAAACATCTGATTGACCCTAACCAACTGCCACTATTTAGGACTAGTGATGAGATACAGTATGACAGTATGAACGTAACCTGGATTCAAGGTGGTACTGTGGGTCAAATATTTGCAGTTCTGAATCTCTAAGGGCAGAACTTTGCATAATTTCCTCGAAATGTGTTGTTGAAAAGTCAGTATTTGGTGTCAACTATTCTTTGTCTCAAAAGATGAAATTTTGTAGTTGAAAAGTAAAAATTAATTTTTGATGTTGAACAGTCTAAAATTTCACTCTATTGACTTCAAATGGGTTTGATTCATATTTCCAGTTTTTGGAACAAAAGTGCATTTTGTTAATCTTTAATTTCAACACAGAATTCAGCAGCTGCTTGCACAACAGGAATCTGGGGTCTGGACTGCTGTACAAGATTCCCGAAACTTCATGCGCAGAAACAGAGAGGTAAGCATATAGAAAGGCAGATGTTTGAATCCTGGTATCCTATTACTTTATTGCACCATGCTGTTTTTAAAAAATTAAAATAAAATTCTTAGCAAAATCTTAATGCAGCATATGTGAAGGCTAAGGCAAATGGGAGTCATCCTCTATATATTTGTAGTCCTGGCAATTTCGTTCAAAAGCCTGGACCATCCCGGAGGACAAATGTAGCTGGAGAATGTGAGATTCAAAACAAAAAGAGACCAGAAACTTGAGAGCAGGTGCCAGGAAACTTCTCATTTCTTTACCCAGGGCTGGATTTATCATCAGGCCATGGCCTAGGGCGGCATCAAATCGCAAGGCATCATTAACGATGTTCGAAACTGTTGAGTTTCATTCCATTTTCGAATTTTGGAAATTTTCTGAAAGTTCGAAAGTTCGAGTTTCGATTTTTGAAAATCGTCTACTTTCGATTTTCGAAAATAGTATACTTTCGATTTTCGAACAATCGTCTATTTTTCGAAAATCATCTACTTTCAATTTTTGATAATTGTCTACTTTCGATGATTGTCTACTTTCAATTTTCAATAAAAATCGAAAAATCCGGGTTCCGTGAAATTTGCGAGTTCTGAAAGTTTTGTCAGGACTTCGAAACCCTCAGATTCGATTTGAAACTGGGTTCTATTCGAACCCACATTACACCTCTAGGCATCATCTCCTTCTTACAGTTAGTGCAGAGCCACCTAATCATCACCTTATTTGTGATAAGCACATTCCCATATTACTTAATCTAATTAACTTTTGGTTGGCCCCAGGGGCTAGGTCTACCACTGTGTTCCCTAAACTGCTATAATATCTAATGGTCTAAACTCACACCCTCTGTAAATCCTCAGCTGTATCACTTTTCTGTCACTGGTTCAGACATGCTCAGTAAACATTATCCGGGTATAGGAAAGAAGAGATGTGCAATGTGCTGCGTTTTAGCACCAATCGGTAAGAGAAAGAAGGAATTTTATATACTTGATAAATTGGTTAGGGCTTAAAGCAATCGATGCTTTAATCAGTTTTTGAGCTGTACTTGTGAACTTTGCAATTCATTTATCTCCCCATCAATGGCTGCTTGTGCTAGGGAAATTTTACAATATGCAACAGCCAAGTTGATTAAGAGCCTGACCATTAAAGACTGATTAAAACAGAAACATATATGGCAACAAGCTTAGTTTATTCAATAACTGAATGCACATTCAACCTAAACATAATAGAATGAAGGGCATTGTGGGATTTGTCTCTGTATTGCTCATGGCAATGCTAAAAAACTGTGGCTATGTAATTTAAACCGGAACTCTTTAAACACACAAACAGGGAGATTCAATAAAAGGTCTTATCGTTAAAAATGGTGCTAATTTTGCCCCAACCAATCAGATCTTATTTAACATTTGAAAGCAAACGTCTGATTGGCTGGGGCAAAATTAGCACCATTGTTAACGATAAGAACTTTTATTGAATCATAGTATATAAACCACTTTACCATGCAAGTGAACATTTATCATATGATTTGTGGTTTATTTTCTCCATAATATATAATTTTATTTCTGTGACATAGATCCAACAGAAAGAAATGTTAACCAGAAAGATTGTTCAAATATATATATCCAAGAATAAGACAAAATAAAGATAGATGATTAAGCAAAGGAGGACATCTTGGGTACAGTATTTAAAGGGCATGTTCCCCCTTTAAACCAAAAACTGGTCAATTGTCAGTTACCTACCACCAACCCCAACGGATATATTTTGCACTTTATTACCTGCATTACTAACCAGATATTTAATGATAATTATTTTCCCCTGGAGGCAGGTTGCTATTTACAATTCTTTCCACAGCTAAGTTGGTACAAACCAAGAGACTTGGGGCCATATTTCTAAACAAGCGAAATTAGCGCCGTAAAATTACCGCCGCACATCGACATATTTATAATGTCGAGCGCATTGCGGCAAAATGTTTCGCCGGCACGGTAATTTGTGCTATCTTTGCGGCGATACTGCACCGCAAACTCTCGTGGGGAGGGGGAGGGAAGGGCCCGCTGGGGGGGTGAGGTACCCTCCAGCAGGGGCACTGAAAAGAGCCCTTTGGAGCTTTGGGGTACCACAGCTCGAACCGGCACCCCCTTTCCCGGCCCTTTCAGGTCCCTTGCGGCATTTACAAGTGCCCTTGCAGGCCCTGAGAAGGGCATTTGGGGCTTAAGAGGTCCCGCAGCTCGAACCGGGACCCCCAGTGAGTGGCTCTTAAAAGAGCCCTTTGGCTTGGCGGCGTCTTCTTTCTTGCAGCCCGGGCAGGCACTGGCGGCCTCAACGAGGCCGATGTTGCTGGCGTCTTGATCCATCACGCCGTCTTCGGGCTGGCGACGTCAACCCCACTGAGGTCGCCAATGCCAGGCAGGCTCACTGCGGCCAACAGTGGTTACACCCCGCCAGGAACGTGACCACCCGCGGCAATCCTTTCCCGGCATCCCCTCCCAGCCCCTGTAATCTCGTCCATTTTTGCCACCCTCAAGGTGGCGAAGTGAAACAGCCGAGATTAGCATGGCGCTTCAGTTAACGCCGCTTTATAAATAGAAGCAGCGGTAACTGTTGGGAAATGCGCAAAAAGTTAATGAGGCGTTAACTCTTCGCGGCCGCTTTCCGGCCATTTATAAATCGTGGTAATCGTGATTTGTGTGGAAATGGCGGGGAAAATGTGGGTATTGCCGAGTAGGTTGGACTGGATGGACGTATCTTTATTCAACCTCGAATACTATACTACTGTACTTTCATACCTTTCTGAAAACCAGCACTATTATTTATTGTAAGCCATATAGAGCACTTATCCTCCCCCCCTTGTATCTGTATGTTGCCACACCCACTTAGATTAAGCTCTTCGGGGGAAGGGGTTCTAGTCTTAATTTGTCAAGGCACACCACACTTATATTCTTAACCTACGTATAAAATTTTATTTATGTCATTTTTATTTATCCGTATAATTGCTTGCACTTATTCCCTTGTTTGAATATTTTGTATTTTATCATGCTGTGCTGCAGACCCAAATGTTGCTTTATAAATAAAATTATACATACATACTTTTCTGAGTTGGAAAATGCATTATTCTTATTATGTATACATAAGAAGGAAATATTAGACAGTGAAATAAGAATTCTTAGGATTTGTTAGGTTTAGCTTGGGTTTGAATATGTATTTTAAAGGAGAATTACACTCATGCAGAAACTGACTTCTTTCTGGCTCTTCCTATACTTGTTGTCACTGACAAACCTATTCTCCTATTTCTGACATTTGATTATTTGGTTTTCATCAGAACACATACATAATAACATAAATGTTTATTCCACCAGTGAACATTTCCATTACAGATACCTAATTTAGTTTATGGTCTAAAAACATTCTTATTTTTTACTTTGGAAACAGACATTCTTTCTGTTTTGGATGATAACATGACACCAAGAGGATAGGTGAAAGGAATAAATGTAAATATTAGGCAGACTGCATGATGCCTCAAGCAACTGCAAGACAATCTGTCTGTTGATATTGCTAAATGACAATGTAGACTTCCACTCAATGACTGTAAATAAACATCTCACAGTAGAACCTTTTGTGCATTAAGTAGATTCCTTTAGGACAAGTAGACAACCTATGACATCACTGTTTGTTTGTTTTTCCAATGAAGTCCATTACAAAAAAAATGATTTTTAAACGGCTGTTGTGGTCAATATGATAAAAGGTTTTTCTTATAAAATTTTTTTAAATATTAAAATGGAAACTTCTCTGGTTTCTGCCAATATTGAATTCCTACCTTGATATTATGAAACAAATTTAAGATGAATAAATATATGTTTTAAACTCTTGCTTACATCACACATTAGTAAACAATCTATATTTAAAAGAATAAGGTTTGGAAAAGGGCTATGGTATTGATCAGTGGAAAGAATGGTTTAATCAACAAGGAAAGACTTAACAAATTAGATTTGTTTACTTTGGAAAAGGAAGCCCCTCAGAGAGTACACAATCAGTATGTATAAATATACAGATGGTCAATATAATGATTAGACAAATGAACTTTTCTTCTTTAGGAAGGTTAGGTTAGAAAAGAACATCCATGGCGACTAGACAATCAGAATTAGAACAGAAAAGGGTTTTTAGGTTATGGAGACATCTACTGAGGGTTGACATAACAATTAATAGTATAGCTATTCATTGGTCGGTTACCGTCCTGATTGATTGATACATTTTTCAATAGTGCTTTATTAGTTGGTTCTGGTAGTTCTTCATTGGTGAGCACTGGCTAGCCAATTATCAAGTAGTTTATTAAGAATACGTGATTGTATAAAATCATATATTGGTTAGATGCACACTATAATATTACATTTTGTACTTTGGGGGCAACCAGAGAAGCTGATGCCAGGGGCCCATTCAATGTGGAAACAACTGAAAGGGTAAAACGTGGTAAAACTCACAGGCATTACTGTTTAAAGCTCAAGCAGGAGAGTGCACGGAACTCACAAGCATTACTGTTTGAGGCTCAAGCAGGAGAAAGCAGAGGAAATCTCAGAGGGGTGGAGCTTAATATTCAGCAAACCAGTAACAAGATGTCAGCAAATTTCAAGGCACAAAGCAAGGCTCTGGAGGGGCATAAGTAAAAAAAAAAAAATATGGCAACTGTATTTTTAAAGATGTAGCTTCCAAATGAACACAACTTGATTTAACAGTGCACTCATCCTTTAAAGGGCATCGATACTGGGGGAATTTATTTTTTTAAATTGTCCATTGCTGGAAACAATCATACTTCCCAACTACCACTGTACCATTTTTTTTGTTTACCTTTCCCCTATTTCTTTAGAAATCCAATCTTTACTATCTCACTTTTTAGCTGTCAATCAAGTGCCTTATTATAATAAACTCTTCTGCTGTAAGCAATTTTGCTGTAGCTAGAATAGTAAGAGGGTTATGACAGTTGGTATATTGTGTTCAGTTTTGACAGTTGAAATGTGGGAAATTCCCTCTCCTAGTGCTGGCTTATAGTGATTACTCAGTTTGGTCAGTTGGGGGGTATAGTTAAAAAAGGCAAGAGGAATACTGAGCCTTAGCAAAAAATAAAAGTACTGAAAACACACAGCAACATACACATCTCAGAGTAAGTGCTACATACACACATTTATTTATAGGTTACAATCAGGGAAAGTAATTTTTTCAGTAGTTTGCCTTTAATGAGAATATAACCTTTTTTTACTGAAAATAAATGTTTCAACTGTTTTGGCTTTTAACAAATGTTCCATCCCCCTGTTAATTTACTGTCTCTTACTAAAAGACAAAATTTTTTATATTCTTTACCACTTGGCAGGTACACTAACTACAGATTGTCAGACTGATACAATGATCCTTTAAGGCTTCAGATTCTCATAGCCATCAAATTTGGCATGCACCAGATACACAGCTAGTTCTTTATAAAAGCATAACAAAGACCGATATTCATGACAGTACCTCAACGTGATTTACATAAATTGTGCATTGTGAATAAATTGTATATAATTTGCTGGAGTCAGGTTGTTATTTACAATTCTTTTCACAGCTAAGTTGGTATGAACTTTGGGAAACATAAAGTTTGGTGTCCTTTTTTAAAAAAAAAATCCTTTAAGACATCAAATTATAGTTGTTATTGCTTCTTCATACTTCTTGCACACAGAAAATACATTAACCATACAGGGACAGATATCTATGCTATTTATCCATGTGACTATCACAGATGCCAGTATTTTAAAGAGTCACAATACTCACAATACTCGCTAAGACGACTTTACATTATCTGAGACTACAATTTGAGAGAAGTAAAATGTTAGTACTCACATATTTATCTGTTCTTGCTTTGTCATTAAATTATTAATGTTTAGTGAGGGATCTTAATTGCCCCACTCTCCCTTACTACTGCTGGACACTACTTTACTGACACATCTCCCCCTCCCCCTGCCTTCTTTTCTCTGCTGATTCTCTTAAATGTTGCAGAAAATGTGCTGGCAGGCAGCCAAATATCCTAGTAAGAGGTCAGGGATGGGACATATTATAATTTCTGCTTCTGGAGTGAAAGGCCTTTCCCTGTAAATGCTGTGATTTCAAATGATGATTTCTCCTAAACTCAGATTTAAAATTTGAAAAAAGTTGGTGGGATATTGCTGTGTCTAAAGGTACAATTTTTTAATATTCTTTTTTTAGAATAAAGATACCCTTTAAAAGTTTAAAGTACAATTAAATCTACCTTTTTTAACCCTTACCATTGAAGCTTTTCTCTCCAGAATACCTGCACATCGGAACATTTACAGTACGACTGTTAGTTACCAGGCAATGTCACGCCGAGATTGGGATAACCCCTTAGAAAAAGCATTAGCAAACATTAACACTGATAAAATAACAAAATACTACACAATTATACGGCCAAGCTATACACATGAAGAAACAACAGCTGGAATGAAAAAACAGACACAGCAAAAATATCACCTTCAGCTATGTATTGTGAAATGGCTCTGAAAATTGCCTTTGGGACATATTCTCCCCCAAAGTTGCCAAAATAAATGGGAAATAACATTCTCACTGTACCATTGTTTCTGGAGCTGCACAATAATACAAGACTTTGGGAAGTCAGTTGCTAAAATTCTCCAATAGGTACCTCCTGAATTAAACACCTTTAGAACCACTTTGGGCAATATTTGGCTACATCGACACTACAACCATCAAAACAATCAAAGGGGCTTCCAAACTTCTATATTTTATATCTGCAGCAGCTAGATAAAAAAAGTATAGAAGGACCCAAATGCTACTTTTTAAACAAAACTGGCATTTCTCTTTAGAATGGGTAGGGGCAAACCTACAAAAAGAAAACAGAGTTCAACAATTCTTTAAAATATTGGAATCCCTTATTGAAATTCTTCCCCCTACAATTAAAGCCCAAATTCGAAAATTTGGCAAGTTCCACAAACTCCAACGAGTAACCCGGTGATTAACTAATTAAAATATAGATGAAACCATCATTGACTGCATTTTATAGTTTATAGAAATAGGTTTGTTAAAAAAAAAATGTTTTGAAAGAATATAAATCTTTTAAATTTCATCAAAAGTATAATACAGTGCATCTGTAGAAAATATGCATTATTTGAATTTGACAGTTCTTAATAAAGACATTTTGAAGGAAAAAAATATATTTATGTACAGTACATGTTAGGAATAGATTCTGTAACTAAGAAGGCATCCATGTTGTTGCCAGTACAACTCACAGGCCATGTCTTCAAAGAGCCTTGTGAGCATGTGCACCTTTTGCCACGCCCTCTGACCCCACTATACACTACCTCCATGCACAAAGTGTTTTCAATACAGATGTCTTCTCACCAATATGGAAGTCCCTTATAAGACTTTGCAAACTGCCCTAACCATGCAGTTTGAATTTTTAAATGTATCTGTTTACTTTGTATTAGTTCTAGTGAGTTGAAAGACTAATGCTTTGTGTTAGTTCTAGTTCAGTTAGCTCATGAGGTTACGGTTTCAAATCCACAGACTTTTGAATTGTTTAATCTTCTTTCTGTCTATATGCTAGGAAAGAATTTGGAAATATTACGTTAGCTTTTTTGTATGAAATGCAAAGGAATGTGTGTGTGAGGGGGAGGGGTTAAAGAGATTGTTACAATTGCACACTGTCAAATCTCTGTTCTGTGTAAACCAATGAAAGTCCCTGATAAACTGGCCAATAGAGCAGTGGAACACTTTTCATTAAGGTCAATAGTAAGTTACAGTAATTGCCGCTTCTGCCCATGCCAGTCTACAGTGGACTATTTTGAAGCAGCTCTGCGTACCAGTGCCCTAAAGCTGGTTACACACAATTTTACCTCAATTACATTCTCCTCAATTTTATTCACACTCCAGCCAATACCTGTCTAATCAGAGCGGGGGAAGCAGTAATAGGGCTAGAGTATCTCTGTTAGCATTATTGCAAAACATAAAACTCTGATATGAGTATAGATCTATTCAGACCATGAATCTTCATTACTGAAGATCATTCATGATAATTTCAGTCGAGATGCCAGATTACTAAACGTTTGAAACAAATGTTGTCTATTGCAATCCCTGCACTGTGGGAGCCTCTACAGGGCGTCTCGACAGCGAATGTTCATAAAAACTGTTGCCTCAAACCATTATTAATGTTCAAATAAATCTGCTCAGGCCTTAAAACATGGATCCAGAGTGTCTGGTTGTTGACTTACATTAGGCCGAATTTTTGAATTTAACCCTTTGTTTCCTGTATTATACCTTGGATTCTCATCCTACTCTTGTTCTGCTTTCAATTTAAATCACTGAATAGCGCTAATTGCAATGTACCATCCAAATTAGGGGAATCGCTCATTATAACAGTCCAGTGACTTATACGCTGTGAGAACTCGGAGCATATTTCACAAATCATTTAAATGGCGATTTTCAAAACAAATCCATTCACCTATATCCCCTACCGAGAAATGACATGGGATGAATCATAATAAAGTCTCTTTCCTATAGTTTCATTCGTTCAAAGAAATAACCCCCCTCCCCCCCATGTAAAATGACGTTATTATATTAATACGTTTTTCTACTCATCATCTATGGCTTTTAATCTGCTCTGTTTTTTCTCTGGATGCTGAAGGAAGAAACTTCTCTTGAATTACTAATATTAATTTGTCTCACAAAGTAAAGTCAAACTTCATAAATATTAAATAAGGCAGCGATTATCGCAAAGCACAAAACAAGGAATTTCATGTCTGTGAAGCATTACACACATGTAGAAATTATATTCATATAATGTATTAAAAGGTAACTTTGGTCCCTTCGCAAGTATCATCTTGCTTCTCTGGATCTTAAGTTATAGGCTTGTAAAATGATGTTTGCTTGTCTGTTCTGACTGTCTGAGTCTGTGACAGTCACGTGATGTGTTGTGTAAGAAGCTCCACCCCCCAAAAATCAATATTTTCTGAAGCTAGTTACAGACTAGCTACAGAAAAATATTGTTTAAATGGCACTGAAATTTTTCTAACAAACCCATACACCTATATCTCCTACAGAGAAACGACATAATAAATAATAATAAAGTCTCTTTCCTACGGTTTCATTTGTTCAAAAAAATAAAAACCCCATGTAAAATGACAGCACCTTATTAAATTTATATGTTTTGCTCCTATTTCCTACTAATCATCTATGGATTTCAGTTTGCTGTGTTTTTTTCTGGATGCTGAAGGAAGAAACTTCTCTTGAATTACTAATATTAATGTGTCTCACAAAGTAAAGTCAAACTTCATAAATATTTAGTAAGGCAGCGATTATTGCAAAGGATAAAACAAGGAATTAAGGAATTTAATGGCTGTGAAACTTAACACACATGTATAAATGATGCATATACTGTATTAAAGGGTAACTGTAGTCTCCACATAATTGTCATCATATCTTTCAAACAAGCCTAGGATGATGTGTCTAGCTTCTCTGGATCTTAGGTTATAGTCTTGTTAAGTTACACCTCTTTGTCTGTCGGGATGTCTGAGTTTGTGACAGTCACATGATGTGCTGTGCAAGAAGACCCACCTCCCAAAAATTGATCTTTTCTGAAGCTAGTTACCGACCTGCACCCATTCTCTATGCATTATTCTACCTGTGGGCAGAGAAAAAAAATGATGTTTCTAGCTTTAAAAATGATTTAGAAGTCTGGGGTGGGGCTTATGGTGCAGCTGATGATGCTCTGTCCCAGCTGTGGGCATGTCCAAGCCTGAGAGTTGGGGGCAGAGCAGTGGCGCAGCTGATGTCACAGCCACTTGAAAGGAGACCACAGTTCCCCTTTAATATAGTGACACAAGTCTCTTACTAAAAGGTAACTAATAAATATGGTGCACACTGCGATATTTAGATTCATGCAAAAAGGTTTTTTGGAAAAAAAAATGTTAAAAAAATGAATTGAAGTAAACCTAATGTTAGCACAGCTCTGTGCAATGCATTTCTCATTACTGTACCTATTTAAAGGGGAACATTGGAGGGCAGGTTGGCAGTGATTAAAAACAGGGAAGGTAAAGGTTTTGTAAAATAGCCAGAAGGTAAGTATTCAAATTACTAGACAATGGAGCTGAATTATCCAAAAGGCATGCCAGGCTTGCCTTGGCTCCAGGAAACTTTGGTGGACCAATCGTGGTTGCCAAAGCAGTAATAAGGTCCTTCAATGAATGGAATGATGGTTTTTCCCACTTACTCTTTAACAGGGATGTATTAAAGTGTTTGTGTTCTATGAATGAGGGGATTTTTTTCTTCTTTTGTGTTAGCACAAAAGTCTCTCAAAAGATCATGACTTACCACTTCCAGCGATGTACAAAATTTGTTCTTAATAAAGTTTTGGTGGTTTCCCTGACGTGTTCTCCTGAGAATTTCTACTGCCATCTACCATGGAACGGTCAGATTTTTTGGGCCCAGTTGACTTCCCTGCTGTTGCTGTTCCCTGACCACTTGCATGTTTTGGTGAATGAGCTGACCAGCTTTGCCTTGTTTTTTATGGATATACTTCTAATTTTATGGTAAACAAACACAGGGAATTTGCAGAATAAGGGCTAGGCCACACTGAAGCGCTAGACCTGATCGCTCTTTTAAAATCACACACTAGTGTGGGCCAGTTGATGTGGCCACACTAGTACACTAAGGAAAGCTGCGTTGCGATTCATAATTCGGAGCGCATGCATTCCGCATTTTTTTGCGCTCCAATTGCGAATCACTGGGTGATCACAATCGCGAGAGCACGCCAATGCACTAGGAACGTGTGTGCAAACGTGAGCATTCGTGCTTCCGTGCATGCACAAGCGCAGTGCAGTGGGGCCTCAGCGTCAATGAACACTGCAGAATGAGAGTGAACTGTGTCCCAAGATCTATATAGAAATGTAGAAATCACAGGAATAAAACAGAAAGAAGCACAGACCATAATATAGGAACCAATGCACTGCACACAGGCTGGAATTTAAATTGGTCCCTAATTGACTGTACCTAGAGCGTAACCATGTTTATGTGTGTGGATAATGAGATGCATTTGAACCTCATTAGCAGATGGAAAGTGGCAAGGAAATATCTACAACTTGCTGGCAGCCTCTCTAGACCAGTAAGTAAAGTAAACAAATCTTACACAGTACATAACAGGCTCAAACTCTGCAAAGGTCACAACGTGAGCATAGCTATATATGAAAAGGTCACACAGAAACATTACAGAGCAGGCAAATGTGAACATATTGGATAACATTGGCTATGCATGTCCAGAGAAATTCAATAGGAGTTATTCTAAATCTTGTTACACTTAAAGGGTAACTAATAATAATTAGTTTAATAATGCGTTTAGGATCATTACTCCCCAAAACCCCACTTGCATTTTAATCTTACCTTTCCCCGACGCTCCCATGCCAAGTTATAAGAACTTGCACACAGCCAATCCTTCTCTTCTTCTAGGTAATGACTGTCAGTCATCGCCACACCGGGGATGTCAAAGCCAATGGCCGATAGCCGTTTCCGAACGACAAGAGCTGAGGAGATGGAACTTCAGACGAGGGATCGTTGTTATAACTCAGCATGGGAACGTCAGAGGAAGGCAAGTGGGGTTTTAGGGGTAATTTGTTGCCCTTTAATGTGAAAGTTTTCTCCTTGGGGGCCATATTTATAAAGCCACGGTATCGCTTTTTAGCGATACCGCGACTTTAACGATCGGTATTGTAATTTTTCAATTGTTAAACTTATAGGAGATTAACAATCAATTTAACGATCGTATTTACGATACTGATTGTAAATTTACTTCTACCAATGCACCGGTCCAGCTGTCGGGAAAAAGATTTAATACAAACAGAGAAAGGTGGGGGTCTAACGTGTCAGACCATGTCACCCCTGGTCTATGGAAACATGATTAATGACTCAATAAATGGTAAGTTTTATCTTTCACCGGTGTAGGTGATTCTACTTTCTCTATTTGTATTAACACCATATGCATTGTAAGATACTATTCCAGTAAGTTGCAATTCTGTACATGTAAGAAATGGATTCTGTATCAACAAAGACTTGACGATTGTTTCCAGTACATTTCTATGTCCATGATGTCTTCAAAAAGCCTTATGAGCATGTGCACCAATTGTTTACACCCCCTGATCCCAGTATTAACTCTTTCTATGTACATCTATACAGAAGACACCTAAAGAGTGTTTTAATGTTTAGCATTTATTAGGCTGATTTTAATTGTTATGACCCCTTGATTTTAACTAGAGGTTATTCTCTCTTTTATATTTTTTCCCTTTAAACACACACCTCACTGACCTGAGTAAACTGCGTGACCAGATCTTAAAGTACTTAAAGCTACTGAGGATACAAAAATCTCATTTTGGTGCTGAGAAAGACTTTTTTACACATCTATACAGATGTCTCCACCCCAATATGGAAGCCTCTGATACAACTTTGAAAGCCAGCTTAAGTAGCACAATAAACCACTTACGGTACTGGTAATAATACTAAATTGCTTTTATTCTCTTTCTAGTTTCTATGTGTTAGGTCTGGTGGTTAGTAGACTAATGCTTTACTTTTAGAAAGACAATCCATGAGGTTACAGGTTAAATCCCCACACTTACATTCCATTTTCTTTCTGCTTTTCATGCTGGCTAGAAAATAAACTGCAAAGTTTACTTTTTTTATATAAATAGATAAGAAATTTTTAATTGTACAGGAATGGTGTGCTGGAGAATGTTTGCAATTGCAAACACACTACACAATAAAATCACTGTTTGTGTCTGAGAGAGACAGGATCTGCTGTGCTGTAACATGAATGGCTGACAGCATCTAGAGGGCAGAGAAGGCTCTCTCTTTGATCTGCTGCACACTAGAGACCATGTTCAGAATGTACACACGCTCAATTAGCACCATTTTATTTTTTATTAACTTTTATTACATTGACCTGACAATTCCCAGCATGCACAGTGAGATCACACAAGTGAACTTAAACTTACCACCATTTCCTGTAAATAGAGATGGGCGAAAAATCACTCCCCCTTGTAGATTCGCAAATTTTGAAAAAACACAAAATTTAAAATTTAAAAATAGGTGTTAAACCATGGACCCTTGAACCAGTGCAGTACCTAGAATGGCAGTTAGGTGGTGCTATATATATACATATATACAATATGGGCACTCACCCTCATGGGTTAATAGAATAAATCAGGCGTTCAACCCTGGTGCTACCAGAAGATAGATAGATAAAAATCATTTTTCAAAAAATGCCTTTAGTTGGTTACATCAAAAAGTAGGCAACATTTAGGCCATGTATGCCGGGCCTTTGATTTGGCTTGACAAAGGCCCGGAATACAGGGCCGAAACATTGCCTACTGTTTATCTATCTATCTATCTGTCTATCTATCTATCTATCTATCTATTCCAATCCATCTGTCTATCTATCTATCTTCTCTATCTCTAATCTATTATCTATTATCTTATCTATCTATCCATCTTCTGTCTATCCTATCATCTATTAATCTACTATCTATCTATCTATCTATCTATCTATCTATATATATATATATATATAATATATATCTATCAACTGCTATCTATCTATCTATCTATCTATCTATCTACTATCTATCTATCTATCTAATCTATCTATCTATCTATCTATCTATTGCTTGCTATCTATCTATCTATCTATCTATCATCTATCTATCTATCTATCTCTATCTATCTATCTATCATCTATCTTCTATCTATCTATCTATCTATCTTATTGCTGCTATCTATCTATCTATCTATCTATCTATCTATCTATCTATCTATCTATCTATCTATCTATCTATCTATCTATCTATCTATCGCTGCTATCTATCTATCTATCTATCTATCTATCTATCTATCTATCTATCTATCATCTATCTATCTACTGTATATCTATCCATCTATCCATCCCATCCCATCCATCCATCCATCCATCCATCCATCTATCCATCAATCCATCCATCCATCCATCCATCCATCCATCTATCTATCTATCTATCTATCTATCTATCTATCTATCTATCTAATCGTTTATAAAGTCCTATAAAGCGCATCCTCTAATTTCACATGTTAAATGTAGAACATCTGATTAGCTGAGGTGGACCAGCTTTGTGGGAAGTTGTCAGTAAATATACAAAGGGAGGTTCACTCTTCCTTATTAAATTAATCCTCTGTATAGAGTTAAATAATAATCCTAATGTAATCACAGTAAACTGTGTCTTTGCTGAAAGAACTTTTCTCCCCCAAGTTTGACTCTCTGTATCTCACAAACAAATTGGAATATCCAGGTAAGCGACATCATTAGATCCATCGTATAATGGAGAGTTCAGTGTTATAATTTTATAGGGGTTAAATCCTAAACTGAAGTTCTCCTTTTAGTAAAATATCTTCCTTCAGTCTCCACTTTGGAAAGGTCCTCTGCCCCAGCGTGCAGCAGAATGATGGTAAAGGTGATCTGTTCATCCATATTGGTAAATAGCTAAAACACAATTGTAATACTGTAATACTTACTCTCTGCTCTCCTCTACCCTCTGGGTTGTCGCATTGCAGAAGTCACTACTATGTAGCGTGAAAACAAACGCTAAGTCTATTAAATCTGATGTCTGTGCCGTTAATACAAAACAGCGCAGGCCCCAGAAAAATGGGGTTGAACTTACACTAACCCGACAACACATTAGATATTACAGGGGGAGATGTTATATATTTTCCAGCGTACATAAACCAAAACCGCTCGTACGATTAAAAAAATTCTCATTGACATGATAATTTAAAAAAAGTATGGTGATTGTACGTTCTGCCATACAGGAACTGACGATCGTACGGTTTCGGGATATTCCGATATCATACAACCCGGATTGGTGCGTCTATAGAGGCCATTGCCTAACGCATTCTTGCGATGCTGTAAATCCCTTTGCGAGACTCACTGCATGGTGGGATGCTGGTCAGGTATGTTGGTAGTACAAAACTTAATCTAACCCTTTCCAAAATAGTGCTGCTACCGCAGAATGAGTGTAAATCCCATGCTTACCCGATAACACATCGATATAGCATCGCCCCGTATATATTCCCGAATATTTTTATGGTTAAACTTAAAAGCGAGGCACATTTATGACAACTGATATAATTATTAGCTGGGGAAAGTGACAGGATTCGGCTTTCAGCCCTGATTTTATAAACTGTACGTACAGTAAAATACAGTCCCAGTAAAGGAAAGAAATTGGATTTTAGTAAGCGATTGCAGATCCAGCAATCTAATGGCCATTCTAGCAATTGTGTGTGTTCCTTTTGGCCTGAAATCGATGTCAGTTTCTAGAAGAGTGACTGTAAATTTGAAGGCTGATAAGTTGGAAGCAATAAGCCGACCATTCGTCAGCAGACACGGCCATTCACCCGTCTTAGCAATATTATATCCTCCGACAGCCAGATCCAACTATAATCAATGAAAGTATGAGGAAGGTTCTGACATTATAATTCAAAGTTACAGTAATTAGGGCTTCTAAGAAAAAATTTTATGAAAAAAAAAATAAATCTGTTGATAATAATTATAAAGATCTGGGCAGATGTATGTGCAGGTTTAATTAGTTATTAAATTAATTAATTAGTTAATTAGCTGGGTTTTATACAGGGAACAAGGCTGATGGATTTTGGGAAATACAATTGAGCTGAAGATGCATGGTTTCCCTCTGTGTAGAAGATGCATGGTTTCCCTCTGTGTAGAAGATGCGTGGTTTCCCTCTGTGTAGAAGATGCATGGTTTCCCTCTGTGTAGAAGATGCATGGTTTCCCTCTGTGTAGAAGATGCATGGTTTCCCTCTGTGTAGAATATCATGGTTTCCCTCTGTGTAGAAGATGCATGGTTTCCCTCGGTGTAGAAGATGCGTGGTTCCCTCGTGTAGAAAATGCTGGTTCCCTCCGTGTAGAAGATGCATGGTTTCCCTCTGTGTGAAAGATGCGTGGTTTCCCTCTGTGTAGAAGATGCATGGTTTCCCTCGGTGTAGAAGATGCATGGTTTTCCCTCTGTGTAGAAGATGTGGTTTCCCTCCGGTGTAGCGATGCTGGTTTCCCTCTGTGTAGAAGATGCATGGTTTCCCTCTGTGTAGAAGATGCGTGGTTTCCCTCGGTGTAGAAGATGCGTGGTTTCCCTCCGTGTAGAAGATGCATGGTTTCCCTCTGTGTAGAAGATGCGTGGTTTCCCTCTGTGTAGAAGATGCATGGTTTCCCTCGGTGTAGAAGATGCATGGTTTCCCTCTGTGTAGAAGATGCATGGTTTCCCTTTGTGTATACAGACTAACAAACGTATTTAATTCAGAGACAGGCACTACTGGTAAGTGACATATTTATAACAAGAACCAGAGATACGCCCTACATTTTAACCTAACTCCCTGTCACTTCCTTGGAGTTTCACTGGACTTTGGGCCCTCGCAAGAGTTTCGGGTGGCTTTGACCGGAGCTACCGATAGGAGGGTTGGGAAACCTGCAATCCCATAGTGAACATTTAAGTTATCACATTTATTACCATAGATATTGACATTATCGTTTTGCCAGAGCGTTGTCTCTTAAAGCTGTTTTTTAACTCCTGCTTGTGCAATACCATAGGTTTAGCCATTACATGTAGCTGAAAAGGATTCCCATCTATTCCATACTTTATGGTATTTGGTTGAACAGCCTCTATTGGTGTCTGTACTTTATTTAGGATCTATGGGTACTAAATGTGGCAATATCTTAGATTCAAATTTATCTGATGTTATCAGACCGTTGTCCTTCTGCAATTGGGTAGGAAAGATGGGAAGGAATTGCAGTATTTCCTATATATATATATATATATATATATATATATATATATGTACATTTAATACATGGGGGGAAAGGCAATTAAACAGGAGGAAGAGGTGACTGGTTGATGGAAGGGGAAGTTTGTTGATTTAATATTTGTGAATGTGTTGAAAGTTAATGTAGCGGGAGTCTCCACATAAAAGAGATTCTATTGCTGCAGCTACATACGGAGGATACTAGTTTGTTTTTACCTGACCTATAGCCCAGAAACTGCTAATTAAAAGGATGTATCAATAGCCATTCTAAGTTATTTCTTTAAACATAAATCCAGCACTATAAATTAACTAGACATTAAGCCCATTACAATAACGAGCGCTAGAAGCCCAGAGTGCACCCTTAGTGTCCCAAGACCATAGCCCCCCTCCTCCATGTCCTAAGGCCATAGCCCACCTCCTCCATGTCCCAAGGCCAGAGTCCCCATAAGCGCCCCAAGGCCAGAGTCCCCCCTCTGTCCCAAATCCAGCCCCCCTTCTCTATCCCAAACCCAGCCCCCCCAAATCCAGCCCCCCCTCTGTCCCAAATCCAGAGTCCCTCCTCTGTCACTAATTCAGACCCCCCTCTGTACTAAATCCAGCCCCCACCCCTCTGTCCCAAATCCAGCCCCTCTTCTATCCAAAACCCAGGGTCACCCCCTCTGTCCCAAATCCAGGGTCACCCCCTCTGTCCCAAATCCAGGGTCCTCCCCTTTGTCCCAAATCTAGGATCCCCCTTGTCCCAAATCCAGCCCCCCACTGTCCCAAATCCAAGGGCCCCCTCTGTCCCAAATCCAGCCCCCCACTGTCCCAAATCCAGGGGCCCCTATGTCCCAAATCCAGGCTCCCCCCTCCATCCCAAATCCATGGTCCCCCTCTGTCCCAAATCCAGGGTCCCCCTCTGTCACAAATCCAGGCTCCCTCTGTCCCAAATCCAGGGTCCATCTTCTGTCCAAAATCCACCCCCCTTCTGTTCTAAATTCATGGTCACCCCCTCTGTCCCAAATCTAGGGTCCCCCTCTGTCCCAAATCCAGCCCCTCCCTTTTCCACATCCAGGGTCCCCCTCTGTCATAAATCCATCCCCCCATCTATCCCAAGATATTATTTATATAATTATTATTTGTATATTCCTAGTTTGAGATTCTACCCATAATTAACAATGCATTCATTGAGTTTGTTTGTCGTAACAACAGGACATTTCATTTTGGCAGAAAACCAAAAGGATTTGTGAAAAAAAAAAACATCTTGAGGCAAAGCAAGGAATTTGTTGTAACTGGCAGAATATTGGTTTGTCTTCTTCGCGCAGTTTATGCTGATTTTCTCCCACCTGCTCCCGCTCGTCGTCCAGCTGTTTTCATTTCGAAAACAAAATTTGATTTTAAGCTTTGCAAAGCGCCGCACTGGTTTACTCGTCCTTAACCTCTCTCGCTTCCTAATTAAGGTAAATAAAAAGAAACATCCTCGCGTGAATTATGGATAAGGATGGTGTTTACCGCGAAAGAACACTATGGTGGTAAATGCGATTGTTATTTACATTGAGCTTTGATGGGTAGTTTATTGGCATTGACAATAGGAATTGATATCATTAATTCATTCGGTTTTCTTTGTTTTACTTTCACTTTATCATTTTTTGTTTGTTTTGCTTATACGGCAAAAAGGACCATATAGTAGCACACTTCTCCAGATACAAACTGACGCCAAACTGTCACTGCCGGTAAAACCAAACAAGCTTTATTTACAATGTCATCTCCACACAATATTAAAAAGCAAACCCATCCTGGACTTAGTCATCGGTTTAATAGACACTACCTCTTCACACCCAAGTTACAAACGTCACATTACCTCACCTTCCACATCCACCAACCTTAAAGGCATAATTTTAAAGGGGTGATTTTAATTGCATGATATTTTGCTTTTTCTGTTCAGATTTCCATTCAACCCTTTTCTTGCTTTTTTCAGCCAGAGTGCATTGTGGACAGCCTACCAGGAACAACATAGTAATATGATTTTATAGCCACTTTGTATTTATTTTTTTGCTTTCATTCCGTTCCTAGCAAAAATCTAAATATACTACACCTATTTTAATTGTGTATACTGTGGTTGCAGTGTAATTAATTCATTTTAGACATGCAAAACAGTTGAAGGGAGTCACACTCAGAAGTATTTATTCAACTAATCATTTATTTAGGTGCTGAAAAATGAATTACACACAAAGTTTCGGGAAGTCTAAGCCCCCTTCCTCAGGTGTGCAACATTGATACTTACCTGATTTGGCACAGACCTTAGGGAGTGCTCCTCATACTTTACCTGCTCGTACTCCACAAGCTTTTTTACATTTTACACAGCCCATGAAGTCACAGGTTAAAAACCCCAGGCTTGATAGGAAATAAACTGCAATGATTAATTTTGTTTTTAGTATGAAATGCAAAGATATGTGTAAGAAAAAAGAGATAGTTTTTAGCACTGCTAAACCTATGTTATTAGGCGGAGACCTGGGTTCTGTGACTAACAGAGGCACCTCTCTGTGATGTTATATGATTGGCTGTCAGCTTTTAGGGGAAAGGCTGCAGCTGCAGGTGGGTTATAAGAGCCATCCCTAGTACCCACAGGTTAATTTCATAAATCAACCAACAGCCACAACAAAGGGAGAGGTGAGACACAGCTTGTTGTATCTTTGTGAATGTGTTCTGTCTATTAGGGCTATGTTGTCTGGTACTTTCAGTTACCCTTTAAATCTAAACTACTAAGATAATTTAAAATTGTCTTGTTTCAAATTGGCATAATAATAAGTGGCTATATACTGAGCCAGGACTGTATCTGTACTCTCCACCAAATGGACAGGCTGTATAGATACAATAACACTAATTTGCCCTGTAGTTTTCCTTATAAAACGTTCACTTGTGTGAGTCCATGGAAAATAGATTTTACCAGCATTTTATAGACCCTTTCTGTCTGAAACTCGGAAAATCGATATTGGCCACATATTAACAGTCATGAAGCAGCAGAATTGTAGAGAAGTAGAGGAGGTTTTGAAGATAACATGCTTTTATAAAAAGCACAGAGGCCATCACGCTCCTTGTGTATATAATATGAAATGGAAGAGCTGTAAGAAAAAAAGGAATGAAAATACGATTTCAGAAATGGTTTCTAAAGATTCTTATTTTCAAATCAGTGCATCTAGTATCAGAAAGGGCCATTTTCTGAAGGAGTTAGTATTTAAAATGATCAAAAGAGTAAGTAGCAAAGGCAGGTTGACTCAGCTGTCTATACCATCCTTCCTGGTAGTCTATGTAGTGTAATCGTAACATTATAACATTACACTTAGAGACAAATGACTTTAAAGCTGGCCATACACATGCAATCCCACAGCATATGTGTCTACAGATCACGTTGGTATCTATCGGCACACATGCTGTGGTAACAGCACACACGGAGCTGACCAATACCCATACACCGCACAATCATATCGGCTCCATCTACTTCAAATCAAGGAAGCCGATAATGGGCAACGAAAAATTTCCATCATTCCCGACTACGGTCATTCGTCGGCACTCCAATTCGTCTGGAAAAGCTCCTACACAAGAATGATAATAGGTAAATTCCTTCGTTCCCCGATGGGATTTACCTATTATCGTTCATATGTATGGCCAGCTTAACACACATTGTTATACAGCTCATGTTAGACTTCAGGCTATCTATTAAATTGTACTGTTTGTTCATTGCTGGCCATAAACTATAGCTCCGACAGTATAAAATATATGCAGGGCTTTGAACCAAGAGCAGTACAGCTATGTTTGCAGCTCCGGCCTTCCTCCATTTCACTCCTATGCCTAAAAACTAGGGAGGTAGGAGAGGGGGGAGGAGATTTGTGTGTTGGTTGGTGTGGTGCAGGAACCAAGGAGAGTTCTTCTCCTGCAATATACTCACAGAGAGAAGGTGGTCCCAGCACCTGTCCTCCTCGTCTAAAAAATCAGAGGTCAGAATTGGAACACATCTTGAACGGGTGAGCACCCTGTGGTTTCTGGTGCCGAGAGGCATTATCACTCTCTGATAGCGACTAGGGTTTAACTATTCCGAATCTTTAATGCAAGCTATCTGCTGGCATTAAACATTCCGTTTCAAAGAGCCGTTATTGGCTCGTTACATTAGTTTTTGCACACCGTCGCAACTGCCGTTCGTTGTGTCTTAAAGTTGTGGTAACCCTTGGTTCATCTGTTAACGTGCCTTTAGGACACAAATAGCAGATAACTGCTCTCGGTACATAGCCTTGATGATGGCTGAGAGCTATTAAGAATTATACAATTGGGATTAGCTGGATGCTCCATGCTAAGCACCTGGCTTCTGCCGTTGTTGATTTTGCTTGGATTGTGCCCATTTCCCCAACCTTTATATTCAGATTGATGTTGCAAGAAGTGCCATGTTTGTTGTGGCCCTCAGGATAAATGCTCAACCCCATGGAAAAATATATAGATGCATAATATAGAAGAGTGGGGGATGCACTCCTTGCTCAACATAAAGGGCGGCATACAAATCAATATACTGTATTTATATACTGGCACCAGGCATACAGAAATACCCATTGTGTGTTTGAATATAGGGGTATACTGAAGGGGAGATGTTTTTATTCTAAATACGGAATACAGAAAAATCAGAAAATATAACTATAACATGGATAGGACATTACATACAAACATTCTGATTGGTGAGAATTCACTGTTTTGACCACCAATAAGAACCCTTTAGTATTTTTTATGGATTCTGATGAAGCATGAAGAAAACATTCCCCGTCCAGTGTAGTTCAAGATCAGTTAAACTATTGGTATGGATTGTTGTCGGCAGTGGATGGGAACATTAATAATGTGGATGTCTCGTTAAAAAGAACAGAATAACATGTTCTGCACATTTACTTTAACTCCTTTTAGTAAATCAAATAGGTAACCTTAATCACGAATCTGCTCATTACCCAACCTTTATAGGAGCTTTTCCTGTTCCGAAACTTTAACGCCAGCTATTGGCTCGGTACACTGCTTGCGGCAGTTGCGCGACAATGTTTTTACCAAGGGTTAAAGTTAACCCTTGGTACGTGGGTTTACGTGACTTTAAGACAGAAAAAGCTGGTGACAGCTCTTTGTACATAGCTGTATTAGTTTGCTTAGTTAAGTTTTAAATGTTACTTAAATGTTGTTTGGCTGTACAGACCAACTTAACCATTCTGTGTAGACAAAGTTCAGGCTTTGCACCATGCTTGTGTAATATTCTGAAAGCCTATGAAATGACATAGCAGTCACTGAAGAGATGCCATGGAAATGCAGAAATCACCCAGAATCCTCCGTTTTTGTTATCTTTGTTGGCACCTTTATTGCTTATGAATGCAACAATATGTTCCACTTTCTATGCTCTAGCTTATTTATCATTTACATTCGACATAGTTCGTTAAATAGGCTTTTCTGCTTCACAATTAATTTTATCTGTATGGTGAATGCGTTTGTAGCATAAAAACCCTGATATTAAAAAGACAAGTTTGTTCCATTTTCAAGGATAAGCTTGGTTAAAAATCAAAATCCTGTCTATCTTTAAAGAGAAGGAAATCTCAGAAATGGTGATTGAATTTTTCATTTTTGTGCTTTTTTTTTCTATCTTGGAGACATAAGTTATGCGGTATTTAATGTGGGAAACATTCCACACAAAGAACAGTCCAGATGTTCTTGTATCTCTGGCTATTCCCAATAGAGTCCTGTGATGTTTGTGCAATTGAATGTTCTCTAATTCAATGAATGTTGCCCACCACCACAAAGAAAAAACATTTTTGCAGAGTTATACATGGAAAGTTTTTTTTTGTTTGTTTCAATATGAAACAGAAATATGAAATACATTTTCAGAATGATTATCTACACTTATGTGTAATGATAGATGACAATGAACTAGAGCAGGGATCCTTCAGAAAACTACATTCCTCAAGTGAGCGTTCCTTAATTACAGAGGTAAATCAGGGAATGCTGAGAGTTGTAGTTTTTAAACATAGCAACATAATAATGGAGGTTGTGTTAAGACATACCTCCATCTAGTCCAACCCTACCTATAATGTCTGTCTAACAGTTACATAATAACATAGTATTGGAGGTTGTATAAAGTCATACGTCCATCTAGTCCAACCTTTATACCCTACCTATAATGTCTGTCTAACAGTTACATAATAACATAGTATTGGAGGTTGTATAAAGTCATACGTCCATCTAGTCCAACCTTTATAACCCTACCCATAATGTCTGTATAACAGTTACATGAAACATAGTATTGGAGTTGATAAAACAACGTCCATCTAGTCCAACCTTTATACACCCATAATGTCTGTATAAAAGTTACATAGTAAACAGTATTGGAGGTTGTATAAAGACTACGTCATCTAGTCCAACCTTTATACCCTACCTATATGTCTGTATAACAGTTACATAGTAACATAGTATTGAGGTTGTATAAATACATACGTCCATCTAGTCCAACCTTTATACCCTACCCATAATGTCTGTATAACAGTTACATAGTAACATAGTATTGGAGGTGTAAAATACATACGTCCATCTAGTCCAACCTTTATACCCTAGCCATAATGTCTGTATAAAAGTTAAATAGAACATAGTATTGGAGGTTGATAAAGACATTACGTCTATCTAGTCCAACCTTTATACCCTACCCATAATGTCGTATAACAGTTACATAGTAACATAGTATTGGAGGTTGTATAAGACATACGTCCATCTAGTCCAAACTTTAACCTACCCATAATGTCTGTCTAACAGTTACATAGTTAAAAATCTAGTATTTGAAGGTTATATAAAGACATTCGTCCATCTAGTCCAACCTTTATACCCTACCCATAATGTCTGTATAACAGTTACATAGTAAACATAGTATTGGAGGTTGTAATAAAGACATACGACCATCTAATCCAACCTTTATACCCTACCCATAATGTCTGTATAACAGTTACATGGAAACATGTATGGAAGATGATAAAAGACAGACGTCCATCTAGTCCAACCTTTATACACCCATAATGTCTGTATAAAAGTTACATAGTAAACAGTATTGGAGGTTGTATAAAGACATACGTCTATCTAGTCCAACCTTTATACCTACCCATAATGTCTGTATAACAGTTACATAGTAACATAGTATTGAGGTGTATAAATACATACGTCCATCTAGTCCAACCTTTATACCCTACCCATAAGTTCTGTATAACAGTTACATAGTAACATAGTATTGGAGGTGTAAAAATACATACGTCCATCTAGTCCAACCTTATACCCTACCATAATGTCTGTATAAAAGTTACAATAGTAACATAGTATTGGAGGTTGTATAAAGACATACGTCATCTAGTCCAACCTTTATACCCTACCCATAATGTCGTATAACAGTTACATAGTAACATAGTATTGGAGGTTGTATAAGACATACGTCCATCTAGTCCAAACTTTATACCTACCCATAATGTCTGTTAAACAGTTTACATAGTAACTAGTATTTGAGTTTATAAAGACATATCGTCATCTAGTCCAACCTTATTACCCTACCCATAATGTCTGTATAACAGTTACATAGTAAACATAGTATTGGAGGTTATAAAGACATACGTCCATCTGTCCAACCTTTATACCCTACCCATAATGTCTGTATAACAGTACATAGTAACACAATATTGGAGGTTGTATAAAGTATAAGTCCATCTAGTCCAACCTTTATACCCTACCATAATGTCTGTATAACAGTTACATGTAACATAGTATTGGAGGTTGTATAAAGACATACGTCCATCTAGTCCAACCTTTATACCCTACCCATAATGTCTGTATAACAGTTACATAGTAACATGGTATTGTAAGTTGAATAAAGACATATGTTCATCTAGTCCAATCTTTATCACCTACCTGTAATGTCTGTATAACAGTTACATAGTATTGGAGTTTGAATAAAGACATATGTTTATCTAGTCCAACCTTTATGCCCTACCTATAATGTCTGTATAACAGTTACATAGTAAGATAGTATTGGAGGTTTTATAAAGACATACGTCCATCTAGTCCAACCTTTATACCCTACCCCTAATGTCTGTCTAACAGTTACATAGTAACATAATATTGGAGGTTGTATAAAGACATACGTCCATCTAGTCCAACCTTTATAGCCTACCAATATTGTCTGTATAACAGTTACATAGTAACATAGTATTGGAGGTTGTACATTATATGTACATTATATAGACATACGTCCATATAGTTCAACCTTTATAGCCTACTCATTAACCCTGCCAAACAGTTAATCCAGAGGAGGGCAAGAAACAAAAACAGCTGAAAAAGAAAAAAACATCCTTCCTGACTTCAAATGACAATTGAAAATGATCCAATTCTTGGATCAACAAGAACTAATCGGGGAATTCAATACCGAAAGTATAGTGTCTCACCTTTCCGCGACCCTGCAATGCAATACACAATTATTTGGTATATCATCCTGAGAATCGCGGAAAGGTAAGTCATTCCTCTTTGCGCTGCTAAGTCCCTATATGTTCCCACGTTAAGTTTCATGCTACCAGGTAGTGCAAAACTTTACCTAAGGGGAATTGTGTAGATAGTGCTGTACTATTTCCAATAACACTTGGAAAAGGCCCAGTGCCCTAAAATAAGCCTACAACTGTCATTAACCCAATAATACATAAAGTTGAGTGGGTTTCAGACTTATTGAGGATCACTGATAGATCCTACACAAAAAAAAATCTCTACTAGAAAATATGTTATATTAGTTATTACTGGAAACAAAGGCACCAACGGGTAAACATAGTTATAATGTCACCTTGATCTGTATATCCTAAGACTTTACAATAATATAGGTATCGATAGACAATATGGTTTAATGTTAGCATAGCAGTGGGTGTAGAAATAATACATCCATCAGTATAGTTCAGCCTTTTACCTATGATGTCTACCTGACAGATGATGTGGGGGATCTAAAAAAGAAAAACATTCCGAATGGGAAAACATTAAGGATTATTCTTATTAGTTCTTATGTTTAAAAATGTTGCTAATTTTGCCCCAGCCAATCAGATTTTAGCTTTCAAATATTAAATAATATCTGATTGGTTACCATTTTTAACCATAAGAACTGTTATTGAATCTCCCTGAATATTTCCTAATAAGCAGAAGAATCCCCGGATCAACATGAACTTTATTTATTACTATCAGTAACGTTTAATTGATTTAATTGATTGGCTGCTTGCAGGTAGGAGCCAGAATGGAGGCAATAAATATCTTTACAAATCTGGTTAGTAATACATCTAATAATGTGCTTCTGATCTGGTCAAACATTTATACATTTATATCAATTGGGGTTGGGGGGAAGGTAACTGACAAAGGTATAAGTTATTTTGTTTTCATGGTGGACATCATGCCCTTTAAACAGCAATAATTCTAACTCGGCCATGTTACATGTGTTTTTAATTTGGAGCCCATACATGGTTTACTGATCTGACAAACCTGCATCTAACATACCTCTTAAACTAGGGACACTGTGGAAAAATGCATTGCACAGAACTGTGCTAACATCAGGGTCAATGATTTATCATCTACCTGTATCTCTGCTCTATGTTGTTCCTGTATGTTTACCAATTAAAGGGTGGTGTAGGAGGGAATGCTTACATGATCTCTAAAATTGATGAAGCAGGTGTGCTGGAAGTTTTGCATAAACAATAACACTTCCAGCCCTACAACCTGGGTTGCCAAATCATCTGGTGTAATAGGAACAAACGAAATAAATGTAATTAGCAGGGCTGCATTAATCCTATTTCTATATATATTTTGTTTGTTGCATTGGGGGTTTGGAAATGTGTACTCCACCCAAAGTGGGTCATGTGTTCTAGTACAGGGACTTTCATCTGATAAAAAGCAGGTACTGATATAAATGTTTGAGAAATATGTCTCCTAAGAAAGAAAAAAGTTACCAAGGTTGAAAAAAAAAAAAAAAGGTTAAAAGTTAGGACCCAGCAGAATAAAGCAAACCTTGAAGTGGTTGCTGGGCTTAAAATAATTTTGCCAAGTTATTGAACTAATTGTTTTAATTTATCCAGAGAGGGCAGGCTTTTTAAAGTTGCAATACAATGGTAATATAGAATGTAAGCAGTTTAATTGGATGTCTACTTAGCTTTTATATTATGTATGATTGAAATGAAAGAATTCAACCATGCTACATGTGTTTTAATATGTGTCCTTACATGTTTCACTGATCTGGAAACCCAGCCTTCAACATTCACCTTTAAATAGGTGCACTGCTAAGAAATTCATCAGGTTCACTTCATTATCTTTAAAAGGGTTAACAGCTCCCCTCCAATCTACATGAGTCTCCCAAATCTGCTGATCATATTCACTGCTGTCTCTGGTGATTGGCTGGGAGACACTAGCAGGCGGGGACTGTTACATGCAGCTTTAGATAAATGGGATACAAACACAAGGTACCTAGTTAGCATGTGCAAAAGGAGATTTCTACCCATGACCACCAAGAAAGGTGATGTAAGGTGATACATTTTAGTCTTAAAAATCCTTGTGCTGCTTATACTATAAATGACTCTGTGTTAAAGGACAACTAAAACCTCATATTTTCAACCTTAATATAAAACCAGTAATCTCTGTCTCACCTCTCATTTTGTTATGGTTGTTGAGATATATAACTTTCTAACATGGGGTTTGTGTTTTATTTCCCAGCATCCCAGTATCACACAGTGTGGTCACTGACCATTATGTTCTTTCCACATGCTCAGTCCTAAGATACTGCAAGAACTTGTTACAGTTAGTCACACCCACTAGTTGCCTCAAGCCAATTCTTTTACAGGACAGATTATGCAAGGGAGCATGTGAAAGAGGTCAGGGGTGTGGCCTGTCACTGTACATACACACAGTTATTTTATCTAGTCCTTCAGTGGGTTAAATATACTTTAATGTTGGAAAAGGATCTTGGAGTTTTGGTGGATAACAAACTTAAATGTAGCAAGCAGTGCCAGGCGGCAACAGCCAGAGCCAGCATGGTATTGTCTTGTATATAGAGGGGTATGGATTCAAGGGAGGAAAATGTTATTCTCCCTCTTTACAAAGCATTGGTAAGGCCTCATTTGGAATATGCAGTGCAAATTTGGAATCCTGTGTACAAAAAGTACATTGTGGAAATGGAAAGGGTTCAGAGATGGGCAACTTAATAATAAAGGGAATGCGGGAGCTTGAAGAAGACTGATTGGATAAGTTACAATTATTTAAGCTGGAGAAAAGCCTCTTGTGTTGGGATATAATTACTTTGTATAATTACATCAACGCAGTAAACTATCTGGGGCATTGTTCACCAATAGAACATGTCAGAGGACAAACAGACATCCCTTAACACTTGAAGAAAAGAAGTTTAGTCTTCAAGTTCGGAAGGGTATTTTCACTGTGAAAATGGTAAAACTAATGAACTGTCTTCCAGTTGATGTGGTGAGAACAGGTTCATTGGATAGTTTTAAAGAAAAGCTGGATGAGTTTCTGCAAACAAGGAATGTTGCAAGTTACTGGTATTGATGCATAAAGTAGAGTTGATCCAGGGAAATTTTCGATTGCCACTTGGAGTCAGGAAGGACTTTTTACCCCCTACATAATTCTGGCAGGTTTTTTTTCCCCTTTCTCTAGATCAACAGGCAGGAAATGTAGGTATTGCTGAGTAGGTTGTACTGGGTGGACATAAGTCTTTTTCCAAACTCAAATATTACACTATACTATACTATACTAACACTAGAAAACAGCAGTGACATCACAGATATCCAGCAGAGATGGACTAGAACTCGAACTTGAACCCGAGTTCGAGCCGAACTATTTGAGTTTGAATGGACTTCTCGACTTCTCAAACTATCCCGGAGCCGGATTTCTCGGACTTTCGATATTTTCTGGACCTTCGATAATTATCCTAGGTTCGAACGTTCGAGGCTTGCGAATATGCGAGTAAAATGTCTATCATACAAATATGCGAGTAAATATCGACTTAACGAATATGCAAGCAAAATGTCTATTACACCAATACGCGAGTAAATATCGAATTAACGAATATGCGAGTAAAATGTCTATTATACCAATACGCGAGTAAATATCAAATTAACGAATATGCGAGTAAAATGTCTATTATACCAATACACGAGTAAATATCGAATAAACTAATATACAAGTAAAATGTCTATTATACCAATACGCGAGTAAATATCGAATTAACGAATATGCAAGCAAAATGTCTATTACACCAATACGCGAGTAAATATCGAATTAACGAATATGCGAGTAAAATGTCTATTATACCAATACGTGAGTAAATATCGAATTAACGAATATGCGAGTAAAATGTCTATTATACCAATACGCGAGTAAATATCGAATTAACGAATATGCAAGTAAAATGTCTATTACACCAATACGCGGGTAAATATCGAATTAACGAATATGCGAGTAAAATGTCTATTATACCAATACGCGAGTAAATATCAAATTCACATATGCGTTAATTCGATATTTACTCGCGTTATTGAGTAATAATAGACCTTTTACTCGCTGATATTCGTTAATTCGATATTTACTCGCGTATTGGTATAATAGACATTTAACGCATATTCGTTATTCGATATTTACTCGCGTATTGGTATAATAGACATTTTTACTCATATTCGTTAATTCGATATTTACTCGCGTATTGGTTATTCTATCTTTTACTTGTCAGATTCCTTTAATTGATATTTACTCCGTTAAGTTTATAGACATTTTACTCGCATTTCGTTAATTCGATATTTTGTACTCGCGTATTTGTCTATGACATTTTGCTTGCATATTCGTTAATTGATATTTACTCGCATATTGTATATAGAAACATTTTACTCGCATATTCGCAAGCCTCGAACGTTCGACACCGACGATAATTATCGAAGGTCCAGAAAATATCGAAAGTCCGAGAAATCCGCTCCGGGATAGTTTGAGAAGTCGAGAAGTCCGTCATTCAACTCAAATAGTTCGGCTCGACTCGGGTTCAAGTTCGAGTTTCTAGTCCATCTCTGCTGGATATCTGTGATGTCACTGCTGTTTTCTAGTGTTAGTATAGTATAGGTATAGTGTAATATTTGAGTTTGGAAAAAGACTTAGTCCACCCAGTACACCTACTCACAATACCTACATTTCCTGCTGTTGATCTAGAGAAAGGGAAAAAAAAACCTGCCAGAATTATGTAGGGGGTAAAAAGTCCTTCCACTCCAAGTGGCAATCGAAAATTTCCCTGGATCAACTCTACTTTATGATCAATACCAGTAACTTGACATTCCTTGTTTGCAGAAACTCATCCAGCTTTTCTTTAAAACTTCCATGAACCTGTTCTCACCACATCAACTGGAAGACAGTTCATTAGTTTTACCATTATTCACAGTGAAAATACCCTCCGAACTTGAAGACTAAACTTCTTTTCTTCAAGTTTAAGGGATGTCTGTTGTTCCTCTGACATGTTCTATTGGTGAACAATCCCCAGATAGTTTACTGCGTTGATGTAATTATACAAGTAATTATATCCCAACACAGAGGCTTTCTCCAGCTTAAATAATTGTAACTTATCCAATCAGTCTTCTTCAAGCTCCGCATCCCTTTATTTTAAGTTGCCCATCTCTCGAACCTTTCCATTCCAACATGTACTTTTTGTACACAGATTCCAAATTGCACTGCATATTCCAAATGAGGCCTTACCAATGTTGTAAAGGAAGAATAACATTTTCCCCCTTGAATCCATACCCCTCTATTACAAGACAATACCAATGCTGGCTCTGGCTGTGTGCCTGGCACTGCTTGCTCACTTTAGTTGTTACTCCACCAACCAATCCTTCCAAAATTGGCATAGATTAATTTCTTAACACCAATAACTGTAAACCTCCTTAGACTAAGTATATTTACCACTGAAGGACTAGATAAAATACGTGTGTGTACAGTGACAGGCCACACCCCTGACCTCTTTCACATGCTCCTCTGCATAATCTGTCCTGTAAAAGAATGGCTGAGGCAACTAGTGGGTGTGACTAACTGTAACAATTTCTTGCCAGTATCTTAGGACTGAGCAGTGGAAAAACATAATGGTCAGTGACCACACTGTGTGATACTGGGATGCTGGGAAATAAAACACAAACCCCATGTTAGAAAGTTTATATCTCAACAACCATAACAAATGAGAGGTGAACAGAGATACTGGTTTATATATTAAGGTTGAAAATATGAGGTTTTAGTTGTCCTTCTAACACAGAGTCATTTATAGTATAAGCAGCACAAGGATTTTAAGACTAAAATGTATCACCTTACATCACCTTTCTTGGTGGTCATGGGTAGAAATCTCCTTTTGCACATGCTAACTAGGTACCTTGTGTTTGTATCCCATATTATCTAAAGCTGCATAACAGTCCCGCCTGCTAGTGTCCCAGCCAATCACCAAGACAGCAGTGATATTATCACAGATTTCGTAGACCGTAATTGGAGGCTTGGTTCCAGGTGGGTTCCGATCAGGAAACATGTAAGGACAAATATTAAAACCATGCATGTGAATTCTTTCATTTCATCAAAGCATAATATAAATTAAGTAGACATCAATTACTGCTTATCTATATACCATTGTATTGCAACTTTAAAAGCTGCCTCTATATTAAAAAATTAAGGGGATCAATAGTTCTTCGTAAAAATTGGCAATTTTCCCAACAAATCATTCTATTAAACATTTGAAAGCCTAATCATCTGTATTGGTTCAAAATTAGACCATTTTTAACATAAAACTTTTATTGAATAACTTAGTTCAATACTTGGCAAAATTATTTTAAGCCAGCAACCACTTCAAGTTGCTTTATTCTGCTGGGTCTACTTAACTTTTTTTTTTTTTTTTTTTCAACCTTGGTAACTTTTTCTTCTTAGGAGACATATTTCTCAAACATTTATATCAGTCCTGCTTTTTATCAGATGAAAGTCCCGGTGCTGACTTAGAACACATGACCCCCTTGGGTGGAGTACACATTGTCCCAAACCCCCAATGCAACAAACAAAATTATATATAGAAATAGGATTAATGCAGCCCTGCTAACTTACATTTATTCGTTTGTCCTATTACCACCAGATGATTTGGCAACCCAGGTTGAGGGCTGGAAGTGTTATTGTTTTATGCAAAACTTCCAGCACACCTGCTTCATCAATTTTAGAGATCATGTAAGCATTCCCTCCTACACCACCCTTTAATTGGTAAACATACAGGAACACACATAGAGAGCATAGATACAGGTAGATATAATCATGACCCTGATGTTAGCACAGTTCTGTGCAATGCATTTTTCACAGTGTCCCTAGTTTAAGAGGTATGTTGATGCAGGTTTGTCAGA
Organism: Hymenochirus boettgeri; assembly: GCA_019447015.1. Taxonomy (NCBI): domain Eukaryota; kingdom Metazoa; phylum Chordata; class Amphibia; order Anura; family Pipidae; genus Hymenochirus; species Hymenochirus boettgeri. Next base: position 13,958,057 of record CM033473.1, on the reverse strand, counting down.
TCAGTAAACCATTATGGGCTCCAAATTAAAACACATGTAACATGGCGCGTTAGAATTATTGCGTGTTTAAGGCATGATGTCCACCATGAAACAAAAACTTATACCTTTGCAGTTAACCTTCCCCCCAACCCCAATTGATATAAATGTATAAATGTTGACCAATCAGAAGCACATTATTAGATGTATTACTAACCAGAATTTGTAAAGATATTTATTCCTCCAATTCTGGCTCCTACCACACCAGCCAATCAATTAATCAATTAAACGTTACTGTGTAATAAATAAAGTTCATGTTGATCCTGGATTCTTCTCGCTTATTAGGAAATATTCAGGGAGATCAATAAACAGTTCTTATGGTTAAAAATGGTACCATCGATATTATTTAATATTTGAAAGCTAAACTCTGATTGGCTGGGGCAAAATTAGCAACATTTTTAAACATAAGAACTATAAGAATAATCCTTAATGTTTTCCCACGGAATGTTTTTCTTTTTTAGATCCCCCACATCATCTGTCAGGTAGACATCATAGGTAAAGGCTGAACTATACTGATGGATGTATTATTTCTACAACCCACTCTATGCTAACATTAAACATCTATGTTTCTATCGATACTATATTATTGGTAAAGTCTTAGGATATACAGATCAAGGTGACATTATACTATGTTTACCCCTTGGTGCATGCGTTGTGCCTTTGTTTCCAGTAAATAACTAATTAACATATTTCTTTCTAGTAGAGATTTTTTTTTTGTGTAGGTCTATCAGTGATCCTCAATAAGTCTGAAACCCACTCACTTATGTATTATTTGGGTTATGAAGTTGTAGGCTTTTTTAGGGCACTGGGCCTTTTCCAAGTGTTTATGGAAATGTACAGCACTATCTACACAATTCCCCTTAGGTAAAGTTTTGCACTACCTGTTAGCTGAAAAACTTAACGTGGGAACATATAGGGACTTAGCAGCGCAAAGAGGAACTACACTTACCTTTCCCTATTCTCAGGATGATATCACCAAATCATTGTGTATTTTCATTGCCAGGGTCGCGGAAAGTGAGACCCTATACTTTCGTAATTATTCCCGATTAGTTCTTTTGATCCAGAATTGGATCATTTTCAATTGTCATTTGAAGCAGGAATGGATGTTTTTTTCTTTTTTCAGCTGTTTTTGTTCTTGTCCCACTCCTCTGGATTAACTTGTTGGCAGGGTTAATGAGTAGGCTATAAGGTTGAACTAATATTGACCGTATTTCCCTATAATACTTGTACATATAATGACACACCTCAATACTATGTTCTAATGTAACTGGTTATACGACAATAATGGGTAGCTATAAAGGTTGGACTAGATGGACGTAATGTCTTTATACAAACCTCCATATATTATGTTACTATGTACTGTTAGACAGACATTAGGGTAGGGTATAAGGTTGGACTCTAGGACTAGTCCTTTTATCAACCTCCAATCTATCTTACTATGGTACTGTTATACAGACATTATAGGTAGGGCATAAGGTTGACTAGATAAACATATGTCTTTATTCAAACTCCATCTAGTAAACTGTTATACAGACCTTACGTAGGTGATACGATGACTAGAATGAACATATGTTCTTGTATTCCAACTCTACATACCATGTTTACTAGTAACTGTTATAACGACATGATGGGTAGGGTATTAAAGGTTGACTAGTATGGAAGTATTCTTATACAACCCTCCAATACTATTGTTACTATGTAACTGGTTATCAAGACATTATAGGTCGGGTATAAGAGTTGGACTAGATTGACGTATGACTTTTATAAACCTCCAATACTTGTGTACTATTAAACTGTTAACAACAGGACTTATGGGTTAGTGGTATAAAGTTTGGACTAGATGACTATGTCCATTACAATTCTACCTCCAATACTAGTTACATGTAACTGTTTATACAACCTTATGGGTAGGGGTATAAAGGTTGGACTAGATTGACGATGATTTATAAACCTCCATACTATCTTACAATGTTACGGTTATACAACATTTGGGTAAGGCGTATAAAGGTTTGGACTAGATGGACGTTTTCTGTCTTTATAAATCAGACCGCAATACTATGTTTCATGTAACTGTTATACATGACCTTTAGGTAGGTAATAAGGTTGGACTAAGATGAGACATATGTCTTTATATCACCTCCAATACACACATGGTTACTATGTAACTGTTAGAACGACATTATGGTAGGGTTAAACGTTGGACTGATGGACTATCTCTATTTAATAAACCTCCACATACTATGTTTACTAATGTAACTTTGTATACAGACTGATGGGTTAGGGTATAAAGGGTTGGACTAGATGACTTGTATGTACAACCTATCTAGTACAGTCTTACAATTATAGGTATAAGTTACTGATAGCGTTGTTTAACAACTAATCTATGTTTATAACTATACAGACATTTCTGGGTAGGTGTCATAAAGTGTTGGACTTAAATGGACGTATTGTCTTTACAGACTCCAATACAATGTTACTATGTACTGTTATACAGACACTTATTGGTAGGGTAGTAATAGGTTTGCTAGATGGACAGCTGATGACTTTATATCAACTTCAATACTAGTTTTAGCAACTGTATACAGACATTATAGTAGGGTATAAAGGTTGGACTAGTGGCGTAGTTACGTTTATACAACCTCCATATATTATTTTTACTATGTAACTGTTTTAAATAGACATTATGGGTATGCGCAGGGGGGGGGGGGGGCGGGCTAACATAGCCGAGGGGGCGGCTGGCCTGGAACTCCGCGCGCCGGGGCTAGGAGGGACAGGGGAGAGCCGGAAGAGCGCGCCGCGCGGCGGACTGACTGCCTGGCGAGGCGTGCGTCAGTCTATGGCTCAACTGGGGTCCTGTCGTGGCCGATCACAGGCGCAAGGGTTCCGTTGGCCTCTCCCTTCTTGTTGTGGGTGAGCCGGCCCGGAGACGGTCGACGGCCGCTTGCCGATGTAGCGAACAGCTCCTATCTCGGAGCGGCGCAGCCCCGCTCGGCGCGATGTAGCGCGGCGGCAGCAGAGGCAAGGGGGGGGGGGACACAGGACAGAGAGGGGGGGGGGGGGAGGGGGGGGGGCGAAACAGGGTCAACAGAGGATGGGAAGTACATAGAGAGAATGTGAGGATGGATAAGGTAACTGTTATACAGACATTATGGGTAGTAGTTAAAGTTTGGACTAGATGGACGTATGTCTTTATACACCTTCAAAAATACCTTCGTTACGATGAAACTTTAAACCGGAATTATTTGTATGGTAAAAAGGTTGTATCTAGATGGACGTATATCTTTATAAAACCTCCATGACTATCTTACGATGTAACTGTTATACAGACAATATATGATTATCTTTTTTATGTTTTGTTCAATGTTTGATGATTCCTTGATGATATTGGGTGCGAAACAAACCCCTCAGCTACTTTCTTTTTTCTTGTATAAATGTTTGACAGCAGAGACCGTAGCAAGTCCGCAAAATGTAGGTGTATAGTAGCCTAAAAAATTTTGGAAGTGCTTCCACCAATCCTTGTATTGTATGTATTATTATTAGTATGGGTCAAGCTTCTATGTGGTAATACACCCACATGCCCCTTTATGGGAGGGCCCTATGCCTTTAAAGATAAAGCACTTGATGGATGGGCTCTTCTCTCATTTTAAAAAGGTCAGGGCTGGGGGGAAGTGAGGCCTGGTTATATTGATCCAGTGTGCGTATGAGAAATGCAAAAGTTTGCTAATCGTAATCGAGTAAACAAAGGGTAGAAGTTAGGACTTTCCATACTGGGGTTACCTTGACTTGTTGGAAGCTTTTCATGCATGTGATCACAATAATGCTACTTTAACCCATTTGTTTATAATGTATACATTGTGCAGATAATAATAATAGTTATTATGGGCATAGGAATGTGCATTGATTTCTTTCTTATAAATTGTTTTGACCCAGATCAGTAGCATTTCCACAAGATTGTAGTTATAAAATTAAAGCCTTAATAGGAGTGCTTCCACAATCCTTGTATTGTATGAACAGTATAGTGCGGAGTATAGGTTGGAACTAGATGGACGTATGACTTTTCAAACCTCCAATACTTTGTTACTATGTACCTGTTAGACAGACATTAGGGTAGGGTATAACGGTTGGACTAGATGGACGTAGACTTTATACAACCTCTCAATACCTATGTTACATGTAACTGTTAACAGATTCATTATAGGTAGGTATAAGTGTTGGACTGATGAACATATTCTTTATTCAACCTCCAATACTATTACATTTAACTGTTATACAGACATTATGGGTAGTAGTATCAAGGTTGGGACTAGATGACTATTACCCTTTTTGTTGTTTTTATACAACCTCCAATACTATGTGTTCTATGTAACGGTTTATAATACAGACTTATGGGTAGGTATAAACGGTTGGACTAGATAGACGTAATGTCCTTTATACAACCTCCAATACTATGTTTACAGGTAACTGTTATACAGACAATTGGGGTATGGTATAAGGTTGGATTAGATTGACTTATGTCTTTATACAACCTCCAATACTATGTGACTATGTAACAGTTATACAGACATTATGGGTCGGGTTAAAGTTTTGACTTATATGGACTATGACCTTTATACCACACCTCACTACTAATGTTCCTATGTAACTGTTTAGACAGACATTATAGTAGGGTATAAAGGTTGGACTAGATTGAGGTATGTCTTTAACAACAACCTCCATACTATGTTCACTATGTAACTGTTATACAGACATTATGGGTAGGGTATAAAAGGGTTGGACTAGATGGACGTATGACTTTAATACAACCTCCAGAAACTATGTTACTATGTCACTTTATACAGACAATATTGGTAGGGTATAAAGGTGGAACTATATGGACGTATGTTCTTATAATGTACAAACCTCCAATACTATGTTACTATGTAACTGTTATACAGACATATTATGGTTAGGCTATAAAGGTTGGACTAGATGGACGTATGTCTTTATACAACCTCCAATTATATGTACTATGTAACTTTTTAGACAGACATTAGGGGTAGGGTTTATGATAAAGGTTGAACTAGATGGACGTATGTCTTTATAAAACCTCCAATACTATTTACTATGTAAACTGTTAACAGACATTATAGGTAGGGTATAAGGTTGGACTAGATACACATATGTCTTTATAAACCTCCAATACTATGTAAACTGTTATACAGACATTACAGGTAGGTAGTATAAAGTTGGACTAGATGAACAGTTTCTTTATTACAACTACAATACATGTTACTATGTAACTGTTATAAGACATTATGGGTAGGGTATAAAGGTTGGAACTAGATGGACGTACTGTTTTATACAACCTCCAATACTATGTTACTATGTAACTGTTATACAGACATATGGTAGGGTATAAAGGTTGGACTAGATAGACGTAGTCTTTATACAACCCCAAACATTGTGTTACTAATGTAACTGTTTATACAGACATTATGGGTAGGGTATAAAGGTTGGACTAGATGGACTATGTATTTATAAACCTCCAATACTATGTTACTATGTAACGTTATACAGACATTATGGGTAGGGTATAAAGGTTGGACTAGATGGACGAATGTCTTTATAACACTCAATACTATATTACTATGTAAACTGTTTACAGACATTATGGTAGGGGTATAAAGTTTGGACTAGATGGACGTATGTCTTTATACAACCTCCAATACTATGTTACTATGTAACTGTTTAGAATGACATTATAGGTAGGGTATAAGGTTGGACTAGATGACGATGTTTTTACAACCTCCAATACTTGTTAACTAGTAACTGTTATACAGACATTACTGGGTAGTATAAAGGTTGGACTAGATGACGTATGTATTTATACACCTCCAATACTATGTTACTATGTAACTGTTATAGCAGCTTATGGGTAGGGTATAAAGGTTGGACTAGATACGTATGTCTTATACCACCTAATACTATGTTACTATGTAACTGTTTTATACAGACAATTATGGGTAGGGTTAAAGGTTGGACTAGATAGACGTATGTCTTTATACAACCTCCAATACTATGTTACTTAGTAACTTTTATAGAGACATTATGGGTAGGTGTATAAGGTTGGACTAGATGGACGTATGTCTTTAATCAACTCTCCAATACTATGTTACTATGTAACTGTTATACAGACATTATGGTAGGGTAAAGGTTGGACTAGATGGACGTATGACTTTATACACCTCCAATACTATGTTATTATGTAACTGTTAGACAGAAATTATATGGTAAGGGTATAAAGGTTGGACTAGATGGACGTATGACTTTATACAACCTCCAATACTATGTTATTATGTAACTGTTAGACAGACAATTATAGGTAGGGTTGGACTAGATGGACGTATGTCTTAACACAACCTCCATTATTATTTGCTATGTTTAAAAACTACCACTCTCAGCTTCCCTGATTACCTCTGTAATTAAGGAACGCTCACTTGAGGAAGTAGTTTTCTGAAGATCCCTCTCTAGTTCATTGTCATCTATCATTACACATAAGTGTAGATATCATTCTGAAAATGGTATTTCATATTTCTGTTTCATATGAAACAAAAAAAAAAAACTTTCCATGTATAAACTCTGCAAAAATGTTTTTTTCTTTGTGGTGGTGGGTCAACATTCATTGAATTAGAGAACATTCAATGCACAAACATCACAGGACTCTATTGGGAATAGCCAGAGATACAAGAACATCTGGACTGTTCTCTTGTGTGGATGTTTCCCAATTAAATACCGCATAACTTATGTCTCCAAGATAGAAAAAAAAAAGCACAAAAATAAAAATTCAATCACCATTTCTGAGATTTCCTTCCTTTAAAGATAAACAGGATTTTGATTTTTAACCAAGTCTTATCCTTGAAAATGGAACAAACTTGTCTTTTTAATATCAGGGTTTTATGCTCAAACGCATTCACCATACAGATAAAATTAATTGTGAAGCAGAAAAGCTATTTAACGAAACTATGTCGAATGTAAATGATAAATAAGCTAGAGCATAGAAAGTGGAACATATTGTTGCATTCATAAGCAATAAAGGTGCCAACAAAGATAACAAAAACAACGGAGGAGGATTCTGGGTGAGTTCTGCATTTCCATGGCATCTCTTCAGTGATGCTATGTCATTCATAGGCTTTCAGAATATTACACAAGCATGGGCAAAGCCTGAACTTTGTCTACAAACAGAATGGTTAAGTTGTCTGTACAGCCAAACAACATTTAAGTAACATTTAAAACTTAACTAAGCAAACTAATACAGCTATGTACAAAGAGCTGTACACCGCTTTTTCTTCTTAAATAAAGTCACGTTAAACCCACTACCAAGGGTTAACTTTAAACCTTGGTAAAAAAACCATTGTCGCGCAACTGCCGCAAACGAGTGTACCGAGCCAATAGCTGGCGTTAAAGTTTCGACAGGAAAAGCTCCTATAAAGGTTGGGTCAATGAGCAGATTCGTGATTAAGGTTACCTATTTGATTTCTAAAAGGAGTTAAAGTAAATGTTGCAGAACATTTTATTCTGTTCTTTTTTAACGAGACAATCCACATTATTAATGTTCCCCTCCACTGCCGACAACAATCCATACCAATAGTTTAACTGATCTTGAACTACAACTGACGGGGAATGTTTTCTATCATGCTTCATCATCAGAATCCATTAAAAAATACTAAAGGTTCTATTGGTGGTCAAAACAGTGAATTCTCACCAATCAGAATGTGTAGTAATGTCCTACCATGTTACTAGTTATATTTTCTGATTTTTCGTATTCCGTATTTAGAATAAAAAACATCTCCCCTTCAGTATACCCCTATATTCAAACACACAAGGGTATTTTGTATGCCTGGTGCCAGTATATAAATACAGTATATTGATTTGTATGCCGCCCTTTTTGTTGAGCAAGGAGTGCATCCCCCACTCTTCTATATTATGCATCTATATATTTTTCCATGGGGTGAGCATTGTATCCTGAGGGCCACAACAAACATGGCACTTCTTGCAACATCAATCTGAATATAAAGGTTGGGGAAATGGGCACAATCCAAGCAAAATCAACAACGGGCAGACCAGGTGCTTAGCATGGAGCATCCAGCTAATCCCAATTGGTATAATTCTAATAGCTCTCAGCCATTCATCAGGCTATGTACCGAGAGCAGTTATTGCTATTTGTGTCCTAAAGGACGTTAACAGATGAACCAAGGGTTACCACAACTTTAAGACACAACGAACGGCCGTTGCGACGGTGTGCAAAAACTAATGTAACGAGCCACAATAACGCTTCTTTGAAACGGAATGTTTAATGCCAGCAGTATGCTTGCATTAAAGATTCGGATATTTAAACCCTATCGCTATCAGAGAGTGATAATGCCTCTCGGCACCAGAAAACCACAGGGTCTCACCCGTTCAAGATGTGTTTCCAATTCTGACCTCCGATTTTTTAGACGAGGAGGACAGGTGCTGGGACCACCTTCTCTCTGTGAGTATATTGCAGGAGAAGAACTCTCTTGGTTCCTGACCACACCAACCAACACACAAATCTCCTCCCCCCTCTCCTACCTCCCTAGTTTTTAGGCATAGGAGTGAAATGGAGGAAGGCCGGGAGCTTGCAACACATACTTGTCCTGCCCTCATTGTAGCTGTAGTACCCAGCCTAACTAGATTGTAAGCTCTATGTGGCAGGCAGGGGCACTTCTAGGGTTTTTGCGCTGAGCCAAAACTTTTCAATGCCGCCCTCGATATTTCCAGAAGTGGCGCAAAGCTGCTGTTTTTTAAAGGGGTGTGGCTTTGACTGTGGGCGTGGTTTTCTCGGGGCATGGCATGGCCAATGGGCATGTTTGAAACTCCTTCACATAGGTATTTAACAGTCTCAGACGTCAATTAGAAATAATATGAATTACTAGAAACAGATATTAATCCCTTTCACAAACAGCTTGTGTTGCCATACGATATTCTCCTTTTAGGTTTTTGTTGCTCAAACAAAACAACTTATTATAGCTGTGCTATAACTGTTACAATGCATCCGAAATGCCATTCTTTCTGTAGTAATGGATTTAGCCAAAATATTTGTAAGCCATATTTGTAAGCCGCACCACGTCAAGGGGGAGATAGACTCTTTCAGCAGGGTCCTAACTAACCCAACTAGTCTTACCTGCCTAAACAAACTAACTAAACTAAAACTAACCTAACCATATAAAAATTATTAACAACATCCTATCCAGTACTAGGGGGAATTATTTTATTTCTGGACCCCAAAAAAACTCCCACCACTGCCTGTCTGCGCCCTTTCTTCTACAGTGCAGGTGTGCCCCTGAGACAAATGTCTCACTCTACCTAATGGTAGAAGTGGCCCTGGTGGCAGGGGCCTCCTTCCTCTGTGGAAAGCTCTAGCACTTCTATTATAGAATTTATATTATTTAGTACTGAACTATCTATGTAATTATCCCCTGTGTTGACTTTCTTGTATTGTGTTACTGTACAGGCGGCATCCCAAGTGTGCTATAAATAAACTATACATACACATGATGAATCCCAGTACGAAACAAACTGGAACTGCAGTTTCAAAAATCTGCCAATACAACAGATTTTCAAAATTTTCTAAATAATTGAAAAATAAAAACAAAACTGAAATATTATTTGAAACTCAAAAATTCCATTTGAAAATAAGAAATTTCTATAGAAAAAAATATAGAATCTAATTTTCAATAGTGTCGGGAACGGGAAACCGCTATGGAAAACAAAAACTCACCAGTTTCATCCCTCTCTACTGGCTGGCCGGCACAGGCATCTTCTGTTTTTAAAAAGCTATTTTGCAGTACAGTGCCTGGTGTGAGGTGGGGCGCAGATGAAGGGTTAGGGACGGACACACTTTAAGATTCTGCAAGGGGGGGGCCTCTGCCGTTATGCTTGCCGGACAGGGGATTGCATATTTCGTTTAAATAAACAGCTTGCTGTTAACACTGAATTAATAAAATGCCATTGACTTTTGTGTCGGGGAACTCGTTACACGTGTAAGAGGGGAGACTTCTCATCCTGTTGCAAACAAATTAAGAAAAACATATTTGATTGTTTGGGCAGAAAGTTCTTTTACTTTCTTGCAATGCTTCATTTTATTTCTATAGGTTTTATTATAAATAAAATAATTCTAAAATATTTTTGGAGCCGATAACACCGCTGGGAAGATATACAGCCTTTAGCTGCAAGCTTAGTGTTGGCAAATCTAAAGCTCCATTACACGACAAAAAGCAAGTAATACAAACAAGCAAAAAAAAAATATGGGTGGATTCAGCAATAAAATTGTTCCGTCCACGTGACACTTTAGCAATCAGGCCAACGTTTCTTTGTCTGAAAGCCCCTAAGGGAGGAGACGCATCATCTATGATTACAGCTTTTCCCCATGCCACAGTATAACGAACATGTGAGATGTTTTACATTGCATTGCAGCATTTGGAATTTCAAGTAAAAATGTAAACTCAATGTTTGCAGTAAACAAAAATATAATAATATAATAATAACAATATTAATAATAAATAATAAACAATGCAGATTAATATTAGTTACTAGTTGTAGATATAGAAATAGTCCTTAAAGAAGAACTGTAGCTGCAAACAAGTGACCCGAGAAGTGCTCTCACATATCAAACAAGCCTTGAATGACGTCTCTAGCTGGTGTGCATCCAAAGTGATAGGCATTAAAATTTTCCCATCTGGTCTGCTCAAGGAAGCTGTGAGGGAGGAGATCAAATGCTGCTGGTGATGTCACATCTCACGTGTAAGCAGAAGCACCCCACCCCTTATACGTTGTAAGTTTGGAGTAGATTGGCTAGAAGCATGATCCCAGAGTCTTTTAAAGGCTCTTTTTGAATAGAGGGAACTTTTTACCATTAAAAATGTAAAAAAGGGAAAAAGAATACATATACACTTGAGTTATAAACTGCCGAGTATAAACCGAGGAAGGTACCAATTTAAACAGAAAAAAAGGAGGAAAAGTGATTGCCTCAAGTATAAACCGAGGGTAGGAAATTAGACCACTACTGCTCTGATACTATATGATTTTGAGGCTTTAGTTGCCCTTTAATGGAAAGCAGAATACTCATCAGTAATAGACAAATCCAGTATGGCTATTACTGTATGGGACTACTGTATGGGAATTCTGCTGTCCATTTAAAGGGCAACTTATGCCTCAAAACAATACAGAATCAGAAGCAATCTTGAACACTAGATATCCTCCTGATGTGTGTATTGTTTTGAGCATTAGTTGCCCTTTAAAGTAGAGTAAATCCACACAGTAAACAAGGAAGAAAAAAAATCCTTGCCACTAATTCGGCTGCTCGCTTCGCATCCTTGCAATTCTGGATGACAAGTAGTGACGTCATCCGAAGTGAAAGAGGATGCGGAGCGAGCGTCCGCCGGATTACACAAGGGTAAGTGGTCGACCAAGTATAAACTGAGGTTCAGTTTTCAGGCTGTTTTTAAAGCCTGAAAACCTTGGTTTGAGCTCGAGTTACATTGTAATCATTCACCTGCATAATATTCTTACAACAAAGTTTATTGGTAAGGACATTTAGCACCCGATAAAACTCTATTTGTCACACTTTATTATAACAATAGTATAATATTGATATTACTTTGGTCCAACAGCAATAGAATCTAGTAACTAGTGTATTTCTAGTGATAGGTTCTGCAGAACTTGTCGTCATTCATTCGAGGGAGGGACAGATTCAAAATTCAGCGCTGTGAAACATTGTGAAATCTCGAAAAACTTGTATTAATTGGGTTTAAAGCAGATTTTCAATAACTAACCAGGGGTACAATGGCAGACAGAGTAAATATGTCCAGATGGACATTCCAGGGCAAAAAGCAAATGCTACCACCATGTATAAATACAACAACAGGTGTAGGGTATTTCTCTTTCTTGTAAATTGAGAGGTTAGGGAATGCACGGTGCACCAATATAGGAAGCACTAAGTTATACGGAGGATAATAAATCTTTTTATTGCAAGGCACACCATAAACAATAGCACAGTTCAGAGCAATGACCTTCCTTCGCCCCAGTGCTTCCTATATTGGTTGTACATATGAATGGAGATGAAGTGGCCATCCAACAGAACCAAGCAGATATATAAACCGCGGGCTAAACAAACAGTCAAAGCTGCTTATCCTGATATTGTATTGTAGACAAGAAACACTTCTTTACTAGAACAAAATGCCCCAATTTCTGCAAAGGTATTGCTGATGCCTTGTTATGACAGTGAAAAAACAAATATTCAGACAATTTTTCAACCCAAAGAAATTAGGAAATTATTTTTCTTTATTTCCTGAAAATGTTATCAAACTGCCATAAATGATAAAAAAAAAAATATGCAACCCGTCTTCATTGTATGAAGTCATTTAGCATGGGATATAAAGATTTGTCAGCTTAGCAGTATATAAAGCTCAGACATCTATGTTATTGTACTGTATGCTGTACCTAAACACTGGAAAAACAGAATAAATGATTAGGAACCATTGGTACAGCTGCAGGGGCCAGTTTCAGCTGGATAGACCTTATAATGTAATCTGTCTGGAGAATGTGATCCTGACAAACACCAAGTGAACCACTGCAAAAAGAGGAACATCCCTAAAAAAGAAATGGTTTGAGCCATGAATCCCTCAATCAACATGGATATTCAGGGACTGGGATTATTAATTCAGATAACCATTTATGTATCTTCTAGTACTATGCCACACTGATTGAAATGAGACCTTGTTTTACTTTGTGCCCAATATGAAATTTTTCACTAAATTTACATGCCGTGTGATATCTGACCCACCCTTAAGTTAGGAGTTGGGTTGGGGCTGAGACACACTGTCCAACATTTTGGCCCGGTCAAAAGCCCTGACATTTTTGGTAGATCAAGAAACAGTTTTATACCCAACTATTTCATGTATCTGGTTAAATTCTGCTACAGTTTCAGTGTATCTAGCTCAAAAAAAGAACTTTACTGTTTGAAATAGCTAGCAACGCATAGAGCTAGCAAGATTATGTCTTGGATAAAGAGGGGAATAGATTCAATGGAAAAACAAAAGGGACATTTTGGAAATTGAAGCAGTTTAGAGAAGGGCAAGTAAAATAATAAGGGGAATGGAGGGGCTTGGAATATGCAGCAGATTAGACAAGTTAGGGCTGTTTACATTGGAGAAGCGACGTTTGCTGGGGGGGACATGATCCTTATACAAATATATTAATGGGCCATACAATAAACTCTCTGGTGCTGCATTGTTACTATAGGTCATATCAGTTGCACATGGACATCCTTTAAGATTGGAAGAAAAAGAAGTTTCATCTTCAGGTTAGAAAAGGTTTCTATCCAGTGAGAACGGTGTGTGAAAACTGTGGAACTGTTTCAGCAGATGTGGTAATGGCAAGTTCATTGAATAGCTTTAAAAGTGGGCTGGATAAGTTTCTAAAACTAAAAAATATATTGAGAATTACTGGTTAATACATATACTGTAGTTCTGGTTGGTACAGAGGATACTATATAATATTGAGAATTACTGGTATTAATGCATATACTGTAGTTTGGTTGGTACGGGGATACTATATAATATTGAGAATTACTGGTATAATACATATACTGTAGTTCTGTTTGGTACAGGGATACTATATAATATTGAGAATTACTGGTTATTAATGCATTCTGTAGTTCTGGTTGGTACAGGGATACTATATAATTTGAGAATTACTGGTATTATACATATGTTGTAGTTTGTTTGGTACAGGGATACTATATAATATGAGAATTACTGGTATTAATACATATTCTGTAGTTCTGGTTGGTACGGGGATACATATATATTGAGAATTACTGGATCACATACTATACTGTAGTTCTGGTTAGTACGGGGATACTATATAATATGAGAATTACTGGTATAATACATATAATGTAGTTCTGGTTGGTACGGGGATACTAGATTTAATATTGAGAATTACTAGATTAATACATATACTGTAGTCTTGTTGATCCAGGGATACATTCCGAGTGTCGTTGGGAGTCAGAAATGAATTTGTCCCCTTTTAGCTGTTTTTTTTTCTTTTGCCTTCCTCTGGATAATGTTAGGTAGGGTTAAAAAAAGGAGGGTGAATAGGTGGACGATGTCTTTATTTAACTTCAGTTAACTTCAATTATTTGTCATAGCACACATATCTCAGCTTCTTGCTCTTTAAAGATTCTATGGTCTTTGTGCATTAAAAATTTATATTTTAATTTTGTTCATCTACTGTAACTTTATCTCAAGAGCACCTGTACACACAGAAACAAAGTCTTGTACACCCACACAGGACAAAAACAGGGCTAAAACATTAAGCTCACATTTTAATTAAAGCCAAAACTGTTAACTTTGATACACTAAAATACATAATACAGGCATCTTGGTTACATGTGTTAAATGAGCTCACATTGTGGGATCTGGGAGGGCTGCTCGATAGATCATAATTGTCATTTAGTAAAACCACGACTCTCACCTATGAATTCAGCCTTAATTTAGTAGAAAACCATGTACAGAAATTTTCAGATTACTGGATATTAGAGATGGCCGAACTTCTGAAAGTTCGGTCCGTTTTTGAACTTTCGAACTATATGGAAAGTTCAAAAGTTCGAAAAACGGACCCATTTAAGTCAATGGGAACAATAGTTGAAAAGTTCGAATGAAATTACATTAAAAATCAATGGTAACTTAAGTAAATAGCTGTGGGACCTGGGAAATGGTCTGGGGAACTCTGTTCAAATATCCAGGACTTTCGAAAAATCGATTTTACTCTCACGAGCGCTAATTTTGAGCTTCGCATCGAACATTTTCGATAATTATCCCATAAATGATTCGAAATTTGAGGGTTACCGAACGTTTCGAGGGTTACTAATTATTAAGGGCTATGAACTCTCCACAACTGCATCATGACTGTACCTTCGATATATATCACTGGCACATTCGATATTTATTTGCGTATTGGTATAATAGACATTTTACTCGCATATTGTTAATTCGATATTTATTCGCGTATTGGTAATAGACATTTTACTCGCATATTCGTTAATTCGATATTTACTCGGTATTGGTATAATAGACATTTACTCGCATATTCATCAATTCAATATTACTCGCGTATTGGTATAATAGAAATTTACTCGCTTATTCGATAATTCGTATTTACTAGCGTTATGGTATTAATAGATATATTTACTCGCGTATTGGTATAATAGAAATTTTACTTGCATATTCGATAATTCGATATTTACTCGCGTACTGGTATATAGACATTTTACTCGGCTATTGGTTAATTCGTATTTACTTGAGTATTGGTATAATAGACATTTACTCGCATATTCATTAATTTGATATTTACTCGCGTATTGGTATAATAACATTTTACTCGCAAAATGGTCTGGGGAACATGTTCAAATATCCAGGACTTTCGAAAAATCGATTTACTCTCACGAGCGCTAATTTTGAGCTTTCGCATTCGAAAACTTGATAAATCCCATAAATTGATTCGAAGATTATGGGTTACCGAAGTTTCGAGGGTTACCTAATTATTTAAGGGCTATCGAACATCTCCATCAACTGCATCATGGACTGTACCTCGTATATATCACTGGCACATTCGATATTATTTCGCGTAATGGTATATAGACATTTTACTTGCATATTCGTTAACGATATTTACTAGCGATGTGTGATTTAATAGACAATTTACTCGCATTATTTCGTTTAATTCGATATTTACTTGAGTATGGTATATAGACATTTACTCGCCTATTCGTTAATTCGATTATTACTCGCGTATTGGTTATAATAGACATTTTACTCGCATATTCATCAATTCGATATTTACGCGTATTGGTATAATAGAAATTTACTCGCTTATTCGATAATTCGATATTTACTCGCGTATTGGTATAATAGATGATTTACTCGCGTATTGGTTATAGAAAATTTTTACTTGCATATTCGATAATTTCGATATTTACTCGCGTATGGGTATATAGACATTTTACTCGCATATTCGTTAATTCGATATTACTTGAGTATGGTATAATAGGACATTTTACTCGCATATTCGTTAATTTGATATTTACTCGCGTATTGGTTAGTATAATAGACATTTTTACTGCAAATGGTCTGGGGAACATGTTCAAATATCCAGGACTTTCGAAAAATCGATTTTACTCTCACGAGCGCTAATTTTGAGCTCTCGCATTCGAACATTCGATAAATTTATCCCATAAATGATTCGAAGATTTGAGGGTTACCGAACGTTTCGAGGGTTACCTAATATTAAGGGCTATCGAACCTCTCATCAACTGCATCATGGACTGTACCTTCGATATATCACTGGCACATTCGATATTTATTCGCGTATTGATATAATAGACATTTTACTTGATATTCGTTAATTCGATATTTACTTGCGTATTGGTATAATGGACATTTACTCGCATATTCATCAATTCGATATTTACTCGCGGATTGGTATAATAGAAATTTTACTCGCATATCGATAATTCGATATTTACTCGGTATTGGCATAATAGAAATTTTACCGCATATTCGATAATTCGATATTTATTCGCGTTCTGGTAATATAGACATTTTACTTGCATTTCGTTTATTCGATATTACTCGCGTATTGGTGTAATAGACATTTTACTCGCATATTCGTAATTCGTATTACTTGAGTATTGGGATAATAGACATTTTACTCGCATATTCGTTAATTGATATTACATCGCGTATGGTATAATAGACATTTTACTCGCATATTCGTCTAAATCGATATTTACTCGCGTATTGGTATAATAGACATTTTACTCGCATATTCGTTAATTCTGATATTTACTCGCGTATTGGTATAATAGACATTTTACTCGCATATTCGTTAATTCGATATTAAATCGGTATTGGTATAATAGACATTTTACTCGCATATTCGTTAATTCGATATTTACTCCGTATTGGTATAATAGACATTTTACTGCATATTCGTTTTCCCAGATTTTCGATATTTTCCGGACTTTCGATAATTTTTGAATGTTTGAACATTCGAGGCATGCGAATATGCAAGTAAAATGTCTATTATACCAATACGCGAGTAAATATCGAATTAACGAATATGAGAGTAAAATGTCTATTATACCAATACGCAAGTAAATATCGAATTAACGAATATGAGAGTAAAATGTCTATTATACCAATACGCGAGTAAATATCGAATTAATGAATATGCGAGTAAAATGTCTATTATACCAATACGCGAGTAAATATCGAATTAATGAATATGTGAGTAAAATATCTATTATACCAATACGCGAGTAAATATCGAATTATCGAATATACAAGTAAAATGTCTATTATACCAATACGCGAGTAAATATTGAATATCGAATATGCGAGTAAAATGTCTATTATACCAATACGCAAGTAAATATCAAATTAACGAATATGCGAGTAAAATGTCTATATACCAGTACGCGAGTAAATATCGAATTAATGAATATGCAAGTAAAATATCTATTATACCAATACGTGAGTAAATATCGAATTATCGAATATACAAGTAAAATGTCTATTATACCAATACGCGAGTAAATATTGAATATCGAATATGCGAGTAAAATGTCTATTATACCAATACGCAAGTAAATATCAAATTAACGAATATGCGAGTAAAATGTCTATATACCATTACGCGAGTAAATATCGAATTAAGGAATATGCAAGTAAATTGTCTATTATACCAATACGCGAGTAAATATTGAATTATCGAATATACAAGTAAAATGTCTATTATACCAATACGAGAGTAAATATCGAATTATCGAATATACAAGTAAAATGTCTATTATACCAATACGCGAGTAAATATCGAATTATCGAATATACAAGTAAAATGTCTATTATACCAATACGAGAGTAAATATCGAATTATCGAATATGCGAGTAAAATGTTTATTATACCAATACACGAGTAAATATGGAATTAACGAATATGAGAGTAAAATGTCTATTATACCAATACGCGAGTAAATATCGAATTATCGAATATGCGAGTAAAATGTCTATTATACCAATACACGAGTAAATATCGAATTAACGAATATGCGAGTAAAATGTCTATTATACCAATACGCGAGTAAATATCGAATTAACGAATATGTGAGTAAAATGTCTATTATACCATACTCAAGTAAATATGAATTAAACGAATATGCGAGTAAATTGTCTATTAACACCACATCGTAGTTAAATATCGACTTAACGATATGCAAGTAAATGTCTATATACCATTACGCGAATAATATCGAATGTGCCAGTGATATATACGAAGGTACAGTCCATGATGCAGTTGATGGAGATGTTCGATAGCCCTTAAATATTAGGTAACCCTCGAAACTTCGGTAACCCATAAATCTTCGAATCATTTATGGGATATTATCGAATGTTCGAATGCGAAAGCTCAAAATTAGCGCTCGTGAGAGTAAAATCGATTTTTCGAAAGTCCTGGATATTTGAACATGTTCCCCAGACCATTTTGCGAGTAAAATGTCTATTATACCAATACGCGAGTAAATATCAAATTAACGAATATGCGAGTAAAATGTCTATTATACCAATACTCAAGTAAATATCGAATTAACGAATATGCGAGTAAAATGTCTATATACCAGTACGCGAGTAAATATCGAATTATCGAATATGCAAGTAAAATTTCTATTATACCAATACGCGAGTAAATATCTATTATACCAATACGCTAGTAAATACGAATTATCGAATAAGCGAGTAAAATTTCTATTATACCAATACGCGAGTAAATATTGAATTGATGAATATGCGAGTAAAATGTCTATTATACCAATACGCGAGTAAATATCGAATTAACGAATATGCGAGTAAAATGTCTATTATACCAATACGCGAATAAATATCGAATTAACGAATATGCGAGTAAAATGTCTATTATACCAATACGCAAATAAATATCGAATGTGCCAGTGATATATACGAAGGTACAGTCCATGATGCAGTTGATGGAGAGTTCAATAGCCCTTAAATAATTAGGTAACCCTCGAAACGTTCGGTAACCCTCAAATCTTCGAATCATTTATGGGATAATTATCGAAAATGTTCGAATGCGAGAGCTCAAAATTAGCGCTCGTGAGAGTAAAATCGATTTTTCGAAAGTCCTGGATATTTGAACATGTTCCCCAGACCATTTCCCAGGTCCCACAGCTATTTACTTAAAGTTACCATTGATATTTTAATTGTATTTCATTCGAACTTTTCAAACTATTTGACTCCCATTGACTTAAATGGGTCCGTTTTCGAACTTTTGAACTTTCCATATAGTTCGAAAGTTCAAAAACGGACCGAACTTTCAGAAGTTCGGCCATCTCTAATATCCAGTAATCTGAAAATTTCTGTACATGGTTTCTACTAAATTAAGAGGCTGAATTCATAGGTGAGAGTCGTGGTTTTACTAAATGACAATTATAGGATCTATCGAGCAGCCTCCACAGATCCCACAATGTGAGCTCATTTAACACAATGTAACACAAGATGACTGTATTAATGTATTTTAGTGTATCAAAGTTAACAGTTTGTGCTTTAATTAAAATGGTGAGCTGTAATGTTTTAGCCCTGTTTTTGTCCTGTGTGGGTGTACAAGACTGTGTTTCTGTGTGTACATGTGTCAGCTTGAGATAAAGTTACAGTAGCTATGAACAAAATTAAATATAAATGTTTAATGCACAAAGAGGCAAGAAGCTGAGATATGTGTGCTATGACAAATAATTGAAGTTAACTGAAGTTAAATAAAGACATACGTCCAACCTATTCACCCTCCTTTTTTTAACCCTACCTAACAGTTGATCCAGAGGAAGGCAAAAGAAAAAAAAACAGCTAAAAAGGGGGACAAAATTCATTTCTGACTCCAAACGACACTCGGAATGTATCCCTGGATCAACAAGAACTACAGTATATGTATTAATACTAGTAATTCTCAATATTATATAGTATCCCCGTACCAACCAGAACTACATTATATGTATTAATACCAGTAATTCTCAATATTATATAGTATCCCCGTACTAACCAGAACTACAGTATATGTATTGATACCAGTAATTCTCAATATTATATAGTATCCCCGTACCAACCAGAACTACAGAATATGTATTAATACCATCCTATGTATATGCTATAGAGAAACCTAGCCCTGATAGCCGAGACTATAATATTAAGAATGGTATACAAGTAGAATATTCACTCTGGCTGAAAGAGGGCATGGTATAGGAACAATTAGACACAATTAAAATAAATGACATTATGAAATACATCCACTGATCTTAAAAAAGCTCAGCCCAGATTTATCTAGACCACTGTTCCATCTTTTCAGACTCAATTTTGTCTGGCGATGTGCCTCTGAAATGGAAAAAAAGCTAATGTTATACCAATTTTCAAAAAGGGTAGTCCTCCACAGCCTGGTAACTATAGACCTTTAAGTTAAATATCAGTGATGGGATGGGCGGTCCTGGAGAAATATGGATTTGGCTCACAATACATATCCTGGCTCAAACTATTATACAGTAATCTGAAAGCATGTTTTACTCTACAAGGTGAAACCTCTGAACTCTTCAACCTTCAGAGAGGGACAAGACAAGGGTGCCCCCTGTCCCCTTATTTATTTGCGCTGGTAATAGAAATATTGGCTCTGAAAATTAGAGGAAACCCTGATATACAGGGACTAAAACTAGGCCAATATGAAGAAAAGCTGGGGCTCTATGCGGACGATGTGATCCTATCCCTTGACGCGTCGAACGGATCTCTACAAGCAACAATTCAAGAAATAACTAGATATGGTCCATACACCGGGCTATATATAAACTGGAACAAATCATATATACTCCCACTGGACAAAAACGCAGTACAACAAGGAGATCTACCAACACACGTACCAATAGTGAACAGTTTTAAATACCTCGGTGTCACAATCACAAAGTCCAGAACAGAATTCTTTAAATATAATTTACTACCATTAATTAAATTCGTAGCTGAAAAAACCACAAGGTGGAAAACATTGCCGATAAATCTCATAGGTCGTATAAATCTAGTAAAAATATTCCTCCTCCCCAAGATTCTATATATAATACAATACACTCTGGCTTACATACCCGAAAAGTTCTTCATTAATATAAACAGTACAATACAAGGATTGTGGAAGCACTCCAATTAGGCTAATTTACAACTGTTGTTTTTATAAAAATCTAGCATATGTCAAGATCCCCTCCTCTAATCCCAAAATTTACAGTTTGGATCCCTATGAATTTAAAGTTTACTTCTATGCTCCTCAAAAATGTGCTTTGCCACACTACTGTGGAGAATCTCTCCATTTTAACTGCCCTAATATGTTCCTGGATATGTGTACACAATTTTCGTTGTGATTTTCCCACATACCTTTTACCACAACTACATGTAATCAGGTATATTACCTGAGGTGTTTAGCATGTGATAAGCTACTTGATGTGGAAAATGGTTCCATTAGGATATGCCACACAATTCTTTTTATTAAAAATACAGAGAAGTTAAGCTCCAGGCCAATTTACCTCTTCTCACGCCGTTATCCAGTGTACGGAAGAGAGACCCGCTCCTGCAGGTCACTATCGTCGGGCTTGACTGAAGAATCCCTCGTTATAATAGCCAGAAAAAGCGTGCTGCCGTCTTGGGTTGTCCCAATCCCAGTCAAACATCAATACTGCTCCTGCGTTCCGGCGGCAATAAAACATTTACAGCATCAAAAAGACAAAGTACAGCTGGACTCTGTCATTAATAACGTTTGAAAATAACATTTGTTACTGTTATGCCCTAATTTAGCTTGTTGTAACCATTATGAGTATGTTATTTAGTAACAAGCTAAATTAGGGCATAACAGTAACCAATGTTATTTTCAAACGTTATTAATGACAGAGTCCAGCTGTACTTTGTCTTTTTGATGCTGTAAATGTTTTATTGTTAACAACGTTATAGGAGGGGCGTGGCCAGGATGCTGAACTGAGTGGACACACGCTGCAGAGCTCCTCCACAGAAACTTTACTATCCTATGAATTATCCTGAAAAAAATACATATCCTAACTGCTAATATGGGGAAAAACAAAGATAAAGACAGGAGAGGTAAATCCGAATCCACCCCAGCTGAAAAACTTAGCAAGTTTGCCAGACAAACCGAGGACGAACCAGGCCGACACGCGGGAGCGCGAAATATACCTACCTCGGCGGCCGGAGACCAGTACGCACAAGACCCCACAGATGATTCTGAATCTGAAAACGAACTCACCCTCCCACAGCTCCAAACCAGTTTATTACATGCTATTAAGGAATCGAAAACCACCCTCACGTTGCTGATTGAAGAGGTCCGAGTTGATGTGGGACTGCTGCGGCAGGACCTTCATAAGGTACGACAAAGGGTGACCGAGACCGAGACTAGAATAAGTACGGTGGAGGATACAGTTCAACCCATACCAGAGGAAATAAATAGAATGAAGCAAGAGCTGCAACTATACAAAGATAAAGCAGAAGATTTAGAAAATCGCTCAAGGCGCCAAAATCTGCGCCTGGTGGGATTTCCGGAGAGGGCGGAAGGGCAAAATACTGAGGAGTTCATTGAAAAATGGCTGATAACCGCACTTGGCAAAGATCAACTAAGCCCAGTATTTGCAGTGGAGCGTGCACATAGAGTCCCGGCTAGGCCACCACCACCGGGAGGAAGATCCAGGCCCATAATAGCGAGACTTCTTAGCTCAAAAGACAGAGATGCGGTACTGAAAAAGGCGCGTACCACACCTAACCTACAATACGAAAATGCTAGGATCGCTATCTTCCCGGACTACTCGCCAGACCTGCAAAAGAAAAGGGCCACGTTCATGGAAATTAAGCAAAAGCTGCGCAGAGCAGGAGTTGAGTATGCAATGCTGTACCCAGCCAGGCTGCGGATTATCTACAATGAAAGGTCGGTGTTCTTCCAAACCCCAGCAGAGGCCATGGAGTGGATGGAAGCAAACAAATTATAGAATACGGCAATGGATACCGAAGCGATTCATGAGTAAAAATGATGGGTGTAACTGGAGACTATTTGTACAGATGGGGGGGGAGTTGGACATTTGGGGGGGCGATGGGCCTGGGGTCTACTGGATTAGCCTGACGCCATGTAGAGATCAACCGGAACCGGGCACTTAGATGCTCGGAATGGGTACACGGCAAGATACTGTGAGTAAGACATACAGAAAGCTTGGGAGAAGTGTCGGTGAAGACAATAAAACTGTGAAATGAACGTATATATGCACCATAACTGTGAC
Organism: Hymenochirus boettgeri; assembly: GCA_019447015.1. NCBI lineage: Eukaryota > Metazoa > Chordata > Amphibia > Anura > Pipidae > Hymenochirus > Hymenochirus boettgeri. Next base: position 13,934,602 of record CM033473.1, on the reverse strand, counting down.
ATCCCCTATATTAACATATCAGCAGATGGGACACACCCAACCTACATATGATAACCGGATAGCAATAACTGAATATGAATATCTGAGGGGAAGAAACAGGGGAGAACGACACAAATGGTAATGTATTGAGCACCACCAGGTGATGTTGTGACATGCAGCGGAATATATGTACAAACTTCTGAGAGAAAAATATGATAATAAATGTGATAAGATTAAGGGCTAAAATAAGCAAGACTCTGGAAGGTACCACTGTTAATAGATTTAACAGGGATATATATGTGATTTCTTGTCTAATTTGGGGGCTATACGAAGGGCAATTTAGTGTATATCCTCAAGCAATGTTGTAGAATATAAGCGTATATGAATAAGGATATCTAAGAAACAACAAAGATAATTAACACAGAATGTTTAAGTGTTAAAATATGCTGAAACACAAACTATGCCACCATATAGATTGACAGGACAGGAATATATGTCTATATATATCTATGTACATATATATACCCCATGATGGGAAACCGGTTGAACATGTGTGCTGCCCTGGTGGACCCCCCCCCCCCCTTTTTTTTTTTTTTTGCCTCTCCCCCCCGCTGAAGAGAGAAATATGGCCACGATATAATAAAGGTATAATAAAGCAACTCCTGAAATAAACAGGCGTGCCTCACTGACGAATCAGGCACTGTATATATGTTGTTACTGTTGTTAGTGTTTGTACTACCTCAAATATGTAGAAATAATGACTAAACTGCGAAATAGAAATTATTGTTTCTTCCACTGTTATAACCTCAAAGTTACAACGATACAGAATTATCAGTATATAGATGTCGAGATATGTGGTCGGGTGGGTGGCGCGGTCGGCCAGTCCGGGGGAATGAGACATAACTCTATAGAGCCCCTACAAACAATATGACCACCATGATGAAAATATTATCATGGAATGTAAGGGGACTGGGAAATACCCAAAAAAAACATATAATCTGGGATATAATACACAGACACAAACCCGGATATACCGTGCCTACAGGAAACTCACTTCCTAAAAAGTGACACCAACCGGATACATAAACCCTGGATAGGACACCAATTCCACAGCTGCCATTCCTCGTACGCTAGGGGAGTCTCTATATTCCTACGAAACACACTGAGAAGTGAAATCCTGTCGACTAAAATAGACCCCACAGGAAAATTTGTCTTTATAGCAACAAAAATAAACAGCGCACCGTTTCTGTTCCTCGGATTCTACAACCCCCCACCAGCCAATGTTGCGGTGCTTGGTCAAGCTATAGAATTCATGGCCAAATTTCCAGACTTCCCAATTGTGATACTAGGAGACTTTAACATGGTCATGGATGAAGCGTGGGACAGGCTCCCAACGAGACTCTCACCGCATATGCCACAGTCAAGAACTAAGCTGAATAAATTCACAACTGAACACGAATGGATAGACACCTGGAAGTTCCTGTTCCCAACTATACAAGGATTCACATGTCATTCAGCCACACACGCTTCACTCTCAAGAGTGGACTATATATTCGTAACCCCAATGTTAACGAGTAGGCTGTACAATATGAAAATACTACCAAGGGGTCCTTCAGACCATGCACCTCTATACTTGGAGATAAAACCACCAAAACAGATAACTACAATACGCAGATGGAAACTAAACCCCTTCTGGATCTCCCTGTTTCCCGAACCCGATCTTATACAACAAAAACTGGAAAACTACCTGGAAATGGAACAAGGCACTGTGTCACAAGCAATACAATAGGAAACATTGAAAGCCTATCTACGAGGAACTTTAATATCAACAATCTCATTCATCACAAAACAGACTAGGGAAAGAGAGGCTGCTGAAGAAAAGGCAGTACTACAATCCGAAGCGGCATATATCCTAAATCCACTACCTGGAAATTACCAAACCTGGCAAATACGTCAAAGATCCTATAATACAATGCTTAAAGAGAAAGAACAACGCAAAGCATTCTTCATCAGTCAAAATCGTTTTGAACTGGGAAACCAGTCTGCCAAAATACTATCATATTTAGCAAAAAAGAAACGAACTGCAACATCAATTATAAAAATACATGACCCAGCTGGGGGAGAGCAGACCGAATTAGCAGATATAGCAAATAGCTTCAAAGAATATTATCGAACGCTATACCAAACACAACTAAAATACAACTCAACTGAGATCCAAGTATATCTAGCAGATATCCAATCCCCAAGTCTGAAGCCAGAACACCGTGAACTACTGGATATACAAATCACGGAAGAAGAAATCCTGACAAAAATTCAACAAATAAACTCGGGAAGGGCACCAGGTATGGATGGCATCCCCATAGAGATTTACAAAAAGTACCCCAAATTATTATGTAAACCACTACTTAAAACTTACCTGGAAGCCTTTCAACGAGGAGAAATGCCAAAATCCATGAGCAAAGCAAGTATAATTGTACTGACAAAACCGGATAAAGATCCTACTTGCCACGAAGCATATCGACCCATTTCACTACTAAATTGCGACTACAAGATACTGGCAAAACTGCTGGCAAATAGACTGCAAACGGTTATAGCAACACTGATAGCACCAGACCAAACCGCATTCATGCTCCAAAAATCGACGTCGATCAATTTAAGAAGGGTTCTCATACAAACACAGGTCGACCACGACAACACTGGCAATAGAATACTCCTCTCTTTGGACGCCTGTAGGGCCTTTGATTCGGTAGTGTGGGAATTCCTATGGGCGGTCCTGGAGAAATATGGATTTGGCTCACAATACATATCCTGGCTTAAGCTGCTGTACAGTAATCCGAAAGCATGTATTACTCTACAAGGTGAAACCTCTGAACTCTTCAATCTTCAGAGAGGGACAAGACAAGGATGTCCTCTGTCCCCATATTTATTTGCGCTGGTAATAGAAATATTGGCTCTGAAAATTAGAGGAAACCCTGTTATACAGGGACTAAAACTAGGCCAACATGAAGAGAAGCTGGGACTCTATGCGGATGATATGATCCTATTCCTTGACGCGTCGAACGGATCTCTACAAGCAACAATTCAAGAAATAACTAGATATGGTCCATACACCGGGCTATATATAAACTGGAACAAATCATATATACTCCCACTGGACAGAAACGCAGTACAACAAGGAGATATACCAACACACATACCAATAGTGAGCAGCTTTAAGTACCTCGGTGTCACAATCACAAAGTCCAGAACAGAATTCTTTAAATATAATCTACTACCATTAATTAAATTCGTAGCTGAAAAAACCACAAGGTGGAAAACATTGCCGATAAATCTCATAGGTCGTATAAATCTAGTAAAAATATTCCTCCTTCCCAAGATTCTATATATAATACAGCACACTCTGGCTTACATACAACCTTTCTATGGGGAAATGGCAGAGCAAGAGTGCGCCTCAAACAATTACAAGTGCCCAGGGCAGATGGTGGACTGGCACTTCCGAATTTCCGCCTCTACTACCTAGCGGGTCAATTGAAGTATCTCGGGTGCTGGATGCCCAATGGGGACGAACCTACACAATCGGACTGGATGCTGGCTAAATATCTTAAAGGACCATATATAGCATATATAAATGAATCAAATAAGCACTCCATAGGACCGAATACCACACTACACGCCCAGGATGCCAAAATATGGGCAATAACCAACAAAATACTTAATTTCAAAGATATACCGGAAGACCTACCAATTTGGAGAAACTATAAATACCCCAACTTATGCACCTTTCACTCTGGAGAATACTGGGAGAGACAGGGGCTCACACAATTCAGGCAGATCATCAAGAGGGGACACATAATACCCTTTGAGGATCTTTGAGGATACCAGACGCTGAAACAGCAGGAGAGGTTACGAACTGCCATAATCTAGCATCCCCAGCGGCACAAAATAAACTTATCCAGTTCTACATCCTAAACCAAGCGTACCTAACCCCGATAAGACTGCACCGAGCAAAAAGGCGGCAGAATTCGGACTGCCCGAGGTGTGGGGGACCTGAGGCAGACAGCTGGCATTTACTGTGGACATGTCCATCTATTCAAATATACTGGAGAGAAATTAACGAGTTTCTAAAAACACAGCTTAAACTATTAATACCATTTGAACCAGAACCATATCTACTAGGGATTGTAGACTCAGAATTGTGGGATAAATGGGATAAATAAACTACAACTGTGTAGGGAGTTGTTGTTCTACGCTAGGAAAGCTATAGTGCTGAAATGGCTAGCACCTGACTTACCGACAACTCAAGAATGGATCCACCTAGTTAATAAAGATCTACCATATCAACAAATTTTATATAAACACAGGAGATGTCCACAAAAATACCAAAAAATATGGAGTCTGTGGTATAACTTGGGCTCAACTACTAACTAACTCAAACAAGCCAAAATAGTCTGGGTGCCTAGGGGCTGGGTGACATCCCTCGGGTCTGGTGGGCCGCGTGGAGCCGTTCGCGACCACAATGAGTAAAAACAAAACAATAAATGGTCAATGTAGAAGGAAAGAGAGGATAAGAGAGAGAAACATTGTAATGATATGATAATGAAACACAACAAAAATCATGAGGTAAAAGTTTAAGGTTTTATTGTTATAAAGTTAAAGGTTTACAAGATATTGTTATAAATGGTTTCAGAACAATACATGCTGATTATGAATATTATTGCAAAATGGAGATAAATGTAACAGTCACACTGTATGAAACCGTTGTTGAAATTTAAAAAAAACGTTATAGGACATTGCCGTTCGACTAATTTCAAATAATGTTTAAACCATAAAGGTTTAATCTATTAGTAACTGTCTTGTATAGTGTTCAACAATTTAAACCACTAAGGGTTAACTACTGTCGAAAGAGCTAATTTGGAAGAGCTGATTGTCGAGTGGAGCCTTTTTAAATTTTGTCTGTTGTAATGGTAATTTGGGTCTATGAGTAAGGATTGTCGATCTGAAACGCGTCAGACCACGATGTTATACCCTGATGTGTTTGCTATGAAGCAATTTTAAAGATGATTCAATAGAATTCATACTTTTTAAAACGTCGGACTGCAGTTGCTTCTTTTGCTATTTGGGCTGCCGGAACGCAGGAGCAGTATTGAAATTCTTTTTATTGTCCAAAAAATACACAACATGAACACTTTCCACATTGCCTATTACCCACTACCGGAACTCTCTTAAGCCATGAATCCAGTGTATTCTTTGGTTTCAGAAAATGGCTTTGTGACAAACGGTCATGTAAACTCCTGGCTCTTTTTGCCGTTAGGGTACGGGTCTCACCTACTTTTCCCCCTATCTTGTCATCTTTAGATAAAAGATACCAGTGCCTACTCAAAATCTGGCCCACTCTTGGGGCCATATTTATAAAAGATCGTTATAGGAAAAATAACGATCGCTATCGTAAAATAACGATCTGTATTTTCCGATAATGACCGGTATTTTCCAATAACGACCAGTAATCTCCGATATCGGAAAATACGGTCGTTATAGGAAAATACCGGTCGTTATTTTACGATAGCGATCGTTCGTTATTTTTTCGATAATGATCTTTTATAAATAGGGCCCTTGGTTGAAAGGAGAAATAAGACTTATTTTCACCTCTTTTTCCCTGCTTGGTTTTCTTCTGTTACCAAATAGTAGATAGGCTTGGGTGGTGTTTTTTGCTCTGACTAACCTTTCCTGAATATCTTTGTGGCAGTATCCCCTTTGTTCCAGCCTACCACTCTGTGGGGAATTCTGTTTTGCTAGAGCAGTTTCTTCTAATACAAAGAAACTGCCCTACGGGAATTCCTCTTATCGTGCTTCGAGGGTGGTGGCTAGTGGCATGCAGGAGGGAGTTGACCGATGTGATCTTTCTGTACGTTTACAATTTGCCTTGCTCCTTTTTAATCTTTAAATCAAGAAATGTATTTTCATTACGGCTGTACTCATAAGTCAATAGAATATTTTTACCGTTTATATTTAGCTCAGCTATAAAAGACTTTAATTCATCCTCATCCCCATCACCGTGCCTCTCACCTGTCTATAGAACTTGTTATTAAATAAAGGACATTATTCTCATGTATGAATTGGAGTAATGTTGTTACAAAAGATGCTTGCTGGAGGCCCTTTTCTCCTAATAACTCTAAAAAGTGCTGGCACGCTTGAATCCCCACCACATGGGGTATCGAAAAAAATAGGCCTTCAACATCGAGGGTCACCATTTTAGTGGACTCCAACTGTAAATCATTAATTTTACAGGGTTATTCAATAAAAGTTCTTATCATTTAATATAGTGCTAATTTTGCCCCAACCATATCTTTCAAATGTTAAATGATATCTGATTGGTTGGGGCAAAATTAGCACCATTATAAACAATAAGAACTTTTATTGAATAACCCTGATAGATTCTTAACAAATGGTTGAAGCATAGAATCTACATATCTACTGATGTTTTCAGTGGAGCCCCCCAGACACCAAACAATCGGGCGGCCTAGAGGAAATAGCTTATTTTTATGAATTTTGGGGATGGTCTAAAAGGAGGGGATTTTTGTATTACTGACGAACATAAAGTCTCTTTCCTCCTTACTAATCACACCATCCCCAAAAGCTTTTGATAAAATACCCTGTCACGAACGCCAGATTGCTGGGCACGTGATCTGACCAATCAATCGGTACTCGCTGCCACCACTTTAAGTTATGACCTTAAAGACGCCCCAAAAACCACTCTTGGGGCCATATTTATAAAAGGTTGTTATTGAAAAAATAACGATTGCTATCGTAAAATAAAGATCAGTATTTTCCGTTAACGACCGGTATTTTCCGATATCGGAAAATACCGGCCGTTATAGTAAAATAATGATCGTTATTTTACGATATCGATCGTTATTTTTTCGATAACGATCTTTTATAAATAGGGCCCTTGACTCTGACTATGCACACCCCTGTCCTGGCAGCTAAATAGTTAACACTACACCATTCAATCCAGCAACTAACTGGTTAATTAGCATCAGTCCTTCACAAGCAGTCACAGAGTTAATTAGCATTTACACTACAAATCACTTCATCCAACCACATATAAACTTATCAGAGGCTAATTGAGTTCTTTTAGAGCATCAAAGACAAAACTTATTAAATTTTAGATTTAATATTCCAAAAGGTGGACAGTGCATATAATACAAAAATAAAATAAAATGGTGTTATAATAAAATGACATACAATAGGTACAAGTTATATAAAATAAAAAGGATAAAAATATTCACAGACCCTACTCACTAGAAGAAGTCTTGTATGCCGGGGCGGGAAGAAACATCGGGTCCATACACACTGTTTTAGCATGTCCCCTCAGTATGAACAAAGTTACAGGGGCTACAAGGATTTTTAAACCATTTCATGAACCACCCCCCTATCTGGGCTATACAGGAGGTGGGAGTGATTAGGAATGTCCAGATTTACGACTAGCCAAAAGCATTCATTCCCCCTCAGTTAGGTATTCCATATAAATGTAGATATGTACATTGTATTGGGATATTGACCACATATTCCTCTCCTGTATTAATTATCAATTCCTACAATACCAAACATGACCTGTGTGTAATCCATATTTCCCAAGATATTAATAACTCGCCTTGGCAAGGGAATAAGGGCTTCATGTTGGGTATCATTTTGATGGGCCTACTTTTCCATTCACAAGTATAATATTGGTTTCTGTCTTACATATTTCAATACCGAAATACATTTATTTTACACGTATGGTTGTCCTTAAAATGACCTCTTAGGGTACCCACCAGACCCCTAGCTGAAGAGAATTCCAGATACACTGTTCGGCCCCACATTGTCTGGAAAAGAAGATCTGGTTCCATGCTATACTAATTGTAATATAAACAATAGGACTGTTCCAGGGTGGAATGGTATTTTTATTGGTCCTTTGCAAGAACTTATACCAATAGTTAACCCATTCTTGCCAAGTCCCTACACACTTTCCTGATATACCCCATAGCCTTTTTTTAATATATTTTAAGTTTTTTTTTTTATGGAGGCCCTTATATTGATCTCTTTGTGAAAGTTGTCGTAAGGTCTCCCACTTGCATTGGTCCTTAGACATGACCGTGTCATTGCCTCCCTTATCGGCAACACGCACAATTAGGTCACCCCTATTTTCCAACTTACGTAGGGCTTTATTTATTTTTGGGTCTCAAAAGGTTACCTTTAATGATACATCTTTCAGGAAGTGCTTCAATATCTTGGGTCACCAACTTTAAAAATAAGGCTACATTTGGGGCTATTTGGTAACAAGGGTACCAAGTAGATTTATTATTAAATTAAGACTGAAAACCTGGCTTGTCCTGCATCTTGTTAGGACTTCCTCCTTGGTTCAACAAAATCTCTTAATGCTTTCCAATCCATTTCGCTAAACTTAAAATCCACTTCCTCCTTATCCCTCTTTTCTTTTCTCATCATTATTTTTGAAATTACCAACTTTCTAGTGAACAGGTTAAAATCTTTTATAAATTCGAATTTATTCAGTTTACTCGTGGGTACAAATGACAACCCCTTATTTAGTACAGATTTTCATCCAACACCTGGGGGCATATTTATAAAGGGCCGAAAATAGCACCCAAAAATTACTGCTGCACATCGCGGCCGCGAAAATAGCGATATCGCTGTATTTAAAACGGTGGGCGTCACACCGCGATGTCCGGCAGTAATTTTAAGTCCCTTCACGGCGATACTGCACCCATTTATAAATCGCGGAATACAAGATTTTTGCGGAAATGGCGGGAATAACGTCCGCAAAAAGTTAACGAACCTTTATAAATATGCCCCCTGGTCACTAAAGTTGATCACCTTTAGACAATCATTTATTCCTACTCCGGTTTTCCTGGGGTATACCCCCCTCTTCCTGTCCCTCAATTTGGGAGGGGATTGTTGTGTATGGATTTCTCTTTCCCCCCCCCTTCTAATTGTCTTCCACCCTTTTTTGCTCCTAAAGGGACACTTATCTTGAGAATCCTCATCTGATGTCTGTTCTTGTGATGTTTTCTCGTCCACCAGTAAACTTCACCTTTTCTATAATCTTCGCTATGCCTTAAAAATGTGTGTTTTTTCCTAATTTTTATACCTGCCTGCATTCTATTGATATCCTTTTTTAAAATCGTATTAAAATCTATGAAGTTCTTTTCTTCCTTATACACTTCTAGATTACATCTCAATCCCCTAACCTTGTCTTTAATTTCTAACATCACTTTTTTATCTTCCTCCACTATCAAATTCAAGAGTTCAAATGACAACACCGCGAGCGTCATCTCCCATTTAGTCTTAAACTCGTCTCTTTCTGCTAAGTTTGAGTTTATGTTCATCAGTAATGCCAAAATCCCCACCTTTTACACCATCTCTAAAATTCATAAAAAGAAGCCAAGAATTCTTTTGTGTTAGATTCCTCTGATGTGTTATGGAAAATATAATGATTTACAGGTGAAAGAGTCCATTTTGATTGTGACCCTCGATGTTGAAGGCCTATATTCTTATTCTTCTGGGGATTCAAGCATGCCAGCACTTTTTAGAGTCAGTAGGAGAAAAGGGCCTCCAGCAAGCATCTTTTGTGCGCCCTCATATGCCTGCCTTCACCTGGGATTATGGGAACACTTAGATGTCCCTGAGGTGGCTGCAAGAAAACCAAATATGTGGATTCGATACGTGAATGATATTCTACTATAGTGGAACAGCTCCAAGGATGAACCAAAGTCTTTTATAGCTGAACTAAATATAAACGGTAAAAATATTCTATTGATTTACGAGTACAACCATAATGAAATTACATTTCTTGATTTAAAGATTATAAATGATCTAGACACATTAACCACGTCCAGAAAGTCCATATCGGTCAACTCCCTTCTGCATGCCACTAGCCACCACCATCTTTTATCCAAGGATGACGAGATGTACTAGATCTTTAACAGCAATCAATAGACTAAGGTGTAACCACTTGGCAAGTGGCATATAAAGATCGCAGTCGATACATTTTCATGCAAATTGTAACATATTTTTAAGGTTATTATACCTAAGTAGCTCTTTGTCTTTAAATGATGCCTTCAAATTGAAGGAAATGAGGCTATGACGTAGCACCCTGATGAAGCCTGTGAGCAGGAGTTTTGGTGACTGGTATAGGGCCATTGGCATGTTTTTATTGGGTTGTGGTTGGTTGTTCCATTTTTGTATGGCTAAATAAATAATCACATTTTGGCTGTTTAACAGGGCCGTGCCCAGTCTTGGTGAGCTTTTTGAGGAAATCTTTTTGATTTATATTAGATTGTATTTCGTCACCAGGAGCATCACCCATAGTAGAGTGTCGCAATGGCTGATTTCTTTGAAGCGGTGCAACTAGAATACCCTGTAAGAATTATTTATTACCTACTGATCTACTTTTACATTGTGCATGTGAAGATCAGAGCAAGTGTCTGCATGGTCTTCTTTCCTAGCACCTGCTTGCTTTATAATGGAAGAAAAGTTAAATCCTGTACCAGTTAATGGGATCTTGTTGCAGATCCTCAGTAATTTGTAAGATAGATGATCAATGGACATTTTTACCCATATGTCCATACTTTATATTAATCCAAACAGCATGAAGTTTACATTCTAGATATATTCTGAAATAAATCCTACCAGAAGGCCAATTTATACAAATACTGAATACATGGTAAAGACCTGACTGGGATGTAGGGCAGGAAATGACTGGTGCAGGATGGTGAGCGGTGGAGTTTGCCCCCATAAAATTAGCACATTTTTAACTAAAATGTAGGGAATGGAGGCACAGAGAACAAAAAAGAAAGGTACCTTTAAATCTGCCAGTGTCACACACGTTGCATTCCATCTGCATAACCTTCAACATTACCCCTTTAAACGTTACTTATAAAAACAACAAAGTACAGAGCTGCAGTGAGAGGATCTTAGCACAGATCTGTGCAATGTTTTTCTCAAACTCAATAGTGTACCTAGCTGAAGGTGAATTTTGTAGGATATGTATCTCCTCACAAACTGACTCACTAAATCTTTAGATCTGATGCACTAAATCTTTAGATTTAGTGCATCAGAAAACTGCTGTGTCCCATCCAATCCAGCACATAAATTATTAGTGAGGCACAGTTAGTAGTCTTACATCCACTGGATTATTAGAGAGTTATTATTCTTACTTTATAAGAGTTATTTGGTACTTCTTAGGGCTGGTACAAAAGGGCCAAATTTGACAGATTAACCAATCTATATATTGACTGTAACTATCAGAGTTAAAGTGGTAGCAGAAATATTTTAGCCGCACCATGCAGCTAGTGAAAAACCACCCAATCTGCTGACTCCAATAGATTATTATTTTATCCTGCAGAAATCATCTCAGATGTTATTGTTTGGTTGGCAGATAATGTCCAATGTGTGGGAAACTGGAATATTGGTTTAAAGATACCTGCCTAGGAGACCACATTGCCTAACCACAACATTGTACTTTACCAATGTGCATTCATATTGCATTTTTGGGTAATCGAGTATTGTTTGGTTGCATTAAAGGAAAACTAATTTGAAAGCTTCCTCCTCATTACTAAAGTAATCATTAGATATTATTTTAGTAAACTGCTTTTATTTATACTTAAACATAGATTCTGTAACTAAGCAGACTTGTTGCTGCCAGTACATCTCTCAGTTCAGGTTTCTGAACACGTTCACCTAATGATCATGTCCCCTAAACCCAGTATTATGCCTTTATTTTTCAAAAAGAATTTTGTACACAGATGGCTTCCTAACACACTGATCAATGTAAAAGCCCTGTTCTGTGCCTAAGAATGGCAGGTTTTTATGCTGTAAATTGATTGACTGCAGCTTCCTTGTTTTGTTTTGCTCTGCAGAGAGAGAGAACAGCAGGTGTAAAGGTTCGTACACACGTGTGATCACGGGTGCTGACCTCCCATGCCCGAGGTGTATGAACGGCCGTTTCAGCCGATAATATATATATATATATATTCCAGAATATAAAGAAGAATTCTTCTTTAGCTATAGCTGACATGGATAGGTTACTTAAAATTATATTAGTGGCATATAAACAAGTTAAAGAAATGTATATTTGATATATAGAAAGGATCTGGGCACTCTGTGTATTCAGAATTATTCTTGCTGAACACCTGAAATAATATTGGTTGGATGAGTGCACATGGGAAACACTGAGAAATGTATATTTAAAAAAAAACTTATTCTGCTGTAATAATCATAGCTCAGTCATCAGAAGTTCTGAAAAAAACATACATTTTATTAGACAACTGCAAGCACCTTAAACCACAACTGGTTACTGTTACAATATGGGGTAGTTTGTACATCTAATTATTGCAAAAGTCCTTTAATTAAACTGCAATGATTAAGTCAAGAGAAAAGTGGCACCATCATTTTTTAAAAACAGATAAATTTACATTCAATCCATTGACTAAAAGAAGTTTAACAGATTTTCTAAAATCCGTATCACTTACAACATTTTATTTTTTTAATCTTTAACTGCATGGGAACACATCTGAACAGAACCGAAGGAAGAATAAATTACTAAATAGTTTATACAAAATACATATAACCAGTGCAATTAGATTTAAAAAAATAATGCTGAATTATATGTACTGTACACCTAAGCAATTGTGAAATTGGCTATTTAACATTCAAAATGTTATACCAGTGAGAGACATCGTCCAATGAACTACATACTGTGGAACAAAATGTTTTTGTTTTTTTTTACAAAAATGTTACTTTTTTGCAAACACTTAATAAATGTTGACCAAGAAGTTTTTTCCCCTCACATATAATTTTCAGGTTTACACCTTGAATATACAGATTTATGGTTATTATCCACATAGCCCCTTTGTAAAGGCCATAGCACACATTTAGCTGATGGTAAATGTACAGTTTGTGTTTCTATCTCACTCCCACTCACATGAAAGACTGTTTTAATTTTTATATACCATGTTATCACAAAACAAAGTGTAACCTTCATTTACAAATCAATAGTACGATGCCAATAGAGTCTACATTTGGAAATTAACTACATGGCATTTATACACACAGAATGAGAAATTCTGAAGGCTGGAGATGTCCTGTTTGCGCAATATAAATATAGGAAGTTATGTGCCATAAAATTCAAGTGGCAATATCTGTGGACTCCTCATATATTGTTAAAACCAATGTGGTTGAGTTTATGAAGAATTAAAGTCACTATTCATTTTAAGGAAGTAAACAACTTCCAAACTGAAATGCTATTACTATGTTTAAAAAAGAAACCAAACAACCCCCCCAACCCACAAAAGAAAACAAAAAAAAAAACACAAAAACAGACCAAACAAAATGGAATAAAAGTGCATTGGTTTATACTAAAATATACGCAACTTTCCTAAAGTGCCATATGGGTAAACTGTTTAAAGAACAGAAGGCAATCTTATTTTAATTGGTATTAAAAATTACTTACACACCCATGAAAACAAGCTGGAATTAATTGCATGCACATGACAGCTAAATTCAGTCTATGGACATAGATCTGCATTGGAATAGTAAAATAACGTTCCTGGATGTAAGAATACCAGAAAAGGTAACAATTGCATTGCAGACCTCTCCTGTGTGTCAATGAAAATACACATTACATTAAAAAAATGTACATACAATATAGTACAAGAATGGTAATCCCACTTAAAGGATAAAATGTACAGTGCCATATTTATGCTTGCTTTTTGAATTTTTTTTTTCTTCAAAAGCAAGTATTTCCTAAACATCAGCAAAAACTTCATAAATAGTTACAAAATTTGGAGACACGTGAAAAAAAAAGTTCTTTGTTCAAATATTAGACATCTGAACAGCACATAACATGTAAAACATGTCAGAAACAAAGCTTTTTCCTCTTTCCAAAACAGAGTAAATAAAGCTTATCGCTAAAGACATGGAGGCTAATCTTTTTAATGGCTACTGTACACAACAAGCAAAAAAAATTAAATTATTTTAAAAACAAAACCAGGAAATTGAGGCAGGGGAGATATCAAACCAAATCGGTCTAAGATATAACCAGCTCAAACACTATTCTGTTACAGTCAGCCAGTAGGTCTGCAGCAACGTAGTAATGCTTCATCACTGCAACATCTGCTAGGAAATTAACCACGGATGTCTGAGACACTCGCCTGCAGTTGCACGCTTTTCTGGAACCATTTCCAGCATTGGAGTAAGGAAATCTGTAAACTCTGCAGCATCTTCTTGAGGCCATCCATACTTTTCCACAAGAACATCAAAGAGACTCCATGGTTTTAGCTTTGTAATGTGCCTAAGTTCTCCTGTGTAGCAAAATGTGGAAGGGAAAAAATTTTAATTCATAGTGTAACAGCAAAATAATTTGACAGTTTGAAAAAAAAAAAACGGAGAAATCTAAATATTGTATGTAAACTTATTATCACACACTGTATTTTGTACTGTACTTAAAGGAGAACTAAAGTGCATATAAAGTTAAAAAAAAATCTGTTAAAATAAAACGTACTTGGAGCAAGAGTAGGATTGGCAATTTCTACCTTCCAATAGAAAACTGCTTTTCCCAGGCTTCCTCTTAAATACAGGGAAGCCCAGGACACCTGGCAGATAAAATCTGTATGTGGTGATGTTTATTAAATAAATTATATTATTTATATATATTTCACTGCAGAATGGAGCAGGAAATCAATAAGGTTTTTAGACCTTGGGATTTTTAAAGATACTGACATTTTGGCAACAGAGACCTTTAGAAAAAGTACAGCCACAAACTCCCTGCTTAGAGCTGATACAATCTAAAAAATGCAGCAGACCACTCCAAAGTACTTTAGGTTGCAAACAATTTGTTTCAGATTGTACAAGTTTATGCGGACCAAGGAGCAGTGCGGTCGGCGGCAGATAACCACTTAGAGGAGTGGAGTTCAGAAAGGGCCAATAACAGGGAAGCTCTTTTTTATAAAAACAAGTATGGGGGGGGGGGGGGGGTGATGGAAAGATTTGATCATGTTAATTAGAACCTATAATAAATGATTGGCATAGAATTAAGAGAATTCTGAACAAATATTGGTTCCTTTTGGAAGTAGATAAAACAATTAGGGACAAAATCACACATCTCCCTAGTCTTACAGCAAGGAGGGCAAAGAATTTGTGAGACAATTAAGTAGAAGTCATTTTGAATCCCACAGAGGGGATATAGACTCCTGGTTGGGAAGAAAGCATGTGGTAAATGTTGTGTCTGTCATTTAATGTGTGAAGCCAACTCCTGTGTGGATGCCAACAATGGCCGCAGTAGAGTGAAAGGACACATAACCTGCCAGACTTTACAGGTGGGTCTGCTCAAATGTGAAAATATGTGTGTGGGCCAAAGAAAATGCAAACTCTCTATTTGGATACAAGAGTATGTTAGGGCTGTAAAGAATGGTAGAACTGAGTTGAGTGCCCTGGCAAGACATATCCAGGATAAACATGGAGGAAAATAATTAAAGTTTTCTTTATGGGCCTGAAATTTTCCCCCTGCGAATAAGGGGAGGCAACTTGGAACAAAAGATGCTTTAGAGGGAAAGTAAATGGATTTTTGAGATAGGCACATTAGCCCCCAAGGGAATGAATGAGGGGATATTCTCTTGCTTTCTTGATAAATAAGGATGTGGGGGGTCAGTCCTTGTACAGCTTTAAACATTGTTCATAGAGAGGTAATGCCGCTATTTGTTTGTTTGTTTCTTTAAAAAGTGCGAATGACTGACCTGCCAAAATATTGAATAAATAAGATTTTGTAAAGATAAAAGGAAAAACCTTGGAGAATATAATTATTAATAATATAGGGCAACATTTAATTATGGTGTAGGGATTTCCCTGCTCCAAATTTAACTGTTTATCTATTGAGGCTAAAAAAGCCCTGTAGATTGCGAAAAGAAATACATAAAAAGATGGTTAATTCTGGTGGAATGTATGCTCTTTCTCGCCTTGAAATGGTAACATGGAGATAATCTATTTGTTTGTAACAAATTATTTAAACTTTGGTGTGCGAGTTGATACACTTAACCCTGGCATTGGATACATAATATTAAACATCCCAAATATATGTTGTTACTAATTGGCCGAAGCGAAGAAGCTATTTAATTAGACACAGCCTTCCATATTGTTTTTTTTGCATTGGCTTTGAATTTTGTAATTATGTGCGTTTTAGATTATGTTTTGGTGCAATAAAGGTCAATAATTATAATGTTATTTTTTAGATGTACTTTCTGTGGGGGGTTCCAAGTGTCTATGCTTGGATTTGTGGTTAGCTTTCATCCCCGTTGGCACCACAGTAATATTTGCGATGCCATGTCTACATTAGTAGTGCACTCAGGGCACTTTTTAGTATGAAATTAAAGTGGGGGAGTTGCCATAAGTGGAGGCAATATGGGTGGAATTAGGCAACAGGAAATGGGGTAATGTCATTGTTGGTGTCTGCTATAAGCCGCCAAATGCTAGCAGTGAGGAAGTGAGTCAGCTTCATATGCAGTTGGCAAGGGCTGCAAGTTTGGGGAGTGCACTCATTATGGGGGACTTTAATTACCCTGACATTGATTGGTGTAGTAGAACTGCCATCACAGAAAAAGGCGCCGAGTTCCTGAATTTGCTGCAGGATAATTTTCTCTCACAGGTGGTTGAAGTTCCTACTAGAAAAGGAGCTCTGTTGGATCTGGTAATATCTAACATCGTGGAGCGCATTATAGATATAAAGGTAACTGGAGGCTTAGGGAATAGTGACCATGAAATGGTGTCGTTTGGACTATGTTATCGAAAGGAAAAGTGTACTGGGTTAACAAAGAATTAATTTCGGGAAAGCAAATTTTCCAGGTTAAAATTAGCTCTTCAGAATGTCAACTGGGATAATGTATTATCAGGTAAAGGTACTGAACAGAAGTGGACTGTGTTTAAGGGGATTTTAAGCCAGTCCACATCTAAATTTATACCCTTGTGAAATAAATGTAAAAAAATAAATCCGCGCCCATGTGGCTGAATTCTGATGTAAAGAGGGAAATGGAAAGGAAGAAAAAGGCATTTAAAACCTTTAAGTCAGAGGGAACGGAAAGGGCCTTTAGGGATTATAAAAACTGTAACAAGGAGTGTAATAAAGCAATCAAACTAGCTAAAATTAATAATGAAGTTAGGATAGCTGAACAAAGCATCACTAAGTCTACATTTTTTAAAAGTATATTAATAGTAAGAAGATGAGGACTGAGAATGTGGCACCATTAATTAATGGGGTTAAGTTAGTTACGGAGGATGGCGATAAAGCAAATGTCTTGAATATTTTTTTCCCCCTCTGTATACACTATAGAAGATCCAAGTGCAGATATCAGAGTATAGTAGCAATAACGGTATACAAGATTCAAGTGCACTTTGGTTAAAGAGCATGTCCACCCCCAAAACTAACTTTTATTTGGCCCAAATAAGTGCTCCAAAACAAACTTTACAGCATGTAAATCGGTCCAGTGGTTCAAAAGTTACAGACCTTTGTAGCTGGCTTAATCCTGCAGCATGGACCAATACAGTGATGAACAGAGACAGGTTACGTTACCTTGCCTCTGTTCATTTCATGTTCTTGAGCATGTCTGTTAACATCCAGCAGTGAGAACAGAGGAAGTTGCATCAGTAATGGTCTGACCCCTGGATCCCGCCCTCTTTTCCCTCTCAACCAATCACAGCTGTAAAGTTATGTGTACTGAAGAAATCCAGGATCAACAGCTGCAGCCAGCCAGCCCAGAGAGGGAGAAAGAGACACACACACACACAGGCAAGACATTTTTTTTCCCCCTAAGCTGCAGCCTGATATATATCTCATTAAATATCGGGCAAGGCAAATGATTTTTAGAAAAATAAACATGGCGTTTGAGGTTGGTGCTATTATATAAAGAACATATAAAAAGTTTATTTTTGGGTGGACATACCCTTTAACTGAGGATATGGTACAGAAAGAACTAAATAAGGTTAATATTAATACATTTCCTGGACCGGATAAAATACATCCTCGGCTGCTTAGGTACAATTTTATCTAGGCCTATGTTTCTTATTTTTGCAGATTCCCACATGTCCGGAGGTCTGGATTGGAAAAGGCTGATGTTATTCCAATATTCAAAAAGGGTAGTCATTCACAGCCGGGTAATTACAGGCCTGTAAGTTTAACTTCAGTGGTGGGGAAGATCCTGGAAAGTTTAACAAGGGAACATATTCTAGAGTATGTTTCAAGGACTGACTTTATAAGTAGTAACAAGCATGGATTTAGGAGGAATAGATCTTGTCAAACTAACTTGCTTGGCTTTTACAAGGAAGTAAGTAGAAATTTAGACTTTTGTAAAGCAGTAGATGCAGTTTGTACATGGATAGAAAATTGGTTAATGAATAGGATGCAGAGAGTAGTTGTTAATGGGGCTTCATCATTATGGACTAAAGTGCTAAGTGGGGTGCCACAGGGTTCTGTGTTGGGGCCGCTTCGATTTAATCTATTTATTAATGATTTGGAAGTGGGTATTGTCAGCAAGGTTTCTGTGTTTGCTGACGACACAAAACTTTGTCGACCATTAAAAACTTCAGAGGATGTGCAATCTAGATAGATTGTCACATTGGGCTGCTAAGTGGCAGATGAGATTCAATGTTGATAAATGTAAAGTGATGCTTTTTGGACTTAAAAATCCTTGTGCTGCTTATACTATAAATGGCTCTGTGTTAAGTGAATCTCTGTTGGGAAGGGATCTTGGAGTTTTGGTGGATAACAAACTTAAAGGAAGCAAGCAGTGCCAGGCGGCAACAGCCAGAGCCAGCATCGTATTGTCTAGTATAAAGAGAGGTATGGATTCAGGGGAGGAAAATGTTATTCTCCCTCATTACAAAGCATTGTTAAGGCCTCATTTGGAATATGCAGTGCAATTTTGGAATCCTGTGTACAAAAAGGACATCTTTGAAATGGAAAGGGTTCAGAGAAGGGCAACTAAATTAATAAGGGGAAGGGGATTGGGGGAGCTTGAATATGAATAGAGACTGGAATTATGTACACTGGAGAAAATGCGCTTGCATGGGGATATGATTACTGTGTCTAAATACATTAACGGGCCATACAATAAACTATCTGGGGCATTTTTTCACTAATAGAGCATGTCAGAGGACACGTGGTCATCCCTTAAGACTTGAAGAAAAAAGGTTTAGGCTTCAAGTTCGGAAAGGGTTTTTCAATGTGAAAATGGTAAAGCTATGGAACTGTCTTCCAGTGGACGTTGTTATGGCAGGTTCATTGGTCAGTTTAAAAAAAAAAAAAGCTTGATGAGTTTCTGCAACCAAGGAATGTTGCAAGTTACTGGTATTGATACATAAAGTAGAGTTGATCCAGGGAAATTTCCAATTGCCACAAGTAATTTTTTCCCCCCTTCATAAATTTGGTGGGTTTTTTTTGCCATCCTCTGGATCAACAGTTAGGCAGGAAATGAGGATATTGCTAGATTGGTTGGACTGGATGGACGTATGTCTTTATTCAACCTCAAATACAATATTATACTATACTATACTATATGTGGTGCCGTTTGTTCCCGTTTGTGACAACAATATGTGTTGTTGACCAAAATAAATTAATTGGTATAAATTTACTATATTTAGAACTTCTTTCTAGAAAGAAGTTCCGTGGCAACACATTTAGTAAACAAAAAACATTTTGGCGAGAAAACTATATTTAGTTGACCAAAACAAAATCGGTAGTAACAAAATAATAATAAAAAATTGGATAACACAGGCCTTAAAGGCCTGTCGTTTAAAATGGTGCTAATTCTGTCCCAACCAATCAGATCTTATGTAACATTTGAAAGCAAACATCTGATTGGTTGGGGCAAAATTAGCACCATTTTAAGCAATAAGAACTTTTATTGAATAACCCTGTTTGTTCACTAAAATAGATTTTGATCATCAAAGCATACATTTGGTGCTGCAATTGTTTTTTGTTGACTTAATGTATGTTTTGCTACCACAGAACTTATTTTGGTGGACTAAATATAGTTTTGTCACCAAAACATTGGTTTTGTGGGACTCAATCAGGGAGATTCAATAAAAGTTCTTATTGTTTAAAATGGTGCTAATTTTGCCCCAACCAATCAGGTGTTAGCTTTCAAATGTTAAATAAGATCTGATTGGTTGGGGCAAAATTACCACCATTTTAAACGATAAGAACTTTTATTGAATAACCCAGATTGAGTCCCACAAAACCAATGTTTTGGTGACAAAACTATATTTAGTCCACCAAAATAAGTTCTGTGGTAGCAAAACATACATTAAGTCAACAAAAAACAATTGCGGCACCAAAATGTATGCTTTGATGATCAAAATCTATTTTAGTGAACAAACAGGGTTATTCAATAAAAGTTCTTATTGCTTAAAATGGTGCTAATTTTGACCCAACCAATCAGATGTTTGCTTTCAAATGTTACATAAGATCTGATTGGTTGGGACAGAATTAGCACCATTTTAAACGACAGGCCTTTAAGGCCTGTGTTATCCAATTATGCATGGTGCTAGTGTAATATAATATATATTGCGAACCAAACAGCAGCCACACTTGCGGCCAGATATTTAAACCAACCCTTTAGTTATACAGATATGAATATCCTAAGGAGATCCTATGTACCACCAAAGTACATTATGGGTGCAAAGTAGCAAAATTAAAGTGCATTCAGGAAGCCTGAGGTTTACTTACAGCACAGGCGAAACACGCGTGTCCAAAGTTGTTTATAGATGACTAGTTGTATGTTTTGGTCGACTAGAGTTTTGTCAATAAAACATAGGTTTTTGTTGACTTAATAAGTTTTTTAATTAACAAATTTCTTTTGGTCGACTAAATATAGTTCTCACCAAAATGTTGTTTTTTGTTGACTAAATGTATGCTTTGTTACCACTGAATTTCTTTTGGTCAACTTTATATAGTTTTGTCACCAAAGTTTTGTCACCAAAGTATTGTTTTTGTTGACTAAATGATCTGGGAACCAACGGCACCCCCCAATACTGCTACAGCACAGCTGAAAAAGCTAGAAGAAGTAATCTGTCTTTATATATTGCACCTTACTATTATGTACCATAATATTTTTGTTGGCTGAATCAATCACTGCACTTAAACTTTATAAATTTTCAATGTTGATACATGCCTACTTGATGACACTGATCTATTTGTATGAAACGATGTTTTCTAAATTTAAAGAAAACATTGGATATGTATGCTTTGCTTTTTGAGTTACCGTTTAATAAAAAAAATGGGGGGGGGGGGGAAGAAGGCAGGGAGACCAGGTCAAATGGGCATCCAGGAAGACTGAAGCAGTTACTAATATGAAGAGCTTGATTACATGAACATGGGCAAATGGAGCTTTACAAGCAGGGTGTTTAGTTTAAAAATGCCATCGGAAAGGCGATTGATAAAGTCACAAAAACAGGGGTCTAGGGATTAGCCAGGTTGAAAGAAATTTATTTTTTGCAGATTTAAATAACTGAAAATAGAAGTATTTGTGTATGGCTAGTTTTACATAGGCTGCTGACAACATTTGTTTTTCTTTTTTTTGCAGCTTTATATTTTCTAACTTTGTGCATAATTCTATTTTTATGGTTTTGTTTTATTTTCTTTTTATGAGAATGTAATACCAAATATACTCGATAAAAATAGCCTAAAAATCGAACCTCGGCTTATACTCGGGTTACTCACATGTGAAGTCCAGTAATTGTCCGGACGCTTGCCTCCGCATTAACTCCTCTGGTGGGTGATGTCTCTTCCCGGCGCCGGGTTGTGACGTCACCCACCAGAGGAGTTAATGCGGATGCAAGCAGCCGGACGATTCGTGGACTTCAGGCACCAGAGGAGTTGCTGCAGTAGCGAAGCCAGAGACCCAAGTCAGAGGCCAAAATGCAGGGCCATGCTGGAACCAGTGCCGTGCTTGCCACTGCAGCTGTTTGAGAACTACAACTCCCAGCAAGTAAAGCATGCTGGGAGTTGTAGTTTCCAAACATCTGAAGTGGCAAGGAATTGGAGGTTAATGTGTGTGATTACTCTTTATTTAAAGGGCAACTAATGCTTTAAAACTACAGAATCAGGAAGATGGTATCTACTGTTAAAGATTGCCTCTGATTCTGTATTGTTTTGAGGCTTTAGTTGCCCTTTAAATGGACAGAGGAATTCCCATACAGTAATAGCCATACTGAATTTGGCTATTACTGTATGGAACTACTGTATGGGAAATCTGCTGTCCATTTAAAGGGCAACTAAAGCCTAAACAATATAGAATCAGTAGTGGTCATAATTTCTACCAACAACTTATACTCTAGTCAATCATGTTTTACTAATTTTTCAGGTAAAAATAGGTGCCTCGACTTATACTCTGATTGACTTATATTCGAGTATATACTGTAATTGTAATTATATAATACAATAAGGGCTAGGCTTTACATGCACATTTTGGATTAAGTTCTGCAATCTGATTACATTTCTGAATAGAACTGCAAGTTCACAAAAATAAACACGGAGGACCAAAAAATACTTTTAGGGTAATCCTGTCGCAAGTGGACTATCCCTACAAGTGTGTGCTGTGTTTCATTTTAGGAAAGCATGCATTCATGATTTATTAAGTATCACAAGCATTACAATAGTATGGAAAGAAATAGGAATGCAATGTACACACAAATGCACAAAAAAGCAATGAGTTTCTTATGTGTTCGAATGGGTCCTCCTCCTTATAGATCAGAATCAGTGACTACGGGAAGTCTATGCATTGCAGGTTGAATCATCTATCTTTTACCTTACCTTGTATTTATTTATAAGGTATATAATAAAACATTTCACAATTTAAAAAAATAGAAAATAAAAAGGAGTAATTACAGTACACGTAATAACTTGTTTCTTCACCAGCTGGTTTTGGACACGTTGTGGTCTATTATTTCTATTAGTTGGAAGTACAGTTACCTTTTTTGTTGAAAAAATCCTTGGAACATTTCCCCAACAAAGCAAATTTTCGAGGGATTTTTCCCAGAAGTTCAGTGATCAGTGCTATGTGATCTGTGTTTGGAGAACATTGCCAGCAAAACAGAAACATACAACTATAATCAGTACATATTATGTCTTCATAAACTGGTCCGGTGCAGACAGAATTAAGTTCTTTGCTACAGTCACAAATAGTGATAAGTATAGTGATAAGTAGCTAAGTATTAGCTTTGGACTTGAATATAGATATAGTCACACTGGTTAAAAAATATCTATTTAAGAAAAACACAGGAGAAGTTTCAACATTAATTCTAATATGGTAAGATTTAATTCTAATATGGTAAGATTTACCATAGTTAGAGGCTAGTCAATCCCAGGTGCTAGGCAGCATATGCACCCAAATTTCCCACAAAGAGAGACACTGGCACTCACCGGAAAGAAAACACAAACCAAGTCTTCAAATAAAATAGGTGAACACAACTTTATTTGAATAACTGTAACATATCCAGGACTCCCTGACGTGTTTCAAGCTTGCTGCTCTTAGTCATATGAACCTAACATTTTTTTACCTGATTTTATTGATATCTAGTGAATATCTATTGTGCCACTGAAAAGCAGCAAAGATCTTCATTCTGTCTGCATCACGGTGCCTTTCAAAAAGAAGAGGTACTACCTCTGCGATTGAAGAATTCCCGAGAATATTTTCCAGAGAGAGCAAAGTGTCTTGGGATATTGCCTAGAAGCTCAATGATGTGTGCTATGTGGTCTATGAAGGAGAGAAAAAGAGTAGTGAAGAGTGAAAAGGAGAAAATAAATAGAATGAAATTTATGAAGAAAATAGAATAGATGAGTTTTAAAATAAAAACCAGAATAAAAGTCCATACAAGTAGTAAGTCCATGCAGAGGTTGCAATGTGAGTGAAACATCTTTATAATAATTTCTAAACAATGCTTGTGTGGAGCTAAAAAATTTACAAAGCAGTCGTCTATGACAGTGAATAGGTTAGATTTAGTACAAAAGCCTTGGCATACATGTTAGAGAGAATTAGTCTTTTTATATATTGATGAATAACAAAGGGGCACAAATTCTGCACATCATGTTGTAGTACATGTAGTAGAATTCTATAAAGACATAAAACCCCACACAAAAAAAAAAACACAACACAGGCTATGTGAGGTTTTTTAACTACCGTACATACAAAAGAAGCACGAGCAGGACCTTTTCAAACATATGCATATCTTACGGGTTTTTAATGTCGTCTTGGAGTCTATGAAATACTATTAATTTCCTGAAGTCTTTTCAGTTACTTCTTTCTTTTTGTTTATGATTAGAAAGAAATATAAGGCTCAGATTTTTTAAAGTAAACAGTAGGAAATAACCAAAAGGCACACTCTAATATCAACTACACTACATCATACAGGAATGGTAACAGATAGAATTATTTAGGAAAATGGTTGCATAAAATTATAAAAAAGTGACCAGTGTTTAAAAAAACCCTTCCTTGGTTAAACTGCACAGAGAAGAGGATGTTATAAAACAAAACAAGGAAGCAGTAGATTTGTGATTAAAATGAGTAACAGAAGTACTAAAAAGAAGATTAAAAGCATGTTATTAAAATTCCCAGTTTTGAGTCTGTGTTCACTTGTCCAAGAAGCAGAACAGGAATACCCATTAAGGCAACCTAGGCAGGTGCCTAGGGCCCAGTAAAACACCAGGGGCTATGTTTCAGTACTAAAGCCATACAATACAAAAACAAGGGGGCCTTAAAAGTCAGCTCTGCATGGGGCCCAATTTGATCCTAAGCATATAATTATGGAATAAAGGATGAAGCAGTAGCTTTATTCAAAAATAAAGCTGAAGCATATGTAGAAAAGTGAATTGTTACTGTTTGTTACCTGTTGTTTCGTGATAACAGAGAAAAACTACACTTCTACAACAGTGAAAGTCCTAAAAAAAAGGGATTTTTATGACCACAGTTTACCACAGCACTACAACTGCCAATCCAAAACAAATAAGTCTAACCACATAGAAGAAATGCTCTGTTAAGGACTTGACAATCTTCATTTATATGAAAATTTAAAAAAAAAAAAAATAGCACTGAGAATAATAACCTCAATATGTTTTTCTTTTTTAAGTGGATATAAAAAGAGACCACAAAAGTCATCAAAATAAGTATTTCAGGAGGGATACAAATGTGGGGAAAAACTGCTGGTATATACAAAAGATGATTCCAATTTAGGCCCCCATATAATTAGGTTTGGAAATATATACATTGCAAACATAGAGCCATTAGTTAGACATTTACAGCTGTGTACTTTGCACAAAAGTGCAAAAGATAAAAATAGCAGCCGCAGAGGAGTAAATTTTTTTAATTATATGCATACTTACCTTCATCTCTGGAATAATCTTCACCGGAATGTGGTTCAAACAAATAATCACCAGTTGCTAGTTCGAATGCCTTAAAAATATATAAGACTGTGAATCAAATTAATGCATGGTATTATTGCAAAATGGAGATAAATGTAACAGACACACTGTATGAAACTGTTGTTGAAATAAAAACGAAAACTTAAGGGTGGGTCAGATATCACACGGCATGTAAATTTAGTGAAAAATTTCATATTGGGCACAAAGTAAAACAGGTCTCATTTCAATCAGTGGGCATAGTACTAGAAGATACATAAATGGGTTATCTGAATTAATAATCCCAGTCCCTGAATATCCATGTTGATTGAGGGATTCATGGCTCAAACCATTTCTTTTTTTAGGGATGTTCCTCTTTTTGCAGTGGTTCTACTTGGTGTTTGTCAGGATCACATTCTCCAGACAGATACAGTATAAGGTCTATCCAGCTGAATACTGGCCCCTGCAGCTGTACCAGATGGTTCCTAATCATTTATTCTGTTTTTCCCAGTGTTTAGGTACAGCATACAGTACAATAACATAGATGTCTGAGCTTTATACTGCTAGCTGACAAATCTTGTATATCCCATGCTAAATGACTTCAGTAACAGATGAAGACGGGTTGCATATTTTTTTTTTTTATCATTTATGGCAGTTTGATAACATTTTCAGGGAAATAAAGAAAAATAATTTCCTAATTTCTTTGGGGGTGAAAAAATTTGTCTGAAATATTTGTTTTTTCACTGTCGATAAACAGGCATCAGGCAATAACCTTTGCAGAAATTGGGGGCATTTTGTTCTAGTAAAGAAGGTGTCTTGTCTACAATACAATATCAGGATAAGCAGCTTTGACTGTTTGTTTAGCCCACTGGCGGTTTATATATCTGCTTTGTTCTGTTGGATGGCCAACTTCATCTCCATTCATATGTACACCAATATAGGAAGCACTGGGGCGAAGGAAGGTCATTGCTCCTGAACTGTAGCTATTGTTATGGTGGTCCTGCAATAAAAAAGATTTATTATCCTCCAGTATAACTTGAGTGCTTCCTATATTGGTGCAACCGTGCATTCCCTAAAGCCTCTCAATATTACAAGAAAGAGAAATACCCTAACCTGTCTGTTGTATTTATTACATGGTGGTAGCATTTGCTTTTTGCCCTGGAATGTCCTATCTGGACATATTTACTCTTGTCTGCCATTGTACCCCTGGCTTTAATGAGTTGAAAATCTGCTTTAAACCCAATTAATACAAGTTTTTCGAGATTTCAATGTTTCAGCGCTGAATTTTGAATCTGTCCATCCCTCGAAATGAATGACGAAAGTTCTGCAGAACCTATCACTAGAAATACACTAGTTACTAGATTCTATTGCTGTTGGACCAAAAGTATATTCAAGATTATACTATTGTTATAATAAAGTGTGACAAATAGAGTTTAATCTGGGTGCTAAATGTCCTTACCAAATAAACTTTGTTGTAAAGAATATTATGCAGGTGAATGATTACAATGTAAACTCGAGCATAAACCAAGGTTTTCAGGCTTTAAAAACAGCCTGAAAACTGAACCTCAGTTTATACTTGGGTCGACCACTTACCTTGTGTGTAATCCGGCGGACGCTCGCTCCGCATCCTCTTCACTTCTGGATGACGTCACTACTTGTCATCCAGAAGTGCAGAGGATGCGAAGCGAGCAGCCGGAATTAGTGGCAAGGATTTTTTTTCTTCCTTGTTTACTGTGTGGGATTTACTCTACATTTAAAGGGCAACTAATGCCTCAAAACAATACACAATCAGGAGGATATCTATTGTTCAAGATTGCCTTCTGATTCTGTATTGTTTTGAGGCATAAGTTGCCCTTTAAATGGACAGCAGAATTCCCATACAGTAGTCCCATACAGTAATAGCCATACTGGATTTGTCTATTACTGTATGAGTATTCTGCTTTCCATTTAAAGGGCAACTAAAGCCTCAAAATCATATAGTATCAGAAGGCAGTAGTGGTCATATTTCCTACCCTCGGTTTATACTTGAGGCAATCACTTTTACTCCTTTTTTTCTGGTTAAATTAGGTACCTCGGTTTATACTCGGGCAGTTTATACTCAAGTGTATATGTATTCTTTTTCCCTTTTTTACATTTTTAATGGGTAAAAAGTTCCCTCTATTCAAAAGAGCCTTTAAAATGACTCTGGGATCATGCTTCTAGCCAATCTATCCAAACTTACAACAGTATAAGGGGTGGTGCTTCTGCTTACACTGTGAGATGTGACATCACCAGCAGCATTGATCTCCTCCCTCACAGCTTCCTTGAGCAGACCAGGATGGGAAAATTTGTATGCCTATCACTTTGGATGCACAACAGCTAGAGACGTCATTCTAGGCTTGTTTGATATGTGAGAGCACTTCTCGGGTGCACTTGTTTGCAGCCTACAGTTCTTCTTTAAGGACTATTTCTATATCTACAACTAGTAACTAATATTAATCTGCATTGTTTATTATATTATTATTAATATTGTTATTATTATTATTATTATTATAATTTTGTTTACTGCAAACAGTGAGTTTACATTTTTATTGAAATTCCAAAATGCTGCAATGCAATGTAAAACAATCTCAATGTTACTTATACTGTGCATGGGGAAAAGCTGTAATCATAGACTGATGCGTCTCCTCCCTTAGGGCTTCAGACAAAGAAACGTTGGCCTGAATGCTAAAGTGTCAGCGTGGACGGAACAATTTTATTGCTGAATCCACCAATATTTTTTTTTTGCTGTTGTATTACTTGCTTTTGCTGTGTAAGGAGCTTTAGATTTGCCAACACTAAGCTTGCAAGCTAAAGGCTGTATATCTTCCCAGCGGTGTTATCGGCTCCAAAAATATTTTAGAATTAGTTTATTTAATAGAAAACCTATAGAAATAGAAATGAAGCATTGCAAGAAAGGTAAAAGAACTTTTCTGCCCAAACAAATCAAATATGTTTTTCTTAATTTGTTTGCAACAGGGATGAGAAGTCTCCACCTCTTACACGTGTAACGAGTTCCCCGAACAAAAGTCAAATGCATTTTATTTAATTCAGTGTTAACAGCAGCTGTTTATTTAAACAGAATATGCAATCCACTGTCCTGCAGCATAACGGCAGAGGCCCCCCTTGCAGAATCATTAAAGTGTGTCCCTAACCCTTCATCTGCGCCCCACCTCACACCAGGCACTGTACTGCAAAATAGCTTTTTAAAACAGAAGATGCCTGTGCCGGCCAGCCAGTAGAGATGGATGAAACTGGTGAGTTTTGTTTCCATAGCGGTTTCCCGGACACTATTGAAAATTAGATTCTATATTTTTCTATAGAAATTTCTTATTTTCAAATGGAATTTTTGAGTTTCAAATAATATTTCAGTTTTGTTTTTATTTTTCAATTATTTTAGAAAATTTTGAAAAATCTGTTGTATTGGCAGATTTTTGAAACCTGCAGTTCCAGTTTGTTTCGTAACTGGGATTCATCATTGTGTATGTATAGTTTATTTATATAGCACCACTTGGGGATGCAGCGCTGTACAGTAACAAAATACAATAAAGTCAAACAAGGGGGATAATTACATAGATAGTTCAGTACATAAATATATAAATTCTATAAATAGAAGTGCTAGAGCTTTGCCACAAGAGGAAAGGAGGCCCCTGCCACCAGGGCCACTTCTACCATTAGGGAGAGTGAGACATTTGTCTCAGGTGGCACACCTGCACTGTAGAAGAAAGGCGGCAGACAGGCAGTGGTGGGAGTTTTTTTGGGGTCAAGAAATAAAATAATTCCCCCTAGTAATGGATATGATGTTGTTAATATAATTTTATATGGTTAGGTTAGCTTTAGTTAGTTAGTTTGTTAGGCAAGGTAAGACTAGTTGGGTTAGTTAGGACCCTGCTGAAAGAGTCTACCTTGACGTGGTGGCGGGCTTACAAATATGGCTTACAAATATTTTGGCTAAAATCCATTATACTACAGAAAGAATGGCATTTCGGATGTATTGTAACAGTTTATAGCACAGGCTATAAAATAAGTTGTTTTGATTTGAGCAACAAAAACCTAAAAGGAGTAATATCGTAGTGGCAACACAAGCTGTTTGTGAAAGGGATGTAATATCTGTTTCTAGTAATTCATATTATTTCTAATTGACTGTCTGAGGAACTGTTTAAATACCTATGTGATAGGAGTTTCAAACATGCCCATTGCCATGCCATGCCCATCGAGAAAACCACGCCCACAGTCAAAGCCACACCCACTTTAAAAACAGCAGCTTTGCGCCACTCCTGGAAATAATCGAGGGCGGCATTGAAAAGTTTGGCTCAGGCAGCAAAAACCCTAGAAGTGCCCCTGCCTGCCACATAGAGCTTACAATCTAGTTAGGTGGGTAACATACAGATACAATGGAAGTGAGACTTGTGCGGTACAAATAAAACTATCATAGACTGTGCTGGTTACCAGATAGGTAGGATGTGAGGCTAGATTTATCACATATAGATATATAGATACCATATACTGTGCTGGTTACCAGATAGATAGTAGGAGTAAGGGTAGTTATCATATATGATATAGATACCATACTTGTGCTGGTTACCAGATAGGTAAGATGTAAGGGTAGATTTATCATATATAGATATATAGATACCAATATACTGTGCTGGTTACCAGATAGGTAGGATTAAGGGTAGATTTATCTATATAGATATATAGATACCATATACGTGCTGGTTACGATAGGTAGGATGTAAGGGTAGATTATCATATATAGATATATAGATTCCTATACTGTGCTGGTTACCAGATAGGTAGGATGTAAGGTAGATTATCATATATAGATATATATTCATATCTGTGTGGGTACCAGATAGGTAGGAGTAGGTAGATTTATCATATATAGATAATACCTATATACTGTCTGGTTACCAGATATAGGGATGTAAGGTAGATTTATCATATATAAATATATAGATATCATATACTGTGCTGGTTACCAGATAGGTAGGATGTAAGGGTAATTTATCATATATAGATATATAGATATCATATCTGTGCTGGGTACCGGATAGTACCGGATAGGTAGGATGTAAGGGTAGATTATCATATATAGATATATAGATACCATATACTGTGTGGTTACCGGATAGGAGGATGTAAGGGTAGATTTATAATAATAGATATAGATACCATATACTGTTGCTGGTTACCAGATAGGTGTGTTAAGGGTAGATTTATCTTATATAGATATATAGATATCATATACTGTGCTGGTTACCGGATAGGTAGGATGTAAGGGTAGATTTATCATATATAGATATATAGATACCAACACTGTGCTGGTTACGGATAGGTAGAATGAGGTGTAAGGGTAGATTTATATATAGCTATAAGATATCTATACTCTGCTGGTTACAGATAGGTAGAGGATGTAAGGGTAGATTTATCATATATAGATATATAGTACCATATACTGTGCTGGTTACCAGATAGGTAGGATGTAAGGGTAGATTTATCATATATAGATATATATAACCATAACTGTGTGGTACGCGATAGGTAGGATGTAAGGGTAGATTTATCATATTAGATATATAGATACCATATACGTGCTGGTTACAGATAGGTAGGATGTAAGGTAGATTTTCATATATAGTATATAGATATCATAGACTGTTATGGTTACCGGATAGGTGGATGTAAGGCTAGATTTATCATATATAGATATATAGATACCATATACTGTGTGGTTACCGGAATGGTAGGATGTAAGGGTTGATTATCATATATAGATATATAGATATCATATACCGCTGGTTACCAGATAGGTAGGATGTAAAAATAGATTACATATATAGATATACTGTATAGATATAAAATACGTGCTGGACCAGATAGGTAGGATGTAAGAATAGATTTATCATATATAGATAACTGTATAGATATCATATACTGTGCTGGTTACCAGATAGGTAGGATGTAAGGCTAGATTTATCATATATAGATATATAGATATCATATACTGTGCTGGTTACCAGATAGGTAGGATGTAAGGCTAGATTTATCATATATCGATATCATATACTGTGCTGGTTACCAGATAGGTAGGATGTAAGGGTATATTTATCATATATAGATATATAGATATCATATACTGTGCTGGTTACCAGAGAGGTAGGATGTAAGGGTATACTTATCATATATAGATATCTAGATATCATATACTGTGCTGGTTACCAGATAGGTAGGATGTAAGGCTAGATTTATCATATATAGATATATAGATACAATATACTGTGCTGGTTACCAGATAGGTAGGATGTAAGGCTAGATTTATATATATAGATATATAGATACCATATACTGTGCTGGTTACCAGATAGGTAGGATGTAAGGGTAGATTTATCATATATAGATATATAGATACCATATACTGTGCTGGTTACCAGATAGGTAGGGGGGGGGGGATTTTTTGTTTTTTTAAGCTAGGATTTATCATATATAGATATATAGATATCATAGACTGTTATGGTTACCGGATAGGTGGGATGTAAGGCTAGATTTATCATATATAGATATATAGATACCATATACTGTGCTGGTTACCGGATTGGTAGGATGTAAGGGTTGATTCATCATATATAGATATATAGATATCATATACTGCGCTGGTTACCAGATAGGTAGGATGTAAAAATAGATTTATCATATATAGATATACTGTATAGATATAAAATACTGTGCTGGTTACCAGATAGGTAGGATGTAAGAATAGATTTATCATATATAGATATACTGTATAGATATCATATACTGTGCTGGTTACCAGATAGGTAGGATGTAAGTTTAGATTTATCATTTATAGACATATAGATATCATATACTGCGCTGGTTACCAGATAGGTAGGA
This sequence comes from Hymenochirus boettgeri, assembly GCA_019447015.1. Classification (NCBI taxonomy): domain Eukaryota; kingdom Metazoa; phylum Chordata; class Amphibia; order Anura; family Pipidae; genus Hymenochirus; species Hymenochirus boettgeri. The sequence continues at coordinate 13,902,279 of CM033473.1, read as the reverse complement.
TGTAAGAATAGATTTACCATATATAGATATATAGCTTATCATAATACTCTGCTGTTACAAGTATAGGTAGGATGTAAGGGTAGATTTATCATATATAGATATAATATATACAATTACTGTGCTGGTTACCAGATAGGTAGGATGTAAGGGTAGATTTATCATAATAGATATATAGATACCATATACTGTGCTGGTTACCGGATAGGTAGGATAAGGGTAGATTTATCATAATATATATATGATACCATATACTTTGCTGGTTACCAGATAGGTAGGATGTAAGGTAGATTTTATCATATAAGATATATAGATACATAACTGTTTGGTTACCGGATAGGTGGATGTAAGGTAGATTTATCATATATAATATATAGATACCAATACTGTGCTGTTACGGTAGGTAGGATTTAAGGGTAGATTATCATATATAGATATATAGATATCATATACTGGCTGGTTACCAGATAGGTAGGATGTAAATGATTTATCATATATAGATACTGAGATATAAATACTACTGTGCTGGTTACCAGATAGGTAGGATGTAAGATAGATTTATATATATAGTATATGATAGTATCATATACTGTGCTGGTTACCAGATAGGTAGGATGTAAGTAGTTTTTCATTTTAGAATATAGATATCATATACTGCGCTGGTTACCAGATAGGTAGGATGTAAATGATTTTACCATATATAGATATATGATATACCATATACTGTGCTGGTACCAATAGGTGAGGTAAGGGTAGATTATCAATAATAGATAATAGATCATATACTGTGCTGGTTACCAGATAGGTAGGATGTAAGGGTAGATTTATCATATATAGATATATAGATACCATATACTGTGCTGTTACCAGATAGGTGGGTGTGTAGGGTAGATTTATCATATATAGATATATAGATACCATATACTGGTGGGTTACCGGATGGTAGAATGTAAGGGTAGATTTATCATATAGATATATAGATACCATATACTGTGCTGGTTACCGGATAGGTAGGATGTAAATTAGATTTATCAATATATGATATCATATACTTTCTGGTTACCAGATAGGTAGGATTAAGGGTAGATTTCATATATAGATACATATATCTGTGCTGGTTACCGGATAGGTAGATGTAAGGTAGTTTTTTCATATATAGATATATAGATACCATATACTGTGCTAGTTACCAGATAGGTAGGATGTAAGGTTGATTTATCATATATAGATATATAATACGATATACTGTGCTGGTTACCGGATAGGTGGATGTAAGGGTAGATTTTTTCATATATAAGATATATAGATACCATATACGTGCTGTTACCAGATAGGTAGGTTGTAAGGTTAGATTTATCATATGATATATAGATACCATATACTGTGCTGGTTACCAGATAGGTAGGATGTAAGGTAATTTATTTATCATATATAGAATAAATTATTACTGTGGGCTTAACCAGATAGAGATGTAAGGTAGATTTATCATATATAGATACCAACTGTGCTGGTACCAGATAGGTAGGATGTAAGGGTAGATTTATCATATATAGATATATAGATACAATACTATGTCTGGTTACCGATTAGGATGTAAGGGTAGATTTTATCTATATAGATAATATAGATACCATATACTGTGCTGGTTACCAATAGGTAGGATGTAAGGGTTAGATTTATCATATATAATATATAGATACCAATAACTGTGCTGGTTACCAAATAGGTAGTATGTAAGGGTAGATTTATCATATATAGATATATTAGATCCATATACTGTGCTGGTTACCGATAGTAGGATGTAAGGTAGATTTATCATTATAGATAATAGATACCATATACTGTGCTGGTTAACCAGATAGGTAGGATGTAAGGGTAGATTTATCATATATAGATATATAGATACCATATACTGTGCTGGTTACCAGATAGGTAGGAATTAAGGGGAGATTTAAACCTGCTAATTGAGGTTTCTTGATGTTGAGAGAGGGGAATAGAATTCCAGAGGATGGGAGCCATGAGAGGGAAAGGTTTAAGGCAAGAGGAAGCAGTACGAAGGGGATGGGAAGATACTGTTCGAAGAAGTGCTTGGGCACTATAGTCGTCCTTTAATACTATAAATAGCATTACATTAATTATTTGTATATCAGTACTAACCATCAATCAGGGTGATCTGACCGACCCCTCTTGGGCAGCAAGCCCTTTCATAATGTCAAGTACTGCATACTAAGAGGCAGTGGTGAGGCGGAAGGCAGTGGTGGAGGCTTGTCTTGTGAACACTTCCCTTAACAGCAATAAACATTATCAGGCTTATTTAATAAGAGGTACAAAAATTGTCCTGTACCAGATGATAACTTCTTGCCGCTCTACTGCCGTTAGAAAACATTTGATAACATTTGATTGGTTGTTGCATATTAACAGCACAGGTGACATTTTGCTCCACTTATTAAATAAGCCCATATTTCTATGTATTTTTATTAAATTACTTTATCCTTTTCAGTAAATCCTTACATGCCCCACCAACCCACACCAATCCCATTTATTTACCATATCTCTTGGTTATATTTTTCTGTATCATATGATACATGATTATATAAGGTTGAAATAAACAATATTGATAATAAGTAGTTAGTTAAACAATAAGTGACATTGATACAATCACACACTAATATAATTGAATTAATGAAAGTGTTAAGCTGAGGTAGACTTTGTTAACTGATTGGTCCAATTTGACCTGCACCATTTCCATAATGCTGGGGGAACCCGTTACAATAAGGTCAGGATGTCTTTCAATCAGCGACTGCGATCAAGACGCCCAGTTATTATATAATATCCCACTAAGCATAAACACTTCCTCTGTCTAGGACTTATAGTGGTTCTATACAACATGTCTCCTCGTAGATGAATCCCAAAATGATTTACTGTGGTCCCCATCTTTTTTACTACCTACTAGAAATCTCTCATTAACCTATGTTCCACACTTCCATCTCTTGTACCAATCAAATCACCTGTTACTATATTTGATATATACATTTTTAGACATTAGAAATGGGCAAAACTGGTAAGTTTTGTTTCGTTTTTGGATTTACGGATCTCAGGAAAAACCCCTAGATCCAAAAATGCAACAACGGAAGATAATTTGGGGACTTTGGACTGAATTTTCGATGATTATTGAATGTTTGAGGTTATTTTCAGTAATCCTCGACGATAACCACGAACATTTGATAACCCTCAAAAATAAGATCTGAGTGTATTATCGAGGTTTATCAAACGCGGTTATTTATGAGGATTACTGAAAATAACCTTGTACAATCGATAATGATCGAAAGTGCGGTCTGAAATCTGAATGATCTGCCCAGTTTCGGATGGAACATCCAGATTTTGGAACCTAGGGATTCTTTGTCAGATCCCATCTCTAATAGACATACTGATTTCCTCCAATCAGGTGTAGATTTACACCTTAGGAAGCCTATAGGCACAAAAAGCCTGGCACCCTTAGCCCCACCCTTAAACACAGACAACTCCCATTTCCTCTTTTTGGTGCCTCTTGGTGTGTGCCTACTGTTCCTTCCAATAATAAAAACTTGTACTTTATTCAGATTTATTTGATTAAACAAGAAAGGATCACACCTGATGAGTTTCTTGTACGTTACACCTCATTAGAAGACCTAAAATTCAAAATGTTTTTCATATGTGGAGTTTCTTTGAAAACATTAATTGAAGCATTGAGTGTGTGGCCTTGATCATTCAAAATGTTGTAGACTCTCCCATAACAAAGATTGTAATTACTAATGGTAATGTTAGAGTAATATGTTATACAAGGGTAAATGATAAAACCTAAATATATGAAATATTCTGATTGCAATTGTACCCAGCAGTGTATTAAAGTATTAGAATACTAGCTAGGATATAATCTTGTCAATAAAAAGTGTTTTTATGGGTTTTTCAGATGTTAGTGAATAACTGAGCATAAAATATAATTATAAAGATGTTTTATGGAAGCAAGGAGAAGGGGAAGGCCAGATTAATAATAACAGTGAATGAATAGTTCCTTCAGGCCCACATATGAAATAAATGCTCCATCCGGAACGCCTAGTTTTGGTGCTGATCCACTTTAATGTGACATGATTATAACAGGAGCCCTTTCATTTTCTCTCTATTACTTCTATATCATCATATGATCAATGTTCTTACAACACAAAGCCTAGACTGCAGACACACCACTTAAGGAAACAGATATATACCATCAACAGTTCCTTTTGAAGCTTCTCATTCATCCAGGTCATGAAATATCTGAAGTTTACTTCTTAGAGACATTTTGCCAGTCATCCAACTGGATCTTTTAATTCAGAATGACTTGTATAAGAATATGTTGCCAATAAGTACCCTGTAATCTGTTCCAATCAGCATATAATAGCAAGGTTTTGTTGTATTGTAGCTAAGAGGTGTTATCAAAAATGCCCAAAACAGCATTGTACTGTACATGTCAGACAATTGGTTTCAAACCACCACCACCCCACCCACCCCCCTATACAGGCTTGACTTTTTTTATTGTGACAACAAGGGTGACCTCTTTTAAACCAGTTCTTTTCTCAGGCCAAGAATGCATCCAAAAGACCCAATACTGAAACACAAGAAGAGCAACATCATATACACAGTACAGTGCAGTGAAGAGTGCTCTGATTTGTATGGGGGAGGGGGAGAAAAAACAGCAGCTGCACCCACATATGGTCTAGTTCCTTAAGTAAGGCCTTGTACCTGCATTTTAAGGAAAAGGAACTTATGTCTTAAGATAGTAATATTAACATCTTGGCAAAATGAACAGGAATTTTTCAAAAGAGATGTCAAGTAGGCCATTTATGTCAAAATAAATAAACAAGCCTGAATGGAGGATGATGGGGGCTCAACACCAGTTGTCTGCTAAGTACAATGCTGTTTTGATGCCTTATCCCGGTTAATTTTGATAACACAACACCTTGCAATTCAATCAACACCTTGCATTCAGGAGGTTCCTAACACCTGGTTGTTATATGTTGTTTGGGACCTTTCAGTGTATTTATTTACAAAGGATTCTTGATTATTCTGAACTGTGAGATCCAGTTGGATGACTAGCGAAATGTCTTCAACAACCAAACTTCAAGTCCAGTTGATCTAATCTTATCTGAATACCAGATACATCAAGAGTTCCAGTATTGCATAGAATAGCCAAGACTTTATAGGGGGAATTACAGGAAATAAAACAATCAATAAAAGGTGGGTCCTCTCCAAAGCCACGATGGTGCATATTTTCACATAGCTATGTTCAAGACAAACCCCAGCATTCTCCAGTCCCATATTCTAAACAGACATTAAAGGGCATGCCCATCCCCAAAACTCACTTTTGGTTACAAGGTAGGTGCCCCTTGCCCACCCCCACCACCAAAACATTTTTGCAAAATAATGCTCCAATTGTTACTTACGGACCATTCTCTCCCGCGCCATTTCTAATCCAGTTCCCTGCTTGCGGAATCTGCAAGCAGGGGCTGGACTCGCAGCCGCATCTGTGATTGGCTAAGATGCAGCCAATCACAGATGCGGCTAATGTCATTGAAGATGCCATGGGAGAGAATGGTCCGTAAGTAACGATGGGAGCATTATTTTCCAAATATATTTGGGTGGTTGGGGGTGGGCAGGGGGCACCTACCTTGTAACCAAACCTTTTCATGCTAGGTGCAATGGCCGAAGAGGATGGATCCTGATGTAGGGAGGGAGGGCAGTAAAGGGCTTCACAGCGCATGTCACATTCCTTGTCGAGGTTGATGGATCAGCAAGGACCGGATGGCTCACACCTCCTTCACTTCACTTTCCTGGACTTTGGACAAGCATTGCTGGAGAACAATTTAGAGCAGAGATGTAAGGTAAGGATTTTTAATGTTAAATTATAGATTAGGGGGTGGACATGCCCTTTAAAAGAGCCTTGACTTTCAGCCTTGTTACTATGTCAAGAACATTCACAAAAGTGCTTGTAATCCTTCTATAAAAACTATACAGTGTCTTAAATGTTTACAACTGAATGCTTGGTTTTATGAGGTAAACATGTTCCAGACCCTCAACTATGTTCCTGGCCGGTCTATAGGATAAAATCACATCCACACCTGTGAAAGTTGCATAATGTATAAATATAGGCCAGTCCCTTATTGTATATACATACACAAAATATAGTTATAACTATAGATGTCTTCTAATGGGACCCACAGGGTAAGAGCTGAGTAATAGCTCACCTATTCTCTCAATAGGCCCATGTCCCGAGCTTAACACTCATATGTCCCATAGGAATCACACCAACCAGCGATCCCTGTACAAATAATGGGATAGCAGAAAAAAACCCACACCTTAATTTACAGAAGGTGAAAGTGGTCTGGGTGCTCAGACTGGAATAACATTAAACAGAAGGCGAACTACCTCAGAACAAAGCACTGGGACTGTTGACTGTGTGCATGTAATAAATATTAATTTATGTTTTTAAATGCATCCATTCCTTGCTTTGCCCTGAGGTGGCATGGCCTTCCTTTTGATGCAGTTCCTTTCCTGTGAAGCAACAACAGAATATAATTCCCCGAGCAGTGAGGTTATTCAAAGGAGCAATTGAATTCTAAGTTTACATTAAAAACTAAAATAGGGATATATTTTACATCATTAGATGCAGTAAAATGAGCCCACAGAAATTACTTGCAAAATCAGGACAACCAACAGAAAGCCCAGAGTTTCTACTGAAAATAATGAATAAATCAATGAGTTACCAACTGTTATGGTATTTATGGGGTATGAAACCCTTGTGACATATCCTATATAGTTGCCTACAGGTCTGCTAAGTGACCATTTGTATTTAGAGGTCCCAGACGATATATAAAATATCCAAGAAAACTGTATATTGTATAATAATTTGTAACATTTCTGGGTACATAGAATCATCATTTAGGGACTAATGTCCTTCATCTGAGATCTTGATTATCACTAAAGCCTCAGAACAACACTAAATCAGAAGGAAGAGCACCTTGATATAAAAGCCTCTCATTTTGATATGTTTGTTGGGAAATTTACCTTTCTAACATGGGGTTTGGGTTTTAATTCCCAGCATTCCAGTATCACACAGTGTTGTCACTGACCATTATGTTCTTTACACATGCTCAGTCCTTAGATACTGCAGGAAGCTGGTACAGTTGGTCACACCCACTAGTAGCCTCTAGCCAATCCCTTTACTGGACAGATTATGCAAGGGAGCATGTGACTGAGATCAGGGGTGTGGCTAGTCACTGTACATACAAACAGTTATTTCATCCAGTTCTCAAGGGGGTTACATTTACTTTAATGCTATTTACTGTAGTGGGATTTTACATTTTATTGGTGTTTTAGAGGGGATAGTTTTAGATTCTGGAGTGTAAAAAATAGGTTGTGTTGTGTTTCGTATAGTTTAGATATAATAATCCTTATTTACCACCACCAGGTAAATTCAACCAACCAGTCCTTTTTCAGAGATGAAGCGTTTATTTAAGAGTTCCAGGCCCAGAGATATCAGGTTAAAATATATATTTACAGCAGGTATAGGTGTACAAAGGTATATGTGCAATTCCTTCCTATATTCCCTTCCAATTCCTTCTTCTTCCTTCCAAATCCTTCTACTTCCTTCCAAATCCTTCTCCCTCCTTCCAAATCCTTCTTCTTCCTTCCAAATCCTTCTTCTTCCTTCCAAATCCTTCTTTCTACTTCCTTCCAAATCCTTCTGTTCTAACAGACTCTCTGGCCCCTTGATATACAACACAGACCCCCATAACCCACCCTGGATTTGATAAAATAATGTTAACTATCTTAGATGTTTGTTTCTAGATGGTAGTACAAACATTCCCCATTTGAAATGTAGATCACCCTCAATAAGATGACTGTTTGATAACAGCAGATGTATCTATAGTACAGGAGGTTCTTTGAAATGCAAAGAACCCAACCCAGGAACTGAGATAGTATCCAAAGACTTTGAAGTATCCGGGAACTGGATCTGTGACTATTCCCACTCATTCCTTCTATTAACACCCCAGTCCCACTGTATTATACAGTTTAAATCTAATTAAATATATGACTACAGGTTGGTGCAGACATTGGACTCAGGACTCAGCCGTGTACCTGCATCTTAAGGAAAAAGGACATACCTTTGAAAATTGTAATGTCAACATCCTTTCAAAGGAATAGGACTGGTTCAAGGGAGGTGTCAAGGAGGCCATTTATGTGAAAATAAAGAAACCAAGCCTAAATAGAGGTGGAGGGGGGTTCAACACCAACTGTCGGCCATGTACAATGCTGTTTTGACACCTTACTCTGGGCATTCCTATAACACCTCTTAGCCACTATCCAATCGCGCCCTTAACACCTGGCTGTGATATGCTAATTGGGATTTTCCAGGGCACATAGTTGCCATAGATTCTTGTACAAGTCATTCTGAATTGAGAGATCCAGTCGAATGACTAGCGAAATGTCTTCAAGAACTAAACTTTAAGTCCAGTTGATCTAACTGAATACAACAGATACTTGCCTGCTATAGTTTTGGTTGGCCAAGCTAATGGTCCCTTCTATTGGTTCTAGTTGCCAAGTCTAGTTCTATTAGCCAAGTCTTGTTCTTGTCTTTTCATAGTATCATTGTTTCCTTGTCTTCTTGTTTCTTGAGTATAACGGGCCTCAGCATCTCTACCTTGCGCTCTAAGACCTGGGGTTAACCGCATACAGTGAGGTGCGACAAGTTTCCTGACAATCGGGGACTTTTCTAAAGGTGAAGACAGCGGCTGTAGATTGGGGTGTAGGCGCTGAAGATATACTTGGGAAATCCGGGCATCACATCACCAGTTTCAAACATTTCTAAATTTTATCGAAATAATCCTTCACATCTGTATAACCCCTTGTGCTCTTATCTGACTAGAGACTATTAACTACCCCAACAGAGCTTTTTAGTGAACATATGGGGAGATTCAATAAAAGTTTTTATTGTATAAAATGGTGCTAATTTTTCCCCAGCCAATGAAATGTTAGCTTTCAAATGTTTAATAAGATCTGATTGGTTGAGGCAAAATTAGCACCATTTTTAATTATAAGAACTGTTATTGAATCTCCCTGATATTTTTACCAGGAAAATAAATCATTATTTGAGATAATTTGATAGTCACTAATCAATCACTATAATTGCAAAAATATTGATAAAACACAAAGCACATCTACTTTAGCCCAGTATGTGTTTGAGGTGTATTTTCCAAAAGGCCATCAAGTATGTATAGAAGCACATAATCAATTGCAGTTAATTAACTTTCCAAAATAAGACCGGGAAACATTTGTATGAATTGTTGGTCCTTAATTTGACAAATCTAGACTTTAGCCATGCATGTAATAAATGATATCTGCATGAGGAAATGTGTTTGCCAGAGAGAGGTAAAGAAAAAATAAAGGTAAGCTGTCAAAAAGAAATGTATGTGCTCTTTAGCTGTTGCAAGAAACAGATTATATCAACATGCCGTTTGATGTACTTCATCAACAGTTGCTGCTTTTACAATAGTTAATTGAGCATTTAATTTTAAACTATATTATCTTGACTTGTTTCCTACCTACCTCTGCCAAAAAAATACTGTTATGCAAAGTTATGCATTGCATTAACACTAATTAGGCACATATTTCTTGGAACAGAGGAACTGTGCTATTAAAGAAATATAGCTGGAAAGCAGCTTATTTGGGAAATATGAATCCATTTCGTTCTATTGTGAAATAGTTCATAATAATAACTTAACAAAATAACCAATAAACATGGGGTTGAATTAAAGCCGAAGTAATTGGAACCTCTATATAATCAACTAAACATCCATAAAATGATTAATTACAACCATACGGGAATTTATAATTTCTGATTTAGCTGGTTTGGTGGAAAACGCTCTACAGTTTTAGCTCTCAGGTTTAAAGACTGGCAACAGTATAATAAATTGTCTGGCAAGTGTTTATAGATCAGGCAGACTATAATTATCGTACACATTTTTTTTTTATGAATAGGAATTAGATGTTTGGTATTGGATGAAATGAACACCTTGGCATAATCTGTCCTGTACAAATGTGTGAAAAGGAATAAAAAGCAACATCCATCCTGGTTAAAATGCAGCAAAATAAATAATAACAAAAATATTATTACTAATTATACTACTACTTCTACTACTACTGCTACTAGTACTTTATACTACTAATACTAATAATATTTTTATGTACAATTATATACATTATTATTATTATTATTATTATTATTATTATTATTATTATTATTGTTGTTGTTGTTGTTATTATTATTACTACAATAATCTTCATTAATATTTTTGAATATGGAAATACATTATAAGGTGCTTGAAGTTGTTAAAGGACAGCAGTACTTTTTAAAAAAAATACCATGCAAGGGTAAAGAAAGAATGGTAATGTATGGAGCCAAGGAATCTATGTTGATTATAAAGATGTTCGAAACTGTCCAGTTCTGTTCTGAAAATGGATTTTAAAAAATTTGATAATTCGAAAAGCTGAAAAAGGACCCATAGAAGTCAACAGGAGTTAAAAAAATTCTGAAAGTTCATATTGAATGTAAGGTATAAATAGTAATAGTAAGTTAAAGGGCATGTCCACCCCCAAAACTATAATCCCCCCCACTAATGGCCCCACCATGTAGTGTAATAAAATCCTTACCTCACATCCCAGCTCCATAAGGTTCTCCTGTAGTCCCCCCTCCAAAGTCCCCAAAACTGCCCACCATGAGGATAGCAGAGTCCTGTCTCGCCTCCGGAAGAAGTTTGGCATGCGTACTGCAGCCCTTCCCCCCCTCTCCCTCCCATTTTGCAATCCCTCCCCCTAGCATAGAAATCCTTGGCCATATATTAGGGTTCCTTTCCCCAGCCCCAACCGCTAAAAAACATTTTTAAAAAAGTCCCCCGAACTATACTTACCTCCCCTTTCTCCCCCAGCATTCTGAGAAGCCGGCAGCCGCGATTGGCTGCCTCTCAGTAGGCCGGTCCCGCCCCAGTGTATTGCAAGCAGAAGGCCAGGCAGTGCGTCGGAGGAGAGAGGGAAGGTAAGTAAAGACCGGGGCACTTTCTTAAATTTATTTTATAGCGGTTGGGGCTGGGGGAAGGCATACTATTATATGGGGAAAATGTTGTATAAGGGTGGACATGCCCTTTAATGGACCTGGGAAATGGTCTGGGGAATACGTACATATATCCAAACAAACTTTCTCCATGGGCTCAATTTTCCGCTTCAAATTTTCGATAATTTTTGAATATTTGAAATGGACGTATTCCCCAGACCATTTCCCAGGTAACATATCCTCTATTTCTCCCATATATGGCATATTTCTCAAAATCGCCCTGTATATATGATAATTCCCGAAGAGTAGATTTCGAAAATTTGATAATTATTGATAATCCAGGAAAAGTCTGTGATCCAAAATTCCTTAATTTCCGAGTTGGAACAGGGTTCGGTTCCGATATGGACTTCATCAAGTTTCTGTTAATAACAAGTAGATGTCATATGTATTTTACTATATTTTGTTTGTACATCTGTTTGGTTTCCTAAGTGTTTCTCTCCCTTAAAATGAAGTGTTTCTGACAAAATTTACTTTGAATGTTTTATATGGGCCGATAGGTGCAGGCTCATACAATGCAGTTCACAAAGGAGCAACATTTACTTAAATTTGTTTCTTTTAAAAAAAACATTTCATTCTCTGCCACTTCACATGGCTCACTTTTACACAGAACTAGAAATGGGATCTGGGTCCGACTCGGATCTGGATCATACATGGAACCTTGGTTCCGAAATCCGAATGATCCATCCGGATTTTGGGGCTTCGGATCGCATTTTCGATTATTATACTACTCAAAGTAGTTTCTGATCGTATTTTCGAGGGTTATCAAATGTTATCGAAAATGGCCTCAAACATTCGATAATAATTGAAAATTCCTTCCATTTTTGGATCTTCAGGACTTTTCCGAGATCCGGGAATCTGAAAATAGAACGAAACGGGTGCGTTTCGGCCATCTCTACACAGAACAGATATTGCAACGTTTTGAATCCAAATGGCTTGACAAAGAATCCAAGTGGATTGTTTTAAGACTGTTGCTCCTTTGTGAACTGTTTGTGACAATAGTTGTATACTTTTATACTGGGGTTGGATAAAATGTTGGTGTTTTAAACACTTTTCATATAATGTTACATAGATTATTAAATCCTGTTATTATTCATCATCCCTAACATACAAAAGGCGAATGGGATTTTATAAATTTCTCTGGAGACTTGCACAGCCAGGGAAATGCAACACATTAATAGGTCATTCTGCAAAGGTTTCTGAGAAGATACTACATTATAATACTATGATCAAATGCCACAGCCATGGCTCCATATATGTATATACGTCCATTTAACAGTCGATCCAGACATAAAAGCCCTTTCTACTGAAATATATTCAATTTGCACCATAATAGTGAAAATCCACCTATAATAACTATGTATGTATGTATAGTTTATTTACCGTATATACTCGAGTATAAACCGACCCCAGTATAAACCGAGGTACCCAATTTCACCTAAAAATCCTAATAAAAGTTGTTGACTCAAGTATAAACCGAGGGTAGAAACTTGGCATTCAAGATGTTTGGAAACTACAACTCCCAGCTAATAAAGCATGCTGGGAGTTGTAGTTTCCAAACATCTTGAATGCCACCCTCACTTGGCATTCAAGATGTTTTGGAAACTACACACCTCCCACATGCTTTATTAGCTGGGAGTTGTAGTTTCCAAACATCTTGAATGCCACCCTCACTTGGCATTCAAGATTTTTGGAACTACAACTCCCAGCTAATAAGCATGCTGGGAGTTGTAGTTCCCAACATCTTGAATGCCCCCCTCACCCTCCCCACCAGTTTAGTTTGTACCTGTGGGCTCTTCTCCCTGTGGGCTCTCCTCCTCCATCCAAGGGCTTCCTCCATCCAAGGCTTCCTCCATCCAAGGGCTTCCTGGCAGGTACGGTATCCTTAGCCAGCTGACGTCACTGCCCAGCGCCGGGCTTGGCGCCGGGCAGTGACGTCAGGCCAGCGCGCCAGTACCAGAAAGATTGCGGCTGCCGGAATGCAGGTAAGCTACTGACTCGAGTATAAACCGAGTCCAAGTTTTCAGGCTGATTTCAGCCTGAAAAACTCGGTTTATACTCGAGTATATACGGTATATATTGTATATGGGACATCACCTCTATTCTGTAATAACTGTATGTATGTATAGTTTATATATTGTATATGGGACATAAGCTCTGTTGTGAAATAACTGTATGTTTGTATGTATGTATAGTTTTGTATGTATATATTTTATATGGGACATCACCTCTATTCTGTAATAACTGTAAGTATGTACATACAGTTTCTAAGTCTTTGCAAAGGAGGCAATTTCTACAGAATTTCTACAGAAATGTAGAAGGAGCCCAGTCACATGATGCGGAACAATCAAACTAGAATAAGCCCCATAGTTTGAACAAGACTGGTTTACAGGCAATGTTAAGGCAAGGGAAGTCTATTTTTTTTTATTTGTATATTCAGACCTTAGCCACTGATGAAACAGTGGCTGTTCAAACCCTAGCGACTTCCTCCTCAACAGGATAAGCAGAGCCAAGGAGAGTCCAAGGAAATACAAAATTGGCTGTAAAATTAAATGAAGAAATATTTTTAAAGGGATGTTTCCAACATTCAATTTGGGTCTTACTGGAAGAACCAAGAATTATTCTCAGAATTTTAATTGCCTTATTTCCCAGAATGACTTGTTGTTTTTCTCTAACATCTGTTGTCCGAATGCTCTGGCATATAAAGACTAGTTGACATCCAATGTGTTATCTCTTACAGTTAGGAATTTCCCCTTTTCTCTGGATCTGTGCCCTTGTGAAAACTCTCAACATTGTGTTTACGAGGGATTTTTTTCCTACCTTCGGTTTCTTCACCCGGGGAAACACATGCTACATTTTTTCCATGTATGATAACCTTCTTCTAAAGCTCAATTATATGCAGAGCTTTCACAATGGAGTTAACATTTGCATATTCTTGTTAGGGTGCAAAGGCTATGAATTCTCTCTATAATGACAAGATCCAATAGGAGGAAAAAGATCTCCAAATCTGTTTAAATGGCAACTAAAGGATTCATACAAGTTAAATGTACAAAAAAAAAGGTTATGTTGAAAACTTTGGTATTATATGACATTTTGTTTAATTGTGTGTGTTGGCAAATTGGCAAATTAGGGGGGTAATTGCTTGAGCTATGACATCACAGGGGAAAACGTGAATACTGGAGCATGTGACCCCTGTGATTTCGAGCTGCGTACCTATTTTCTACTGATGGGGAAATCCTGTGATATCATGTCTATGGCAATTACAGCAGCTTTGTGCTAGCTTTATAGCTAACCAAGCAAAGTGGTAACAGGAAAATATTGGAGGCAGAAGTAATTTAATATTACATAGTTACATAGTTACATAGGTAATTAGGGGTTAAGAAAAGCAACAGCCCATAAATTCAAACCTTCCAAGAAAAAAAAACAGCCTCTTTGAACCCTACAACGAATCAAATAGTGCAAGCCAACTAGTAACGGTGCCTGTAGAGGCTAAGATCCTGGTCGTACGATACCAAGATATTCCCGATAATGTATGATCATCGGATCATCGCCGGCCGACAATCGTACAATAATTGGGCCAGTTGAATACGATCATACAATCCGTGGATTATAGTGTTCTTGGCAACATTAAGCCTCCTTTAAAGTGTATGTATACTGAAAAAATGACTGTGTCATCTTAATCTATTAATAAACACATGTAAGTAGCACTTACTCTGAGGTGTGTTGCTGCATGCCTTACAATACAATACTTGTTTTGTTCAGGCTCTGACCATTGACCTGACTAATTTCCCACATTCCAACTGTCAAAACTGCTACAGCATACAGCACACCAACTATCAAACCCTTCCAGCTACAGCAAAACTGCTTGCAGATTTGCTGAAATGTAAGATGTTTCAGATTGGATAGGGGGGCAGATCAACAAATAAATGGTACAGTGATAGTTGGGATGAATTATAGTTTCCACTAATGGGCAATTTAAAAAAACAACTTTTCCACTGTACATACCCTATAAGCCAACACAATATTTTCACACAGCGTATTCCATTTTGACCAGTTAAGTTCCCCTTTAAAAAAATTAATACATGGAACTTGGGACCTAAATGAGTCTGCATCCTAAATCCCATTTTGTTGCTAAGACAAGCAAACTCTCCATTAATCATCATTGTCAAGATTACAGATTGTTTTAAGATGCTATTGTGTTTTTCATTTTTGGCCTCAGATGATTATAGCTGCTCAGTTCATAAACAGTGGAAAGATAGACATGTGAAGCGTTATTGTAACTCAAAATGTTGCTCACAAGGTTTTTCAGAAAACAATGCCAAGAGGCTCTCGTTCAATTCGGCTTCAATGGAAGGTCCATCACATATTATAACACAAAGTGGAGCAATACTATGATTCACATCTGTGCATCGGATTTTCTAAATCAATAAATATAACATTAGACTGAACTCAATGGCAATAAATGTATCATTAATATTAAGGCTCCCGAATGCAGAAAAATAAAAATAATGAAAACTGCAGAAGGACATTTCAGAATTTAATTTTTGGCTTATCTGTGAAATTTATGATTCAGTAGCCAGGTCAACGTGCCACATAAAACATAAATAAAGCCATAATACTGGATGTGTGGGAAGGCTGGATATATACAAAATAACACTTGTATACCATATCTAATGCTAAATATTTTTGTTTTAATTAAGGACTGATAAAATCAATTTAAATGTTTAATTTAATGCCAATTTAATGATATTTCCTTTAGGGTTGGTATACACAAACAGATAATTCCTCCCAGCTAACCGTTTCACCACTATTGACCAGTTGGCCAGGACAAATTAGTAGCCATAATCTTAAAGGCATGTCCACCCTTTTAAAAAAATCTTTGTATGTGATAGGGCAACTTCCCCCAACCCTAACCACATTATTAGATTTTCCAGAAAGTGCCCCGATAGTTACTTACCTTCCCTCTTTCCCCCGCTGCACAATCCTGGCCCTCTGCTTGCACTGAACTGCAAGTAGGGGGCGGGACCGGCAGCCGCGTCCATGATTGGCTAAGAGGCAGCCAATCACGGACGCGGCTGCTGGAAGTTCAGAACGCCGGGAGAAAGAGGTAAGGTAAGTAACTATAGGGGGAGTCTCTGGAAAATGTAATAATGCGGTTGGGGATGGGGGAAGGCTAGCTACTAATGGGCAAAGGGTTTTAATTGTAGGGGGAGGGCTTGCAAAACGGGAGGGAGAGGGTGGGAGAGGGAGAGGGAGGGGGGAGACCTGCAGTGCACAGGACAAAATTCTCCAGGAGGAGAGACAGCAGGCAGAGTCCTATATGGACTCTGCTGTCCTCCTGGTTGCCAATTTTTCAGACTTGGGGGGGGGGGGGGAATCCAGGAGAACCATTTGGAGCTGGGATGTAAGGTAAGGATTTTATTACACTACAGAGTGGGGTCAGTAGTGGGGGGATTATAGCTTTGGGGGTGGACATGCCCTTTAATATTTCTTTACAAATAAAAAGCAAAAAGAGTCCCAAGAGCCACCATCACTGTCTATTGCCCCCTGTATCCAATGCAATGCAATGCACAGATTGCAGCTTTCAGTGCATAGCCAACGGTGTTAAACCATTCCGAATCTTTAATGCCACCTATTTTCTGGCATTAAAGATTTCTTCCTAAAGAGATGCTATCGGCTTGGTACATGTGTTGTGTTTGGTTGTGGTGGTTGCACAGCCAAGTTTTTGTGCACAGCCACAACAATTGTTATTTGTGAGTTAACCCTTGATACATTGGTTAATGCGGCTTTAAGACACAAATAGCTGATAGCGCCTCTCGGTACATAGCCCTGAAGGTGTCCCACTTAAACAATAATTTAAAGGGAATGTTCACCTTTAAAACCAAAAAAATAGTGATTTGTCTGTTATCCTGAGTATCCTACCATTGTTCAATGAGCTTTTTATGTGCAGAGAAGGCAGCAGGTTAAAGGGTATCTCCACTGCTTAAAATATTTTTTTCCATTCATTTTTATTGAAGAACAGGAGGTAAAAGAGCTGTATTTTACCCCCCTGTTCTTCAATTAAACCTGCAGGAGCCGGGAGAGAAGGTAAGGTACTTACCTGATCGCTCGCTCCTCTGCCGCGTCCTCTGCCAGGTTCCGGCAGACTCTGTACTCTAAAACTAAGTAGGAAAAAAAAAAAATTTAAGCAGTGGAGCTACCCTTTAAACAGATGTCAATCATTGGCAGTGATGTCAGTTCTCCCAGCCTTGATTGACTGCATGGAGGGAGGAGCCAGCTTACTCTGCCAAAATGGGGACAATAATAATCCTCAAATATCTGGTTAGTAATACAGGTAATAAAGTGAAAAATATATCAGTTGGGTTTGAGGGCAGGTGACTAACAATTGACCAGTTTTTGTTTTTTGTTTTGGTTTAAGGGTGGGTATTCCCTTTAATTACCTATGTAGAATCTTGATACTGTATATACCCCTTTGCTTACAAAGGCAAAGCAGCCAGTCCTAAACAGAACCATTTTATTCTCTGGGATATTTTTAAAGGGTATGTTCACCCCCCAAACTAAATTTTGATATGTGTCAGGAAATGGCTATAAACCTCCACCATGAGAGGTGTACTTACTTAGTGTACTTACCAGCCTTCATTCCCCCACTTCCGAGAATGGAAGTCAAGCAGAAGGGTCTTGACTGGCATTTGCTTCTGTGATTGTCTAAGGCATCGCGCCTTAGCCAATCACAGGAGCGGATGCCGGTCAGGCCCCTCCTGCTTGACTTCCATGCACAGAAAAGGCACAGGAGTTAAGCAAAAGGCAGTGGGGGAACGACAGCCAGTATGTACATTTGGGGATAGCTGTGAGTGTTATAAACCTGGCAAGGTGGAGGTTTATAGCCATTTCCTGACACATATGAAAATTTAATTTGGGGGGTGGACATACCCTTTAAGTGGCAAAATGTAAAATTACCTTTTGTTTCAATATGAGTATCAATGACTACTGCAGCAAGAGAAGCAAAAGAAAATAATGATCCTTAATATAACAGAAAAACAACAGCCAAGAGATAATTCCTTAAGTTCACGGAGAAGCGTTCAGCTACAGTAATGCTGCATTCGACACCACAAGGCAGATGGATTATCACAGCAAAAGGTCAACAGCCTGTCTGCTTGGTGATGTGCTAAAGGACATAAAAGCAAAAATCAGGCCGTTAATTAGCAATGTGCAACTTTCCAAATCTTTGAAAACATTTTCTTTGCTTTTTGCTTCATTAACGAGCTGTTTTGTCCAGTTTCTAAAGCAACAGTAAAAAAAAACCATGCAAAACGTAACTTATAATGTGTTTTCCAACACCCACACGCAAGTCAACATTGATGGCCCCCGAGAAAAATACTTACCTGCGAAAAGGTATTTGAAACAGGCGCCTGATTTCTTTCCTGAATATCAGGTCACTGATTGGGTTTGCCACCTCTCCCCTTTAAAAATCAACAGGGTTATTCAATAAAAGTTCTTATCGTTAAAAATGGTGCTAATTTTGCTCCAGCCAATCAGATGCTAGCTTTCAAATGTTAAATAACATCTGAATGGTTGGGGCAAAATTAGCACCATTTTTAACGATAAGAACTTTTATTGAATAACCCTGCAAACGCACATAAAATCAGCATGTTGAAAGATTGGTCGTTGTTTCCATTGCATGTACATTTCCTATGGGTTCAGTATTAAATTGAAGTGTCAACTTATTAACTCATTATAGAGATTGCTTTAAAGGGGGAAGTTCAGTTCCAGTTCATATACTTTTAAGAAAAAAAGCAGTATTTTTCCATCCTAATGACCATAACCTGCAAATTCAACATTTGTATAAATGCTTCCAAAATACTGGCTTCCTGTTTGCAGGACCCCCTAATAGAGACCGTTATGGTTTTGCCCTTGACCCAGTCCCTGGGTTGATTTAGTTGCTCAGTAGAGATCGGAGCATGTTTGACCCATCCAACAGCCAATCAGTAGAAATTACTGATTTTTCAAAGTGGAAAAGAATATGTAGGCTAAATAGGTATGTGTAATATAAACTAAGAATTTTAAAAAAATAATGATATTTTCCACTGACCTTCCCCTTTAAACCTAACCATTTGTGTAGCCACACAGAAATGTCTATATTTAAAGAAGTATACAAAAAAGAAAATGAGGCACTGATAATTAATAGTAAATTATGTAAACAAATATATTTCCATTAGCCAAAATGCAGCTGTGCTTCTACCAATCAAAACATATCTAAACACACAGAAAAGATCTAGAAGTGGAATAATGGAACACTGTATAGTGTATACTGTATAGGGCACATCCAGAGATTGAATTAATGATAAAATATTCTTTATTTAAAACATCATGTGGGATAAGGTAGTTAACGTACACACAAAAAGAATTTAAAATGGAACCCTAACCCTCCATATCCTATCAATATACATCAACATCAAATGATATATCCATTCAAGCTCTTATTAAGATAACTCTTACCAGTATCTTCTTAAGATAGTAAATATATAAAGGTAAGGACCACATGTTTGGCTGAGATGCTCTGCTACTGAGTAAAAGGTTTAGATGTTGGGTGCACTACATTATCTGAATGCTATGGCATATTTGATTTCTCCTGAACTCTGTATATCGTATATTGTATGATTAATAAGTTAATCATGAGTTATCATTAATCATTATATGTGATTTTGTGATATACACGAGTGCTTACAGGGGTGTTCCTAGAGTTTTTGACACCTGAAACAACTTTTAAATGCCGCCTATCGGCAGATGGGAGGAGACACGTGAAGTGGGTGTGGCTTCACCAGGGAACATAAGCATGGATAGTGCAGGTGGGTATGGTAGGCTGACTAACACTGGCAGGTGAACTGGAGGGCTGACTTAACACTGATTGGTGGTCTGGTGCCAAAATGCGGTATTGCAGGAAGGAGTTTTTTTTAACTGCCACTTTTTAAGTGTTCTGCAGGGGCAGCAAATATTTCAGTTTGCTTTATGGTAGGGGCACCCCTGAGTGCTTGAATGGATATACCGGTATATCATTTGATGTTTTTATCATGATTTATAGGATATGGAGGGTTAGGATTGTATTTTAAATTCCTTTTCGTGCACTTTAACTACCTTATCCCACATGATGTATTAAATAAAAAATATTTTAGCATTAATTCCACTTCTAGACCCTTTTAACATTTATTCACAACAGAGAGTCTCTGCTTTGGCAATCAAATCCCTATTTATAACACATACAGCATCAATAAAATGTCTCAAAAAGGGCAGAGCCCCCCCCCGACATCAAGGGAGTCCCCATGTCAGAAGGAATACCACCGTTCAGCTACATCTACTATTACTGTATACAAAAGGTACAGACACATTTTCGGGTATCCCTCTGTGGCCCTTTCTTTTCGATCTGTCTGTCCACGACACCTACAGATGATCTTCAACCAAGTACCCAGTCAACTGGCACACAATCACGGCAGCATAGGACCTACTTGCAGGTAATAGGCAGAGACACCTTGATTTCATGTTTTCCTTTTTATTAAGGCAAGGCACATATAAGGAGACCTGTAATACAATAGGGAAACACACACTATTTGCAAAGTCCAAGTTTCAGCCCACCTATATCACAATATTATAACAGGCAGTCACTACAACATATCCCTATATGCAGTGTATCATAATCACAACAGCACACACATATATAAATATAGAGCCACATACATATAATGTAAAATGCAATCAGCAACAACAATGAGGTATGGTGATACACATGTTTACTCCTACACCAGGATCATGTTGGAACATGTACTGTTGATTACAGTTATAAGTTAATTAATTAATCATACAGAGTATGCTCTAAAGCATATTAACTGAGAATCATATGAACTGGTCTATCCCCCTCCAGATACTAATGGGCACTGAAGGACTAAACCCATCCAGGCACAGGGAGGTAAGTTGGAGGGTTCCATTATAACATTATTATAATACGTTTAGAAGTTTGATCTGAGAGATAGCAAAAGATTTTACATTGAGTGGAATTAATTTTCAACCCTTATACTATACTATAATCAAATAGGTAACACTAAAGCATTATTCCTACTGAGTAAATGGTTCGACCCTCAAACTGCTATACCAATTGTGTATAAACTCTTTGCGACCCAGGAATATTTGCTGAACATTCATATAATAAATTTCACTGTGTTACACCTCCCATCCCGACAGTCATGGGAGTCTCTTGCACTTCTGAGAGACCACTCCAAACTCATACGACCACACTTACCTGCTTTCTCTTCCCCTTTTTGACAAGAATGCGCCCCCCCCCCTTTTCCCCACCCTGCTTGGAAGCCAGATTTGGTAGTGTAGGATGACTGCATTTTTAAATAAGGGGAATGGTTTTAAATCCCCCCCCCCCCCTGATCCCCAGGCAATGCACAAAATACAGACACTGGTATCTTACTGAATGATGATAAGTTTTTAATGTGTTAAATCATGTTAGTTTTTTCTATGACTCATCTTAACATCAGCGTATGTCCTGCTTACTAAGTGGTCTTGACTTACCCACATGCTTATATCCAGTTGGATGAATCAGACTTGGAGTTTAGATCTTGAAGTCATTTTGCTAGTCATCCGACTGGATCTCTCAATTCAGACTTGTACGAGAATCTGTTGGCAATTATGTACCCTGGAAAGTCCCAATTAGCAAATGACAGCCTGGTGTTAGGGACCTTCTGAATGCAAGGCGTAATTGCATTGTGGCTTAAAGGTGTAATCAAAACTGCCCAGGGTAAGGTGTCAAAACAGCATTGTACTGTAAAGAATATGGCCTTGATGGCCAGAGTATTCACAAGTATGCTTTCATGAGGAGGCTGATTGTCCATATGGGAATGCACCAGCTAAACTCTGGGATGCAAATGGGATACTGCTGGAACCTATTGGTTGGGTACTGGATTAGAGATGGCTGCTGGGAACTGTAGGCTTGGATGCTGGAGGTTAGATGGCCATTGTGAACTGTAGGCTAGAGGTTGGAACAGAGATGGCCACTGGGAGTTGTAGTCTGGATGCTTGAACAGAGATGGCTGGTGGAAACCGTAGGCTGGATGCTGACAATGTAATTAGACTGGATACTGGCAAGGTAAGTAGACTGGTAAGAAAGCTTGATACAGGCAAGGTAAGTATGCTGGAACAGGAAAGGTAAATTGGCTGGAAACAGGCAAGGTGAGTATGCTGGTAAGTAGGCTGGATACATGCAAGGTAAGTATACTGGAACAGGAAAGGTAAGTTGGCTGGAAACAGGCAAGGTAAGTATGCTGGAACAGGCACGGTACGTATTCTGGAACAGGCACAGTAAGTATGCTGAAACAGGCACAATAAGTATGCTAGAATAGGCAAGGTCAGTATCCTGGAACAGGCAAGGTAAGTATGCTGGAACAGGAAAGGTAAGTATGCTGGAACAGGCAAGGTAAGTATGCTGTCACAGGAGCCATGGGTAGCAAAGCTATAGGTACAATCAGGCAGTAGATCCAGGAAAATGCTGGCATTTGAATTCATGACGTTGCCCACTCCTAGAGCAGCACTGGACCAGAGTGGCAGGTAAGATTGTGACATGTACAATGCAGACAAATGGTATGTAAACAATACACATAGACAATACATCCATGGAACGCAGGATACTGTATTGCCATGATAATTAGTTCATACACCGGTGTAAATTAAGGTTGGTTCCTAGACTGGACAAATCAATAGGATATGAACAATAGGTAGCCAGTTTTCATTTGCATACCGTGTATCAAGTCTTGTCTGTGGGACTCAGAAGAAGAAAGACACCTGTCCATATTTGTAGGATATGATTGATCACGCATACTTGGGGGAAGAAGCTCTCTTGTACTAAAGGGGGCTCTTAGACTGAGGGGAATGCATTCTTGGACTAGGGGAAAAAAGCCCTTTTAGACTAGGAGAAGCCGGTTGGACTATTAAGAGACTGAGGACACAGACTGCAGATTGGACAGGGTGGATGTCGTGCCAGAAGGATTTCATGTGGGATCTGATGGATACACTTCAGGACAAAAGCAAGGCTAACACTAAAGTATACGTTCTGTGGTAACTAATGTAGTCTACATGTAATCATTTATCATGTATATATTGCAATATAGTGTGTATGCTTCATGTCTAAATAATCTTTGTTTGTTTTATTCTAACTATAACTTGATTAAGTATACAATATATATTTGCTTGTCATACATTTATCAGTGTGATTTTTTTTTTGCTTTCCAACCCCAAAAAAACGGTATATAGATTTATATATTTATATCTGATAAATATAGAGATATAAATCTTATAATGTGACCTGGATGGATGAATATTATAGATATACCATGACCTGGATGGATAAATATTACATATATACCATGACCTGGATGGATGAATATACAGATAATACCGTGACCTGGATGGTTATACATATATACCATGCCCTGGATGTATGAAATATTACAGATATACCATGACCTGGATGGATGAATATTTATATATACCAAAACTATGGACCTGAGGATGAATATTACAGATTACCTAACCTGGATGATGAATATTACAGTATACCACCTGGATGGATGATATTACAGATATACCATGACCTGGATGAATGAATATTACAGATATACATAACCATGACCTGGATGAATGATATTACAGATATACCATGACCTGGATGATGATTATACAGATATACCATGACCTGGATGGATGAATATTACAGATATACCATGACCTGGAGATGAATATTACAGATTACCGTGACCTGGTGAATGAATATTACGAGATATACCATGACCTGGATGAATGAATATTACGATATACCATGACCTGATGATGAATATTATGATTACCATGACCTGGATGAATGAATATTACAGATAACATGACCTGGATGGATGAATATTACAGATATACCAGGACCGGGATGAATGAATATTACAGATATACATGACCGATGATGAATATACAGATTCCATGACCTGGATGATGAATATTACAGATATCCATACCTGATGATGAATATTACAGATATACCATGACCTGGATGAATGAATATTACAGAATATAACCATGACCTGGATGAATGAATATTACAGATATACCATGACCTGGATGGATAATATTACAGATATACCATGACCTGATGAATGAATATTACAGATATACATGACCTGGATGAATGATATTATAGATTACCATGACCTGGTGAATGAATATTACAGATATACCATGACCTGGCTGGATAATATTACAGATATACCGTGACCTGGATAATGAATATTACGATATACCATGACCTGTATGAATACTATTACAAGATATACCATGACCTGATGATGAATATTATAGATATACCATGACCTGGATGAAATATTACAGATTAACCGATGACCTGGATGATGAATATTACAGATATACCTGACCTGGATGTGAATATTACGATTACACATGACCTGGATGAATGAATATACAGATATACCATGACCTGATGAATGAATATTACAGAATACCATGACCTGGATGGATGAATATTAATAATATACCATGTACCTGAATGGATGAATATTACAGATATACCATGACCTGGATGGATGAATATTACAGATATACCATGACCTGGATGGATGAAATATAGATATACCATGACCTGGATGGATAATATTACGATTACCAGACGGATGGTGAATATTACAGATATCCATGACCTGGATGGATGAATATTACAGATATACCATGACCTGGGATGAAATATTACAGATATACCATGACTGAATGAATGAATTTCGATACCGTGTCTGGATAATAACTTACAGTATCCGTGACCTGGATGGATAAATATTACAGATATACCGACCTGGATGAATGAATAATTACATATACCATGACCTGGATGATGAATATTAGATAACCATGACCTGATGTAAATATTACAGATATTACCATGAACTGGATGGATAATATTACGATATACCATGACCTGATGAAATGAATATTACAGATATACCGTGACCTGGATGAAGAATATTACCAGATATACCGTGACCTGGATGATGAATATTACAGATATACCGTGACCGGAATGAATGAATATTACAGATATACCGTGACCTGGATGGATAAATATTACAGATATACCGTGACCTGGATAATGAATATTACAGATATACCATGACCTGGATGAATGAATATTACAGATATACCGTGACCTGGATGGTAAATATAAACAGATATACCGTGACCTGGATGAATATTACAGATATACCATGACCTGGATGAATGAATTACAGATATACCGTGACCTGATGGTATAAATATACAGATATACCGGACCTGGATGAATGAATATTACAGATATACCATGACCTGGATGAATGAATTACAGATATACAATGACCTGGATGAATGATATTACAATATACCAGACCTGGATGAATACATATTACAGATTCATGACCTGTGAATGAATATTACAATATACCGTGACCTGGATGAATGAATATTACAGATATACCGTGACCTGGATGAATGAATATTACAGATAATACCGTGACCTGGATAACTGAATATTACAGATATACCATGACCTGGATGAATGAATATACGATATAACCGTTACTGGATGGATAAATTTTACAGATATACCGTACCTGGATGAAGAATATTACAGATATACCATGACCTGGATGAATGAATATTACAGATATACCTGACCTGGAATGATCCATATTTACAGATATACCATGACCTGGATGATGAATATTACAGATATACCTGACCTGGATGAATGAATATTACGATATACCGTGACCTGGATGAATGAATATTACAGATATACCGTTACCTGGATGAAGTAATATTACAGTAACCGTACCTGGATATGAATATTACAGATATACTGACCTGGATGAATACATATTACAGAATACCATGACCTGATGATACATATTACAGATATACTTGACTGAATAAATGAATATTACAGATGTAATTACCCTGGATGAATGAATATTACATATATACCATGACCTGGATGAATGATATTACGATATACCATGACCTGATGGATGAAATTACAATACCATGACCTAGATGGATGAATTTCAGAATATACCTGACCTGGATGATATGAATATTAACAGATATACATGACCTGGATGAGATACATATATCAGAAATACCATACCTGGATGAATACATATTCAGATAAACCATGACCTGGATGAGAATATTACAGATTACTGTGACCTGGTAATGAAATATACATATATATGTATCGTGACCTGATGAATGAATATTTAGCTATACCATTACCTGGATGAATGAAATATTAACAGATAGCATGACCTGGATGAATGAATATTACAGATATACCATGACCTGGATGGATGAATATTACAGATATACCATGACCTGGATGGATGAATATTACAGATATACCATGACCTGGATGGATGAGAACCTTTACAAGCATACCCTCATGTTTTATTGTCCAAATAGATCAATTTAAAATTTTTTAAAACAGGTCAGAAACATCTGGTAATTTTCCGTGAAAGGTATGTATAATGAATCTGGATATTAATCTATGATAAAATACATGCAAGTAGCACTTAATTTGAGACGCTCTTTATAAGACCAGACTATCTTTGAGGACTCCGCCCTATACTTCTATGTTGCGTCAATGTTTTGCTCCCCTTAGCACCATCTTTATTGAGATTGCCGGTTGCTCATTTCCTACATTTTTGCGGTGAGCACACCATCTATTTCATATATCTTTGAGGACTAGCATGCACAGTAATAACTATGAGGCACCACTGGGAATTTCCCACCATGCAATTCATACATACTCTACCAACTGTCACCATTCCCATTACAATAAAACTGAACATAGTAGAAATTCTTTTGATAATAAGGCACTTGACTGACAGCTGAAATGTAAGATGCTTCAGATTCAATATCTAAAGAAATAGACAAATCAACAAAAAATAGTTGGTACACACCTTACAGATTTAACGCTATAGATCTGGCTATACACAGTACCAAAGTTCCCCCTATAATTTTTATATGCTATTGACATATAAAAAAGTAATAAACTCAGTCGGTGATGTTTGATAAGACATAAAAAATATACTACCAGATGTAAATGATGGAGCTTTGCCTCTTTTTCACTGGTCCACCATGTCTAAAGTTATCACAAGATTAGTGACTCTTTTTTGCACTTCTTACAAAGATGTTTAATTTTTTGTTTAAAACCTTTAGCAATTTTCCCACCTTAATCAGCTTATTTACCAATATAAAGTCCTACAGAGAATCATTGGATTTTACATTGACTGATCCCTCGTGCTTGAGTTGAGTATTTCCTACAGCAACAATTTCTAAACATTAATTATTTTGCTTAATCCATAGATAATATACACAATCAATTTTTTGCTTGGGCTATTTTATTCATGGTTAGTGGTTCTAATAATGGATATCTCATTGTTTTTTGCTTTTATCATTAATCAGTCTTTTCTAAATACCCTGTGATTTGGTTAGACAATTACTCTTAGATCTGGACTCCCAAGCTAATAAATAAACCTTTTTATGAGGTTTACATTTTGAGTTCTATTTTTAGTAACTGTATGAACATAATGATTCCATAATTTCTAGAAAAACGATCTGACCCAATAATGCTATTTAATACATGGAATTCCTCATTGGTATTTTATGAATGGAGGGAAGATATGCCCAGTGCCTGCAGGAATAATAATTAAAGCTGCAGCCACACTACAATGCACTGTAACAGGCGTGAAATGCGCGAAATGCGCAAATGTTAAGTGTTTTTCTGCGCATTACCGTGCGTTTGCGCTGGAAATATTCTGCCAATATTCCATCATTGTAGGGCAGACAATTTGCAAAGAAATGGTGGTCACATGCTCCCCTGAAAATGGATCACAGTGCTGCACACACAGTGTGGCCACCCACATTGTGTTAGCTTGGTTTCTCATGCAACGGATCACAAAACATGATAGTAAGCGTGTCAGAAATGCACTAGTGTAGCCTAGCCCTGAATAATAAATAACGGGGCTAACGATATATTTTAATGTCACTGTAAATGTTTAATTTAATGCGTCCTGCATCTCTTAGATTTTTAGATTTAGATTTTCTAAATCTAAAAAACTGCTGGTTTGAAAATCCACGGATACGCGAGGTTGAAAGGTCAAACAGTCGAAATCCCGCAGAAAGTAGAAAATACAGTAGAAAACCAAGATGCAAAACGGATGCAAGGCATCATTGCTAACCACTGAGCCACTGATCCCCAGAAAGTCACAATAAGAACAGACTACCTTCAGGTTACTTGCGATATGAATTCAGGTTAAAGGGCATGTCCACCCCCAAAACTATAATCCCCCCAACTACTGGCCCCACCATGTAGTGTAGTTTAATCCTTACCTCACATACCTCACTTCCAGCTCCATAGGGTTCTCCTGTAGTCCCCCCCAAAGTCCCAAAAACTGCCCACCAGGAGGCTAGCAGAGTCCATATAGGACACTGCCTGCTAGCTGGCCTCAGGTAGATTTTTGCCATGCGTACTGCAGCCCTTCTCCCCCCTCCCCCCCCTCCTCCCCCTCCCTCTCCCTCCCTCTCCCTCCCGTTCTACTATCCCTCCCCCTAGCATAAAACCCCTTCAGTACTGTATTCCCCCATGTCTCCCAGCCCCAACCGCATATTTTTTATTTTTAGAAAGCTCCCCAAACTCTTACTTACCTCTCCTCTTCCTCCGGCGAAGTGAGCTGCCGGCAGCCGCGTCTGTGATTGGCTGCCGCTCAGCCAATCCACAGACGCGGCTGCCGGTCCCGCCCCTCTGCTTCATTTCCTTGCAACAGAGGGCCGGGAGCGCGCGGAGGAAAGAGGGGAGGTAAGTGAGTTTGGGGGCTTTCTAAAAAAAAATATACGGTTGGGGCTGGGAGCCCAGGGGGGATCTTATGTTAAAAATTTAATTTTAGGGTGGACATAACCTTTAAAGAGATAAAGCATGATATCACTTTAATACATTAGTGTTAGATACTCTGTTTTATTAATGTAAATATTCACATGGACTGACAACAACCTATTAGGGGTTTGTTGCAAATCTAATCTATAGGACTGTCTTTCTATCATTAGGTTGGCCAACCTATGTCTTCCAATTGCTGTTCTGGGTAAATCGGCACAATGCATTTAACAGGCTGGGATGTATTCATAGGCTTAAATAAGGTCATTTTGTGGTTTTATATTAACATTACTCTGATAACATGTAATAGATCGCTAGGGATTGAAAAAGCAGCATGTTTGTTTTAATTAGTACTATTTTGGACTTAACAAACAGAGAAGATCACTCGAAAGCTTGTCAGCTAAGATAAACCGTTCAGTCCAATCACAAAGTATCAATGTAGTTAAAAATCTTCGTTATAGATTCTGTTTGGAAAAACTATATTACAAGAAAGCGAGAAAAATGTGTTTAGTCTTATAGACCGTCTTGTTTTAATAGACATCTATACCCTACAATGCTGCATTTCTATTGTTCTGTCCTTTAAAATTACCCAGGGTGAAGACCTAAATAGCTCACACCTTACCGGTTAAAGGCATGTCCACAGCCCAAACTAGATTTAACCCCATACTTGCCCACTGTGTAGTTTAAAATAATCCTTAACTTCATCTCTGCTCATTATGGTTCTCCTGCATTGCCTTTTTAAAGTCCAGGAAAGTGCAGAGAAAAAGCTGTCAGTGATTGATCAGTGCCTGTTTTTCTCCTCAACCTCAACAAGGCGATATGTTGGCCATCAGTCACTTTCTGTACATTAACATAAGTAATAAACGGTCGATATGTCGCCAGGTCACTTTCTGTACATTAACGTAAGTAAATAAAGGGTCGATATGTCGCCACCGGTCACTTTCTGTACACTAACGTAAGTAAATAAAGGGCGATATGTCGCCATCGGTCACTTTCTGTACACTAACATAAGTAAATAAATGGTCGATATGTCGCCTCGGGTCACTTTCTGTACGTTAACATAAGAAATAAAGGCTAATTTCAATTTGGCCAATCATTTGGTTTGTACTGATGTGTCCTAAACTGAGAATGTGTATAATCCGTTGTGCCCACCTAAAAATGGTTGCTATAGATGCCGAATTGTATTACATGTCATGCTATGCTAGCTGGCAAGATTTTGCACACCCACAAAGTGGGAAACGTATCCCAATTAAACAGCGCGCTTCAGTTGTAGCAGCAAAGGCGTTGTTTATTTTCCCACATGTCCTTGTGGGTATATTATATTGGGAAAACTATGGCTATGATTAAAGAGAGGATGGCTAATCATCGGCGTCTATCAGACAATCATTATTATCGTCAGTAGGGCCATCTATGGTTTCTAAATTCGGAAGACCTACGGTCACCAGACATTTTAAGAAATGTGGGCATTCCCTGGCAGTCTCAAGTGCATGATTATAGATGGACTGACAGAACAGAAAAAAGATCTGCTATTGATAGGGATAGAGTCCTCTTACAAAAAGAAGCCAAATGGATTCTTATCTCTGAACACCAATCCCCTAGAGGGTTGAATGAGCAGTGGTTTGCTACATTGTTTTTCGTAATGTCAGTTTGTATCATTTACCATCCTAGAGGGCGCTATGAGAAGTGGCTGCTACATTGTTTCTCCCTATTAGTACACATATACATATTGAGTATTTACTCAGCCTTGGAAATGTATTAGTTGTTGGAATTATATTCCCTGTGTTTGATCTTTGTTGTTAATGTTAAATGATTAACCTATTATGCCTACATTGCTGCATGTTTGTACATATTACTATTCCTTTGTTTTAGCATTTGATTTAATATTCATGATCTGGGCGTGTCTACTAATTAGTAGAGGATATAAAAGGTGATTACCAGTGTGATGTAATATCCGAAGACGGCACCTGCAGTGCTGAAACGCATCGATTATATGTTTTAATGTGAGTATTTGAGACTTGTTTTATCCTATTGAAGTCCCGAGAGTGCTGACACTTCTTATTCCTTATATTTGCTACTGATTATTATCATAGTATAATATTCACAAAATTTCAGCGCACTTACTGAACTTATTTCAAAAGTTTATTTATGTGATAAAGTCAAATGATCAAATCCCTTCTGTTCATCCACGGCCAAATTCTGTGTGTATTTATTGGATTGCAGTTCAATAGAAGATGAAGGTTCTCGGCTTTCTAAGGATACAAACGGAGTTTCATTAATTTCCCACATCAGATTGCCGTTTAAAAGCACTTACATGGGAGCCTGCAAATGAAACGCGGAGCCGAAACGAATAGATCCGAGAAAACCTCTTATTAAATGGACCAGAGTGTTGATCGTTTTCTGTCAATTGGCTAAATAAATCAAATTACATCTGCCTTAATGCTTTAAACCGAGTCTTATGCAAACGGCCTCTGCCGTCTACAAACGGAATTCATTTTAGAGTAGTTGTTGGCAACAATAGCATTTTAGATTTCTTCTTATCTCTAGGGCCAGATTCTATCGGAGACGTTCTGTGTTAATATATGCTTTTATTACAATGGACACTTTATCGCACACGGTCGACTTAAAGAAACCCCAAGCAACGGTTGGTGTAAGAATACTTCCACTGATCTATTTTTTTTTAATCTATTCAGCAAACTCTAGCGGTTATAATTGTAATCTGCCTCCGAGGTAGGACGCGAGAAAGTTATACCGCTGCGTTTATCTTAAAACGGAGAGACTTTAAAGATTCGGCACTGATCAACTGTAAAATAGAGCGCATACAACACAAAAGCTTCCCGATATAATACATGGAAATATAGACATAAAACTATTTCTTGCCGTCTATAAGAAAGATTTGTACATTCTTGGGGATGAGGCACATTTTTGTGGACATCTATTTCGGCAAGTAAATGTACAACAGTTACAACTGAATTCCATGACCCTTAACAGGGAGTATTGCATGAGGACACGATTGTGTGTGCAGTATTTTCTACATATAGAAATTGCACGGGAATTCAATATTTCTTAAAATACTGTGAATGGTTAAAAATGTAGCAACATTAAAATAGAAGATAAGTTGGAAAAAATCATTATATTAAACTATTTATCAGTATTCCACGTACCTACTGTAGGTATTCCACATATTGTCTTCATTTTTTAAAAATAAATTCAATAAATTTTTGTTACATTCCTACTTCTAACCAGGATGCACCACTTCCTTGAAATGTTTCTAACAACTATTTCTACTGATTGGATGTTGGATGGGTCAAACATTCTCAGAGCATTACTGAGCAACTATAACCCCAGGGATTAAGACCATAGCAGACCTCTTTTTTAATAAACTTACCTGTTCCTTACAAAGAACTTACCTGTCTCCCAACTCTAGCGTTGCTTTGTGGTCCCAGTCAGAGTGGTGACATCACTGCAAGGCAGATACATTGTGGACACAATTGCACGTTCCGGCACGAAGATGAAAGAGATGGCTTCCTTTTCTCGGTTGCCTGATTGTAACAACGCTACCAATGGCTCTCTGCTACCTCCTTGTTTCAGTATCCTTCTTCTGTAGTTTGCTAGTTCCCAGCTACCTTCCCAATTTCAGTACCCAGTATCCAGCCTTAAGTATCCAGCTACCTTCCCAGTTCCAGTACCCAGTATTCAGTATCTAGCTACCTTCCGAGTTCCAGTATCCAGTACCCAGCTACCTTCAGAGTTCTAGTACCCAGTATCCAGCCTCCAGTATCCAGTTACCTTCCCAGTTATAGTATACAGGATCCAGCTACCTTCCCAGCTCCAGTACCCAGTATCCAGTACCCAGCTACCTTCCGAATTCTAGTACCCAGTATCCAGCCTCCGGTATCTAGCTACTTCCCGTTCTAGTACCCAGTATCCAGCCTCCAGTATCCATCTACCTTCCCAGTTCCAGTATCCGCCTCCAGTATCTAGCTACCTTCTGAGTTCAGTACCCAGTATCCAGCATCTAGGATTCAGCTGCTTTCCCAGTTCGGTACCCAGTATCCAGCCTCCAGTATCGATGCCTTCCAGTTAAAGTTCTAAGGATCCAACCTCCAGTATCCAGCTATATTCCATTTCTGGTATCCCTTTTACCAGTATCCAGCCTCCAGTTTCCAGCTCCTTCCAGTTCCAGTACCCAGTATCCATTCTCCAGTATCCAGCTACATTCCCATTTCTGGTATCCAGTTCCCATTATCCAGCTCCCAGTATCCAGCCACCTTCCTGTTCCAGTGCCATCTTCCAGTGCCTATGCACAGTGCCCAGCATCTGGGGACAAGTCCCAACCTACTTATGGATCCTGCGTCTGCTTTGTCTTGGATATATACCTTATTCTAAAAGTTCCCTTGTAAGTACCTCAGCCACTTAGGGGCCCAAATCTTTACATCTTCAGTTCTCCTTTAAGCTTCATCAAGAAAAAAAACAACAACATGATCAAATGCTAAAGCCCGTTACTTATTGTACATCCAATCAATCTGTCTATGATGTTTAGAATCCCTTAATAAACAATGTAAGGCCATCTTTATATTGAATATTTTTCTTTTATTTAAGAACTGTTAACATTGATTGAATTCATATTACATTTAGGGTTGCTGGAAAACTGCGATCAATATAACTGCTCGTGCAGTAAGTGTTGTCATTGGTTACAAGAATACGTATTAGCAGTTATGGTTTCTGTTTGCATAATTGGGTAATGATCACTAAGGAAACATTGGGCTACTTCAAAGATCTTTTTCTCCTCTCATTCCTGGAAAAGGCCATAAAAAAAACTACCTTTAGCGGGTGCAGACAACAGAAGCAGCACAAAACTTAACCTTAGACTATAGTCAATGCACAGGATTGACCTATTTAGCTTCATTGTATTTCACTGGTGTCCAACATCACATTAAATAAACCATTCCCAGACATCCTGGTATATGTATTCAGACAGGGGGCTGTAGGTAGAGATGAACAAAACTGGCAAGGTTCTCTGCAGAACTTTTTCTAAAAATCTGTGTTTTTAAACTTTAATCATTATTTTCAACTTTCTGATCTCGATGTCTGAATCTCTGCGGAACTTTTCAAAAAATCTGTGTTTTTAAACTTTAACTATTTCAACTTTCCGATCTCGATGTCTGAATTTTCAGTATTTGGATTTTCAAATTTTCAATAAGTGCCATGTCTGAGAATTACAAAAAAAACTCCACCGGATCACGGATATTCGAAACGGCAGTTACGAAACGGGTCTCTTCTTATCTCTAGGTTTTATACAGATATACAGGTCATTTACCCAGAGCCGCTATCGTCGGGTAAATGTGGCAATCAGATTTAAAATCGCGTTTGCGAATGTGGTATCCTAGTAAGGGATTTACTCGCTGCGGGATTTAAAGCCAGCTATATGCTGGCGTTAAAATCCTGCGCTAAAACTAGCACAAATGCGATATTGAATCACGAGTGTAGGATGCGTGTGTGGTGATTTTTATGTAACTCGCAAATCCGTCGCTAATACGGATTTAAAGTCGCGCTAACCGGTAGCGAACCAGTTAGCACGAATTTAACTCCATATATTTGCACAGAGAAGCTGGGTAAATGAGCCTGATAGATACTAGTAGGGTCTATACTATAAAGGTTTTAATATGCTGTGAGTAAGGCCAGCTACACACTAATAATATTTCTGCCCTAAATTGATCCCCATTCCCATAAACGATACTGGTGAATAACAGATAATTGGTGCATAATTAACATAATGATTACTAATCTACATAGCAATCAATAAATCTATCATTGGATTTGCCAGGCCTAATACCGACCATTTCTTTCGACGTCTAACCAATTTGAACGGAGGTGACTTACCTTGTAACATTCCAGACATAATGCGGTTGTAAAAAGAATCTGGTTGGGCCCGATTGGTCTAAAATCTAAAATGTATGGTAGCTCAGTTAGCTAAAGGAAGCTGCCAGCCTTGGAGGGTCTCCCGGATGGCGACTACTGCTGAACAGCTTGTTCTTTTATATACTGTAGATTGTTCTCTGATGGTCTAATGATCTAAATCTACCATGTTTATGTAGCCAAGAGGTACTGAAAAGTCATTGTGGATAAGTAAGGACCATCTGATTTTATTTTAGTATTATTTGCAGCTTTCATTCTTTGCAGAGTTGTTGTGCTTTTTAGAGAGTCCAAACATCAGAAAAAAACTTACTTTCAAGGGTTCGAAACGATTTTTGAGGGTTATCGAACGTTCAAGGTTATTTTGAGTAACCCTCAAAAAGAACCTCAAAAGTTCGGTAACCCTCGAAAATACTATCAAACTCAGAAATAGTTTCCTATCATATTTTCGGGGGTTATCAATCATTAAAAGTTATTTTTGAGGGTTTCTGAAAATAACCTTGAACGCTCGATAACCCTCAAAATACTTTCTGAAGTCCTGAAATGAACGATCCGCCGTTTGGAACATTTGGATTTGAAATCAAGTTTCTGTGTCGGTAAGGGTCGAGTCAAACCCAGATCCCATCTCTAGTGCTTTCTAAGGAATTTATATTCTTTCACTAAATGGTACAGACTTCTATTTCCTTGCTCTGTTTGTCTCTCTCTGCATCTGATGACCAGATAACTAGGTGTCTCTAAGTAATCTCCAAAACCCAATTTCCAGTCTGTTGTTACATCATCCCCTCTTGCAATTAAACAAAAGAATATACTTGGGTGTGTTTTTTTGTAAATAAACCATAGGGATGGGAACTACTGTATATAGTTTTTTCTGCATAGAAATCCATTCTCCTAAGGGATAGCTGACAGAGACATTTTAGCCACTCTTGCATATTCAGGCTTTATTAATAGAGCTTGTACAGAGTTTTAGCTGCCTTCCCCCTTCTGTGCCAGACAGGATCAAGGATTAACTTAATCTGCTGCTACAGAATAGACAATTTTAGTTCTTTATATCTGTGAACACACAAAAAACTGATTATGGAATACACATCACAAATACAAGACAAATGCAATAAAAAGACATAGGTCAATGATAAGAGAGGATTACAATACTATAAAGAAACATAGGAGGGTCCATCTATGAAAACAATAGAAATAATTAATATTTACATACAGTGCCAAGGAAGAATAAGACATGGAGGAAGGAGTGCAAAACAGAGATGTAACAAGTGAGACAATGACATTAGATAAAAGTAGGGTGGACACCCTAAGGCTTCCGGTTATACTTCCTGGTAGACACCTGCTTATACTTCCGGGTAAGCACCAGCTTATAAAGAACATCCTGGTAGGCACCTGGATGTGGAAGTGCCTGGAATGCAGTCTTGGCTGTAGGGTCACCATCACTGCCATGACTGGTGGCTGCTAGAGATGGGATCGGGTCCGACCTGGATGCGACACATAACCCCTCCATTGAAATCCAAACTTTCCATCCAAAACTGGGAAGATCATTCGGGTTTAAGGATTTCGGACCATATTTTTGAGGGTTACCAAATGTTCGAGATTGTTTTGGTAACCCTGAAAATAACCTTGAACATTTGAAATCCTCCAAAATATAGACTGAACCTTGAGAGTAAGTTCCATTTTCAGTTTTTTGGGGTTTTCCCGAATTCCGTAAATTAAAATAAAAAATCCGAAAATGGAACAAAACTTTCAAGTTACAGCCATCTATAAACTGGCTGCTACCCAGAACAACTGAGGGAAGAAGATGGACTGGCAGAGTTGGTGCTGGATATTTCTGTTAGGAATTTTGGAGTGGGGTCCTTGGTCTTCAATATGGAAAAGCAAGGAGTTGACATGCCTGTTAAATCAGGGCATGTGAGTGTCACCTCCTATTGACTTTCATGGCTTTCATTGCAAAAAAAAAATGGCTGCAAAAGTTATGACAGCTAGAAACTAACCTTCTAACCTGAGATTCTATAAAAAAAGTGTTGCGCTGGTGACTATATTAACTTCATGCGCTTGCTAGTATTTGTTAATTTGATGAGTCAGGTGTGAATGCAAGCTTTCTCCAGTGCAATGTATCTCTTGCTAATGAGACCACTATACCCAAACGGAAGATACTGTACATGGAAAATTACCAGTGACTAGAAATGGACATAAAGTTCGGTCCGTTTTTGAACTTTCAAGCTTCAGTAAAAGTTCAGCAGTCTGAAAGTTCAAACAGAATGATAAATCGAGGATTACTGAAATGGAATGATCTTACGAACATTATCGAAAATATATGATACTTTCGAGGGTTAGTGAACGATACATTCTAGGGTTATCGAAAATGACCTGTACATCCGAGGGTTATTGAAAAGGAATGATACTTTTGAGGGTTAGCAAACGATACATTAATTTTGATAATTGTCTGGAGGAATGCTGACAAAATATGCCTATATGTTGTGAATGGACTTTTTTCCGATCGATTGCTTTGTCCCTGATATTCTTCTGTTTGTACTTCACAAGCACTTCCATAACTCCTATTTAAATAGTAATTAACAGTCTATCTCTCCCCATTAGCACGCATGTCCTGGTCTTTACTAACTCCTTCAAAATAACAGCCTCAATCTTTTAAATGGAAACATAATAGCTGCTAATAACCCTTTGTTTAGTTCAACGTGTTATTCACTTTGGGGATCGTGTTTAGCAGGCTGAACATTTGCCATTCTAAGTGTAAAGCCTAAATTTACCTGAACCATTTTATTGGAATGTAACCAACCAGTGTATAGGAATGTAGCATGGTCATTTCATTTTAAATTACCATTACAAAGTACAACGCAGTTATAAAGATGTCGGCTTCTTACACCCTCAAGGCTTACCTTTTGATTTCTGCTCCTACAGATTCTACCGAACGTTAAAGTTACTCCTTAAATGTACAGATGACATAAAGCCAACAACTGTATGTTATCCCCTAGCTCTCTCCTCTGAGCATGTGCGAGCTGTAAAAAAGCTTGGAGCGCTTGAAGAGGAAGCAGAAACTTTTGAGAGGCAGAGGGAAGGGATCATCATTTTGCTGATAACAGATTAGCCCAATCTGTCAGCTTTATAACTATTGTAGGTTTGGGTTTTTATTTAAGGGGTGAATGTGCCCTTTAAACTCCTTAGGAGCTGACATTATCTTACGTAATTACCAGTCAATAATATTACTAAATGTCTGGCTAGTAACCCATCTAATAATGTGCTGTATGTAACAACCACCATTGATCAGCGATTATGTAGGCTGTATCCTAGCAACAGGACATTTTAAGTTTGTTTGACTGACGAGAGGAGGAGGAGAGAGGTTGTAACAGACATTCCCACCAGCCAATGACTATTGATATGTTAATCATGGTCCTGAGACATTCTAGGAGCGGGCTTTTAGCACTCATCTTTGCTGTGCAATATCTAAGGGAGGGCAGCACGACTATTAATGTGTGTAAGTGATTTCAGCTGCTGGAGTGTGAATGTATGGGGGTGATGTTGTTTTTTTTATATTGTTGTCTTAACCTTATTATATGTGGCATGTAGACTCACAAGTGATGAACAATAAAATAGTGCAAGTATTATTGTGTAGCACAAATAAAGCTAGGCAGGAAGATCATGTTATTATCTATTGGCATTGTGGCTCTGGTGTATGTTCCAATCTGTTAGGGTAAAGGTAGTTCGTATGCACACTGTTTACCGGGTGCAGACAATGAATGCCTCCACTTCCACTTACACAACGTTCGAGGGTCTAAGCCCTCTTCATCAGGTGCATGAAGAGGGCTAGACCCTCGAAATGTTGGGTACGTTGATGTGTGGTTTGGATTAAAAGTTTTCACATTTGCTACGGACTGCGACTTTGCTACCTATTTTGTTCAGTTATGTTCCGATCTGTACCATAAATGCTTCTACCATGAGGCAAAATGAGGTGGGCTTTAAGGGACATACTCTAACACACAAGAGCAGCAACTCATAGGGGCCAGTAGCAGGGAGGTGGTGATTCCCCCAAGATGGTACTGTACCTACTCAATTACTTGGCTTTTAAGTAGTCGTTTGGAGGTTGTCATATTTTTCTACCAGTTTCTGGGTATCACATATATCCAGTGTCTCCATATCTACAGGCAGTTAATGGTCTCAGTAAAAGGAAAAAACATCTGGCTCCTTTATCTACAATATGGCTATTTACAATTCATAAGTAAGGATATTGCAGCCTATATGTATTTTAGATCTCAATGCACTCAAATACTGAGGATTGATGGATCATTTCAATAAAATGTAGTGTGTATGTTTATCATGTGTTTATCACAGGGGCATCTCTAGGGTCTAAGAAGATATTGTATGGGGTACTTATGGGCACTCCATGAGTAAGTAGATTTGCCCCATTCCCCCGCCCCAAATACGCCTATTAGGTATAGAGAAAGATAGCCAAAGAAACACAGACAGATAGACAAACAACCAGGAAGTTATAAATAGATAGAAAGACAGAGAACTAAACAGAGATAGAGATACTGTCTGCGAACTGGCAATTCCCTTATCTGTTGGTACCAAACTGGCAATTTCATTATCTACTGGTAGCAGGGCTGGATTTACCATTAGGCACGTGCCTAGGGGGTCTGAGGCTGGAGGGGTGGCTGTCACCAATCCAAGCCCTTTATAGTCTATTTTCTGCCCAAAAAAGTGAAAATGGGTGTGGTTTAGAGGTGGTTTAGGGTGTGGTCTGTGTTTAGGGGTGGGGCTAAGGGTGCCAGGTCTTTGGGCCTACAGGCTCTTGAGGTGTAAATCCGGCCCTGACTGGTAGCAAACTGGCAGTTTCATCATTATCTAGTGGTATCAAACTGGCAGATTCATTATCTACTGGTAGCAAAATGGCAATTTCATTATCTACTGGTGCCAAACTGACAATTTCATTACTACTGGTAGCAAAGTGGAAATTTCATATTCTACTAGTAGCAACTGGTAATTTCATTATATACTGATGCGAAACTGGAAATTTCATTATCTACTGGTATCAAACTGGCAGATTCATAAATACTGGTAGAAACTAGCAGATCATTATCTACTGGTAGCAAACTGGCAATTTCATTATCTACTAGTAGGAAACTGGTATTGTATTTTCTACTAGTGCCAAAATGACAATTTCATTATCTACTGGTAGAAAACGGGAAATTGAATATTATCTACTGGTACCAAAACTGGCAATTTCATTATCACTGGTACCAAACTGACAATTTCATTATCTACTGGTACCAAACTGGGAATTTCATTATCTCTGGTACCAAACTGGAAATTTCATTATATTACTGGTACCAAACTGGCAATTTCATTATCTACTGGTAGCAAACTGGTAATTTCATTATCTACTGGTACCAAACTGACAATTGCATTATATACTGGTTGCAAACTAGCAATTTATTATCTACTGGTACCAAACTGGCAATTTATTATCTACTGGTACCAAACTGGAAATTTCATTATAATGGTAGCAAACTGGTAATTTCATTATCTACTGGTACCAACTAACAATTGCATTAACACTGGTTGCAATCATTATCTACTGGAAGCAAACTGGCAATTTCATTATATACTGGTACCAAAATAGCAATATTTTTATTTACTGGTAGCGAACTGCAATTTAATTATCTACTTGAGCGAACTGTCAATTTCTTTACTTACTGGTAGCAAACTGGATATTGGGGGTGAAAGAGGGGGAGAGTAAGTGTGCAGGACTTCAGATCAGGACTCAGATGAACTTTTACTGAAGGAAAGGGGAAAAGGGGAGGTGAGTTACGGGCACAGCTCTGGAATTGGTTCTACATATCAAGGTGAGTTGAGTTGAGACATTCCTATCTTTGTGTTTGGTGCAAGCATATCATATACAGTATATATCATATACAATGGCCGAATCAGAGATTCGGGGCACTTGTGTTAGGAAGGATGTGTTAAAACATTCAGGGCACTTTGCCAAAGTTCTGCGGCACATGCCCCGAATGTTTTAACATAGCAACGTCACGGTTTATCATGATATGTTTAGCATTTGTTATTCATTATATGCTATCAGTTTTATCATATGTTTATATTACAACAATAAAGAAACCCTAAACCAAGCCTTAAAACTCCTCAAGTTTCTAATTTAATTAATAATAAAGGGGCCACCCCGCCTTTTATATGTAATGCTTACACAAATATATTAGTGTATAGCAACCCCCCAAAAAAAAACACAAACAGCTCGAGGAGTTCAATGCACTACGGCGGTGGTCGGGTGCTGCCTGCCCTGAACCCTTCGCTTGGTTTGTTAAATACCAGGCCGAACAAAAAGGGCTTTCCATCGCACAACGGATTCAGCCCTTCAACTAAGATGGAAGGTAAAACCATTCTACTTTATTGGAAGCATATTCAAAATACAAAATTTGCTCATATATCAGTAATAATAAACAGATAGGAGTTAATTATTAAGGTTGATTAAATGAATGGAGGATCTGATAAACCTGAAATAAAATTGATAATGCAGAAGTGAGCATAATAGGAACAGAGATACGTATAACTTAATCCTTTCAGTTTTCCAATCTTCTTATACTTCAATGTTTCAGTCTCTTATACTGTGTCCCCAGTGACTCGTTATCTATTAACATCTTACCCATTAATAAATGGCAAAACGCACCCCATTGTTCACCCAAACAAAGGCCACAGCATGTTACTGAATACACCTAAGAAAGTAAATATTTCTCTGTAACCATAAATAACACACCATTTAATAATAATCCTCTCCAAATGATCCATGGGAATAGGCTGTAGCACCCCCTTCTGTTCCAATAACCATCGCTTCTTTCTTCCCACAACTTAGGCTGAACCACACTGGCATAATTAGGGCAACTTTCAAGGCTCCCGCTTTGATGAATGGCAACGGGAGAAAAAAGGTTTCCTGACCCCATCTTGGCCCCTTCTGCCTTTCATTTTCCCACTGGACCACCGCTGCCAAATTTGATGTGACAATCCACTAACAAAAAAACTTATACGGCCCACATAAGACGCCACAACCTCTAGTAGCACCCCACTGGAAAATTGAGTAAGGGGTACCTGAAAAAATCAGGACGGGAGGGTAGGACTATTTCCTTACTACTCCCCTACACGCTGTACTGTTTCACTTTCTCCCTTCACCTAACCTGACCCCTCCACCTCTTCTTGACCCCCAAACAACCAATTCCCAACCTTCTTATCCATCTACGGCCGGCTGCAATTCCCTGTCATGTTCTCCGCATCCTACTCACAGCTTTCTTTTCATCCAGGCAAATGTCCATGTGCTCCTATCTGCGCCTGTGCCTATTTAGTTGTTAACAGTAAAATTCTATCCAATAAATATCCATTACTTTTCCATGTAATTTTTATTGACATTTTTCATTTTACAGGATGGGCCATAAACTATATTGCGTATACAGGTAGTCATGTTAACATGTAACAGTACCGTTGGCGACACTGTTGAGTATAAAGAAAAAAAACATATCAACCCTTTATTTACTTATGTTAATGTACAGAAAGTGACCGATGGCGACAATCGACCCTTTATTTACTTATGTTAGTGTACAGAAAGTGACCGATGGCGACATATTGACCCTTTATTTACTTAGTTTAACGTACAGAAAGTGACCGATGGCGACATATCGACCCTTTATTTCTTACGTTAATGTACAGAAAGTGACCGATGGCGACATATCGACCCTTTATACTTATGTTAATGTACAGAAAGTGACCGATGGCGACATATCGACCCTTTATTTACTTATGTTAAGTACAGAAAGTGACCGATGGCGACATATCGACCCTTTATTTACTTATGTTAAGTACAGAAAGTGACCGATGGCGACATATCGACCCTTTTATTACTTAGTTAGTGTACAGAAAGTGACCGATGGCGACATATCGACCCTTTATTTACTTATGTAGTGTACAGAAAGTGACCGATGGTGACGACCCTATTTACTTATGTTAAGTACAGAAAGTGACCGAGGCGACATATCGACCCTTTATTTACTTATGTTACGTACAGAAAGTGACCGATGGCGAACATATCGACCCTTTATTTACTTATGTTAATGTACAGAAAGTGACGATGGCGACATATCGACCCTTTATTTACTATGTTATGTACAGAAAATGACCGATGGCGACATATCGACCCTTTATTTACTTATGTTAAAGTACAGAAAGTGACCGATGGCGACATATCGACCCTTTATTTACTTGTTAATGTACAGAAAGTGACCGATGCGACATATCGACCCTTTATTTACTTATGTTAGTGTACAGAAAGTGACCGATGGCGACATATCGACCCTTATTTATATATGTTAAAGTACAGAAAGTGACCGATGGCGACATATCGACCTTTATTTACTCTATGTTAATGTACAGAAAGTGACCGATGGCGACATATCGACCCTTTATTTACTTATGTAAAGTACAGAAAGTGACCGATGGCGACATATCGACCCTTTATTTACTTATGTTAATGTACAGAAAGTGACCGATGGCGACATATCGACCCTTTATTACTTAGTTAATGTACAGAAAGTGACCGATGGCGACATATCGACCCTTTATTTACTTATGTTATGTACAGAAAGTGACCGATGGCGACATATCGACCCTTTATTTACTTATGTTAAGTACAGAAAGTGACCGATGGCGACATATTGACCCTATTTACTTATGTTAGGTACAGAAAGTGACCGATGGCGACATATCGACCCTTTATTACTTATGTTAATGTACAGAAAGTGACCGATGGCGACATATCGACCCTTTATTTACTTATGTTAAAGTACAGAAAGTGACCGATGGCGACATATCGACCCTTTATTTACTATGTTAATGTACAGAAAGTGACCGATGGTGACATATCGACCCTTATTTTACTTATGTTAGTGTACAGAAAGTGACCGATGGCGACATATCGACCCTTTATTTACTTATGTTAGTGTACAAAGTGAACCGATGGCGACATATCGACCTATTTACTTATGTTATGTACAGAAAGTGACCGATGGCGACATATCGACCCTTTATTTACTTATGTAATGTACAGAAAGTGACCGATGGGACATACGCCCTTATTTATTATGTTAGTTACAGAAAGTGACCGAGGCGACATATCGACCTTTATTTACTTATGTAATGTACAGAAAGTGACCGATGGCGACATATCGACCCTTTATTTACTTATGTTAATGTACAGAAAGTGACCGATGGCGACATATCGACCCTTTATTACTTATGTTAAAGTTACAGAAAGTGACCGATGGCGACATATCGACCCTTTATTTACTTATGTTAATGTACAGAAAGTGACCGATGGCGACATATCGACCCTTTATTTACTTATGTTAGTGTACAGAAAGTGACCG
This sequence comes from Hymenochirus boettgeri, assembly GCA_019447015.1. NCBI lineage: Eukaryota > Metazoa > Chordata > Amphibia > Anura > Pipidae > Hymenochirus > Hymenochirus boettgeri. Next base: position 13,857,743 of record CM033473.1, on the reverse strand, counting down.
ATGGCGACATATCGACCCTTTATTTACTTATGTTAGTGTACAGAAAGTGACCGATGGCGACATATCGACCCTTTATTTACTTATGTTAGTGTACAGAAAGTGACCGATGGCGACATATCGACCCTTTATTACTATGTAACGTACGAAAGTGACCGATGGGACATATCGACCCTTATTTACTTATGTTAGTGTACAGAAAGTGAGATGGCGACTATCGACCCTTATTTACTTATGTTAATGTACAGAAAGTGACCGATGGCGACATATCGACCCTTTATTTACTTATGTTAAAGTACAGAAAGTGACCGATGGCGACATATCGACCCTTTATTTACTTATGTTAATGTACAGAAAGTGACCGATGGCGACATATCGACCCTTTATTTACTTATGTAGTGTACAGAAAGTGACGATGGCGACATATCGACCTTTATTATTATGTTAGTGACAGAAAGTGACCGATGGCGACATATCGACCCTTTTATTACTTACGTTAGTGTACAGAAAGTGACCGATGGCGACATATCGACCCTTTATTTACTACGTTAAGTACAGAAAGTGAAGATGGCGACATATCGACCCTTTATTTACTTACGTTAACGTACAGAAAGTGGACCGATGGCGACATAATGACCCTTATTTACTACGTTAATGTACAGAAAGTGACCGATGGCGACATATCGAGCCTTATTACTTACGTTAACGTACAGAAAGTGACCGATGGCGACATATCGACCATTTATTTACTTATGTTAGTGTACAGAAAGTGAACGATGGCGACATATCGACCTTATTTACTTAGTTTAATGTACAGAAAGTGACCGATGGCGACTATCGACCTTATTTACTTATGTTAAGTACAGAAAGTGACCGATGCGACATATCGACCCTTATTTACTTATGTTAACGTACAGAAAGTGACCGATGGCGACATATCGACCCTTTATTTACTTACGTTAGTTACAGAAAGTGACCGATGGCGACATATCGACCCTTATTTACTTACGTTAGTGTACAGAAGTGACCGATGGCGACATATCGACCCTTTATTTACTTACGTTATGTACAGAAAGTGACAGATGGCGACATATCGACCTTTATTTACTTACGTTAACGTACAGAAAGTGACGATGGCGACATAATGACCCTTTATTTTACTTAAGTTAATGTACAGAAAGGACCGATGGCGGACATATCGAGGTGATTGGCTGCCGCTCAGCCAATCACAGACGCGGCTGCCGGTCCCGCCCCTCTGCTTGCATTTCCTTGCAAGCAGAGGGCCGGGAGCGCGGCGGAGGAAAGAGGGGAGGTAAGTATAAATATAGCGGTTGGGGCTGGGAGCCCAGGGGGGATCTTATGTTAAAAATTTCATTTTAGGGTGGACATAACCTTTAAAGAGATAAAGCATGATATTACACTTTAATACATTAGTGTTAAGATTAGCTCTGTTTTATTAATGTAAATATTCACATGGACTGACAAACCTATTATGGGTTAATGTTGCAAATCTAATCTATAGGACTGTCTTTCTTATCATTAGGTTGGCCAACCTATGTACTTCCAAATTGCTGTTCTGGGTAAATCGGCACAATGCATTTAACAGGCTGGGATGTATTCATAGGCTTAAATAAGGTCTTTTTGTACATTTGGTTTTATATTAACATTACTCTGATAACATGTAATAGGATCGCTAGGGATTGAAAAAGCAGCATGTTTGTTTTAATTAGTACTATTTTGGACTTAACAAACAGAGAAGATCACTCGAAAGCTTGTCAGCTAAGATAAACCGTTCAGTCCAATCACAAAGTATCAATGTAGTTAAAAATCTTCGTTATAGATTCTGTTTGGAAAAACTATATTACAAGAAAAGCGAGAAAAATGTGTTTAGTCTTATAGACCGTCTTGTTTTAATAGACATCTATACCCTACAATGCTGCATTTCTATTGTTCTGTCCTTTAAAATTACCCAGGGTGAAGACCTAAATAGCTCACACCTTACCAGGTTTAAAGGGCATGTCCACACGCCAAAACTAAGATTTAACCCCATACTTGCCCCACTGTGTAGTTTAAAATAATCCTTAACTTACATCTCTGCTCATTATGGTTCTCCTGCATTGCCTTTTTAAAGTCCAGGAAAGTGCAGAGAAAAAGCTGTCAGTGATTGATCCAGTGCCTGTTTCTTCCTCAACCTCAACAAGTCGATATGTTGCCATCAGTCACTTTCTGTACATTAACATAAGTAAATAAACGGTCGATATGTCGCCATCGGTCACTTTCTGTACATTAACGTAAGTAAATAAAGGGTCGATATGTCGCCATCGGTCACTTTCTGTACACTAACGTAAGTAAATAAAGGGTCGATATGTCGCCATCGGTCACTTTCTGTACACTAACATAAGTAAATAAATGGTCGATATGTCGCCATCGGTCACTTTCTGTACGTTAACGTAAGTAAATAAAGGCTCGATATGTCGCCATCGGTCACTTTCTGTACATTAACGTAAGTAAATAAAGGGTCATTATGTCGCCATCGGTCACTTTCTGTACGTTAACGTAAGTAAATAAAGGGTCGATATGTCGCCATCTGTCACTTTCTGTACATTAACGTAAGTAAATAAAGGGTCGATATGTCGCCATCGGTCACTTTCTGTACTTTAACATAAGTAAATAAAGGGTCGATATGTCGCCATCGGTCACTTTCTGTACATTAACATAAGTAAATAAAGGGTCGATATGTCGCCATCGGTCACTTTCTGTACTTTAACATAAGTAAATAAAGGGTCGATATGTCGCCCATCGGCACCTTTCTGTACATTAACATAAGTAATAAAAGGGTCGATATTGCGCCATCGGTCACTTTCTGTACATTAAATAAGTAATAAAGGGTCGATATGTCGCCATCGGTCACTTTCTGTACACTAAAATAAGTAAATAAAGGGTGATATGTCGCCATCGGTCACTTTCTGTACACAACATAAGTAAATAAAAGGTCGATATGTCCCATCGGTCACTTTCTGGACATTAACATAAGTAAATAAAGGGTCGATATGTCGCCATGGTCACTCTGTACTTTAACATAAGTAAATAAAGGGGCGATATGTGCCATCGGTCACTTTCTGTACATTAACTAAGTAAATAAAGGGTCGAATGTCGCCATCGGTCACTGTACACTAACTAAGTAAATAAGGGTCATATGTCGCCATCGGTCACTTCTGTACCTAACATAAGTAAATAAAGGGTCGATATGTCGCATCGGTCACTTTCTGGTACATTAACATAAGTAAATAAAGGGTCGATATGTCGCCATCGGTCACTTTCTGTACATTAAACATAAGTAAATAAGGTCGATATGTCGCCATCGGTCACTTTTGTACATTAACATAAGTAAATAAAGGGTCGATATGGCCATCGGTCACTTTCTGTACCTTAACATAAGTAAAGAAAGGGTCGATATGTCGATCGGTCACTTTCTGTACTAAATAAGATAAATAAAGGTAGTCATTGTCGCCATCGGGGTCTTTCCTGTATTCTCTAAATAAGGTTAAAACTAAAGGCGCTCCCCGATATGGGCCATCTGGTCACCTTTCTGTACATAACATAAGAATAAAAGGGTCGATTAGGTAGCCATCGGTCCACTTTCTGCTACACCTCCCTAAATATATTGTAACATAAAGGGTCGATATGTCGCCATCGGTCACTTTCTGTACATTAACATAAGTAAATAAAGGGTTGATATGTTTTTTTCTTTATACTCAACAGTGTCGCCAACGGTTACTGTTACATGTTAACATGACTACCTGTATACGCAATATAGTTTATGGCCCATCCTGTAAAATGAAAAATGTCAATAAAAATTAGCATGGAAAAGTAATGGATATTTATTGGATAGAATTTTACTGTTAACAACTAAATAGGCACAGGCGCAGATAGGAGGCACATGGACATTTGCCTGGATGAAAAGAAAGCTGTGAGTTAGGATGCGGAGAACATGACAGGGAATTGCAGCCGGCCGATAGGATGGATAAGAAGGTTGGGAATTGGTTGTTTGGGGGTCAAGAAGAGGTGAGGGGGGTCAGGTTTAGGTGAAGGGAGAAAGTGAAACAGTACAGCGTGTAGGGGAGTAGTAAGGAAATAGTCCTACCCTCCCGTCCTGATTTTTTCAGGTACCCCTTACTCAATTTTCCAGTGGGGTGCTACTAGAGGTTGTGGCGATCTTATGTGGGCCGTATAAGTTTTTTTGTTAGTGGATTGTCACATCAAATTTGGCAGCGGTGGTCCAGTGGGAAAATGAAAGGCAGAAAAGGGGCCAAGATGGGGGTCAGGAAACCTTTTTTCTCCCCGTTGCCATTCATCAAAGCAGGGGAGCACTTGAAAGTTGCCCTAATTATGCCAGTGTGGTTCAGCCTAAGTTGTGGGAAGAAAGAAGCGATGGTTATTGGAACAGAAGGGGGTGCTACAGCCTATTCCCATGGATCATTTGGAGAGGATTATTATTAAATGGTTGTGTTATTTATGGTTACAGAGAAATATTTACTTTCTTAATGTGTAGTTCAGTAAACATGCTGTGGCCTTTGTTTGGGTGAACAATGGGGTGCGTTTTGCCATTTATTAATGGGTAAGATGTTAATAGATAACGAGTCACTGGGGACACAGTATAAGAGACTGAAACATTGAAGTATAAGAAGATTTGGAAAACTGAAAGGATTAAGTTATACGTATCTCTGTTCCTATTATGCTCACTTCTGCATTATCAATTTTTCAGGTTTATCAGATCCTCCATTCATTTAATCAACCTTAATAATTAACTCCTATCTGTTTATTATTACTGATATATGAGCAAATTTTGTATTTTGAATATGCGTCCAATAAAGTAGAATGGTTTTAACTTACTACATCTTAGTTGAAGGGCTGAATCCGGTTGTGCGATGGAGAAGCCCTTTTTTGTTCGGCTGGTATTTAACAAACCAAGCGAAGGGTTCAGGGCAGGCAGCACCCGGACCACCGCCGTGAGTGCATTGAACTCCTCGAGCTGTTTGTGTATTTTTTGGGGGGGTTGCTATACACTAATATATTTGTGTAAGCATTACATATAAAAGGCGGGGTGGCCCCATTTATTATTAATTAAATTAGGAAACTTGAGGAGTTTTAAGGCTTGGTTTAGGGTTTCTTTATTGTTTTGTAATATAAACATATGATAAAAACATGATAAGCATATAATGATAAACAAATGCTAAACATATCATGATAAACCGTGACGTTGCTATGTTAAAACATTCGGGGCATGTGCCGCAGAACTTTGGCAAAGTGCCCTGAATGTTTTAACACATCCTTCCTAACACAAGTGCCCCGAATCTCTGATTCGGCCATTGTATATGATATATACTGTATATATGATATGCTTGCACCAAACACAAAGATAGGAATGTCTCAACTCAACTCACCTTGATATGTAGAACCAATTCCAGAGCTGTGCCCGTAACTCACCTCCCCTTTTCCCTCTTTCCTTCAGTAAAAGTTCATCTGAGTCCTGATCTGAAGTCCTGCACACTTACTCCCCCCTCTTTCACCCCCAATATCCAGTTTGCTACCAGTAAGTAAAGAAATTGACAGTTCGCTACAAGTAGATAATTAAATTGCCAGTTCGCTACCAGTAGATAAAAATATTGCTATTTTGGTACCAGTATATAATGAAATTGCCAGTTTGCTTCCAGTAGATAATGATTGCAACCAGTGTATAATGCAATTGTTAGTTTGGTACCAGTAGATAATGAAATTACCAGTTTGCTACCAATATATAATGAAATTTCCAGTTTGGTACCAGTAGATAATGAAATTGCCAGTTTGGTACCAGTAGATAATAAAATTGCTAGTTTGCAACCAGTATATAATGCAATTGTCAGTTTGGTACCAGTAGATAATGAAATTACCAGTTTGCTACCAGTAGATAATGAAATTGCCAGTTTGGTACCAGTTGATAATGAAATTTCCAGTTTGGTACCAGTAGATAATGAAATTACCAGTTTGGTACCAGTAGATAATGAAATTGTCAGTTTGGTACCAGTAGATAATGAAATTGCCAGTTTGGTACCAGTAGATAATTCAATTTCCCGTTTTCTACCAGTAGATAATGAAATTGTCATTTTGGCACTAGTAGAAAATACAATTACCAGTTTCCTACTAGTAGATAATGAAATTGCCAGTTTGCTACCAGTAGATAATGAATCTGCTAGTTTGCTACCAGTATTTAATGAATCTGCCAGTTTGATACCAGTAGATAATGAAATTTCCAGTTTCGCATCAGTATATAATGAAATTACCAGTTTGCTACTAGTAGATAATGAAATTTCCACTTTGCTACCAGTAGATAATGAAATTGTCAGTTTGGCACCAGTAGATAATGAAATTGCCAGTTTGCTACCAGTAGATAATGAATCTGCCAGTTTGATACCACTAGATAATGATGAAACTGCCAGTTTGCTACCAGTCAGGGCCGGATTTACACCTCAAGAGCCTGTAGGCCCAAAGAGCCTGGCACCCTTAGCCCCACCCCTAAACACAGACCACACCCCTAAACCACCTCTAAACCACACCCATTTTCACTTTTTTGGGGCAGAAAATAGACTATAAAGGGCTTGGATTGGTGACAGCCACCCCTCCAGCCTCAGACGCCCCTAGGCACGTGCCTAATGGTAAATCCAGCCCTGCTACCAGTAGATAATGAAATTGCCAGTTTGGTACCAACAGATAATGGAATTGCCAGTTCGCAGACAGTATCTCTATCTCTGTTTAGTTCTCTGTCTTTCTATCTATTTATAACTTCCTGGTTGTTTGTCTATCTGTCTGTGTTTCTTTGGCTATCTGTCTCTATACCTAATAGGCGTATTTGGGGCGGGGGAATGGGGCAAGATCTACTTACTCATAGAGTGCCCATAAGTACCCCATACAATATCTTCTTAGACCCTAGAGATGCCCCTGTGATAAACACATGATAAACATACACACTACATTTTATTGAAATGATCCATCAATACTCAGTAGTTGAGTGCATTGAGATCTAAAATACATTATAGGCTGCAATATTCCTTACTTATGAATTGTAAATAGCCATATTGTAGATAAAGGAGCCAGATGTTTTTTCCTTTTACTGAGACCATTAACTGCCTGTAGATATGGAGACACTGGATATATGTGATACCCACAGAAAACTGGTAGAAAAATATGACAACCTCCAAACGACTACTTAAAAGCCAAGTAATTGAGTAGGTACAGTACCATCTTGGGGGAATCACCACCTCCCCTGCTACTGGCCCCTATGAGTTGCTGCTCTTGTGTGTTAGAGTATGTCCCGTTAAAGCCCACCTCATGTTGCCTCATGGTAGAAGCATTTATAGGTACAGATCGGAACATAACTGAACAAAATAGGTAGCAAAGTCGCAGTCCGTAGCAAAATGTGAAAACTTTTAATCCAAACCACACATCAACGTACCCAACATTTCGAGGGTCTAGGCCCTCTTCATCATGCACCTGATGAAGAGGGCTTAGACCCTCGAAACGTTGTGTAAGTGGAAGTGGAGGGCATTCATTGTCTGCACCCAGGTAAACAGTGTGCATACGAACTACCTTTACCCTAACAGATTGGAACATACACCAGAGCCACAAATGCCAATAGATAATAACATGATCTTCCTGCCTAGTCTTTATTTGTGGCTACACAATAATACTTGCACTATTTTATTGTTCATCAGCTTGTGAGTCTACATGTCACAATATAATAAGGTTAAAGGACAACAATATAAAAAAAACAACATCACCCCCATTACATTCACACTTCCAGCAGCTGAAATCACTTACACACATTAATAGTCGTGCTGCCCTCCCTTAGATATTGCACAGCAAAGATGAGTGCTAAAAGCCCGCCTCCTAGATGTCTCAGGACCATGATTAACATATCAATAGTCATTGGCTGGTGGGAATGTCTGTTACAACCTCTCTCCTCCTCCTCTGTCAGTCAAACAAACTTAAAATGTCCTGTTGCTAGGATACAGCCTACATAATCAAGCTGATCAATGGTGGTTGTTACATACAGCACATTATTAGATGTGTTACTAGCCAGACATTTAAGTATAATTATTGACTGGGTAATTACAGTAAGATAATGTCAGCTCCTAAGGAGTTTAAAGGGCACATTCACCCCTTAAATAAAAACCCAAACCTACAATAGTTATAAAGCTGACAGATGTAGGGCTAATCTGTTATGCAGCAAAATGATGATCCCCTTCCCTCTGCCTCTCAAAAGTTTCTGCTTCCTCTTCAAGCGCTCCAAGCTTTTTTACAAGCTCGCACATGCTCAGAGGAGAGAGCTAGGGGAATAACATACAGTTGTTGGCTGTTATGTCATCTGTACATTTAAGGAGTGAACTTTAACGTTCGAGTAGAATCTGTAGGAGCAGAAATCACAAAGGTAAGCCTTGAGGGTGTAAGAAGCCGACATCTTTATAACTGCGTTGTACTTTGTAATGGTAATTTAAAATGAAATGACCATGCTACATTCCTATACACTGGTTGGTTTACATTTCCAATAAAATGGTTCAGGTAAATTTAGGCTATTACACTTAGAATGGCAAATGTTCAGCCTGCTAAACACGATCCCCAAAGTGAATAACACGTTGAACTAAACAAAGGGTTATTAGCAGCTATTATGTTTCCATTTAAAAGATTTGAGGCTGTTATTTTGAATGGAGTTAGTAAAGACCAGGACATGCGTGCTAATGGGGAGAGATAGACTGTTTAATTACTATTTAAATAGGAGTTATGGAAGTGCTTGTGAAGTACAAACAGAAGAATATCAGGGACAAAGCAATCGATCGGAAAAAAGTCCATTCACAACATATAGGCATTATTTTGTCAGCATTCCTCCAGACAATTATCAAAATTAATGTATCGTTTGCTAACCCTCAAAAGTATCATTCCTTTTCAATAACCCTCGGATGTACAGGTCATTTTCGATAACCCTAGAATGTATCGTTCACTAACCCTCGAAAGTATCATATATTTTCGATAATGTTCGTAAGTATCATTCCATTTCAGTAATCCTCGAATTTATCATTCTGTTTGAACTTTCAGACTGCTGAACTTTTACTGAAGCTTGAAAGTTCAAAAACGGACCGAACTTTATGTCCATTTCTAGTCACTGGTAATTTTCCATGTACAGTATCTTCCGTTTGGGTATAGTGGTCTCATTAGCAAGAGATACATTGCACTGGAGAAAGCTTGCATTCACACCTGACTCATCTAAATTAACAAAATACTAGCAAGCGCATTGAAGTTAATATAGTCAGCCAGCGCAACACTTTTTTTATAGAATCTCAGGTTAGAAGGGTTAGTTTCTAGCTAGTCATAACTTTTAGCAAGCCATTTTTTTTTTGCAATGAAAGCCATGAAAGTCAATAGGAGGTGACACTCAACATGCCCTGATTTAACAGGCATGTCAACTCCTTGCTTTTCCATATTGAAGACCAAGGACCCCACTCCAAAATTCCTAAGCAGAAATATCCAGCACCAACTCTGCCAGTCCATCTTCTTCCCTCAGTTGTTCTGGGTAGCAGCCAGTTTATAGATGGCTGTAACTTGAAAGTTTTGTTCCATTTTCGGATTTTTTATTATTAATTTACGGAATTCGGGAAAACCCCAAAAAACTGAAAATGGAACTTACTCTCAAGGGTTCAGTCTATATTTTGGAGGATTTCAGAATGTTCAAGGTTATTTTCAAGGGTTACCAAAAACAATCTCGAACATTTGGTAACCCTCAAAAATATGGTCCGAAATCCTTAAACCCGAATGATCTTCCCAGTTTTGGATGGAAAGTTTGGATTTCAGAATGGAGGGGTTATGTGTCGCATCCAGGTCGGACCCGGATCCCATCTCTAGCAGCCACCAGTCATGGCAGTGATGGTGACCCTACAGCCAAGACTGCATTCCAAGGCACTTCCACATCCAGGTGCCTACCAGGATGTTCTTTATAAGCTGGTGCTTACCCGGAAGTATAAGCAGGTGTCTACCAGGAAGTATAAGCCGGAAGCCTTAGGGTGTCCACCCTACTTTTATCTAATGTCATTGTCTCACTTTGTTACATCTCTGTTTTGCACTCCTTACTCCATGTCTTATTCTTTCCTTGGCACTGTATGTAAATATTAATTATTTCTATTGTTTTCATAGATGGACCCTCCTATGTTTCTTTATAGTATTGTAATCCTCTCTTATTCATTGACCTATGTCTTTTATTGCATTTGTCTTGTATTTGTGATGTGTATTCCATAATCAGTTTTTTGTGTGTTCACAGATATAAAGAACTAGAAATTGTCTATTCTGTAGCAGCAGATTAAGTTAATCCTTGATCCTGTCTATGGCACAGAAGGGGGAAGGCAGCATAAAACTCTGTACAAGCTCTATTAATAAAGCCTGAATATGCAAGAGTGGCTAAAAATGTCTCTGTCAGCTAGTCCCTTAAGGAGAATGGATTTCTATGCAGAAAAAACTATATACAGTAGTTCCCATCCCTATGGGTTATATTTACAAAAAAACACACCCAAGTATATTCTTTTGTTTAATTGCAAGAGGGGATGATGTAACAACAGACTGGAAATTGGGTTTTGGAGATTACTTAGAGACACCTAGTTATCTGGTCATCAGGATGCAGAGAGAGACAAAACAGAGCAAGGAAATAGAAGTCTGTAGCCATTTAGTGAAAGAATATAAATTCCTTAGAAAGCACTAGAGATGGGATCTGGGTTTGACTCGGACCCGTATCCGACACAGAAACCTTTGATTTCAAAATCCAAATGTTCCAAACGGCGGATCGTTCAATTTCAGGACTTCAGAAAGTATTTTTGAGGGTTATCGAGCGTTCAAGGTTATTTTCAGAAACCCTCAAAAATAACTTTTAATGATTGATAACCCCCGAAAATATGATAGGAAACTATTTCTGAGTTTCTGATAGTATTTTCGAGGGTTACCGAACTTTTGAGGTTCTTTTTGAGGGTTACTCAAAATAACCTTGAACGTTCGATAACCCTCAAAAATACGTTTCGAACCCTTGAAAGTAAGTTTCATTTTCTGATGTTTGGACATCTCTAAAAAGCACAACAACTCTGCAAAGAATGAAAGCTGCAAATAATACTAAAATAAAATCAGATGGTCCGTACGATATCCAACAATGACTTTTTCAGTACCTCTTGGGCTACATAAACATGGTAGATTTAGATCATTAGACCATCAGAGAACAATCTACAGTATATAAAAGAACAAGCTGTTCAGCAGTAGTCGCCATCCGGGAGACCCTCCAAGGCTAGGCAGCTTCCTTTAGCTAACTGAGCTACCATACATTTTAGATTTTAGACCAATCTGGCCCAACCAGATTCTTTTTACAACCGCATTATGTCTGGAATGTTACAAGGTAAGTCACCTCCGGATCAAATTGGTAGAACGTCGAGAAGAAAATGGTCGGTATTAGGCCTGGCAAATCCAATGATAGATTTATTGATTGCTATGTAGATTAGTAATCATTATGTTAATTATGCACAATTATCTGTTATTCACCAGTATCGTTGTATGGGAATGGGGATCAATTTAGGGCAGAAATATTATTAGTGTGTAGCTGGCCTTACTCACAGCATATTAAAACACTTTATAGTATAGACCCTACTAGTATCTATCAGGCTCATTTACCCAGCTTCTCTGTGCAAATATATGGAGTTAAATTCGTGCTAACTGGTTCGCTACCGGTTAGCGCGACTTTAAATCCGTATTAGCGACGGATTTGCGAGTTACATAAAAATCACCCACGCATCCTACACTCGTGATTCAATATCGCATTTGTGCTAGTTTTAGCGCAGGATTTTAACGCCAGCATATAGCTGGCTTTAAAATCCCGCAGCGAGTAAATCCCTTACTAGGATTTACCACATTCGCAAACGCGATTTTAAATCGTGATTGCCACATTTACCCAGAGCGATAGCGGCTCTGGGTAAATGAGCCTGTATATCTGTATAAAACCTAGAGATAGAGAAGAGACCCAGTTTCGTAACTGCCGGTTTCGAATATCCGTGGATCCGGTGGAGTTTTTTTTGTAATTCTCAGACATGGCACTTATTGAAAATTTGAAAATCCAAATACTGAAAATTCAGACATCGAGATCGGAAAGTTGAAAATGATTAAAGTTTAAAAACACAGATTTTTTGAAAAAGTTCCGCAGAGATTCAGACATCGAGATCAGAAAGTTGAAAATAATGATTAAAGTTTAAAAACACAGATTTTTAGAAAAAGTTCTGCAGAGAACCTTGCCAGTTTTGTTCATCTCTACCTACAGCCCCCTGTCTGAATACATATACCAGGATGGTCTGGGAATGGTTTATTTAATGTGATGTATGGACACACAGTGAAATACAATGAAGCTAAATAGGTCAATCCTGTGCATTGACATATAGTCTAAAGGTTAAGTTTTGTGCTGCTTCTGTTGTCTGCACCCGCTAAAGGTAGTTTTTTTTTATGGCCATTTCCAGGAATGAGAGGAGAAAAAGATGCTTTGAAGTAGCCCCAATGTTTCCTTAGTGATCATTACCCAATTATGCAAACAGAAACCATAACTGCTAATAACGTATTCTTGTAACCAAATGACAACACTTACGTGCATCGAGCAGTTATATTGATCGCAGTTTTCCAGCAACCCTAAATGTAATATGAATTCAATCAATGTTAACAGTTCTTAAATAAAAGAAAAATATTCAATATAAAGATGGCCTTACATTGTTATTAAAGGGATTCTAAACATCATAGACAGATTGATTGGATGTACAATAAGTAACAGGGCTTTAGCTATTTGATCATGTTTGTTGATTTTTTTTTCTGATGAAAGCTTAAAGGAGAACTGAAGAATGTAAAGATTTGGGCCCCTAAGTGGCTGAGGTACTTACAAGGGAACTTTTAGAATAAGGTATATATCCAAGACAAAGCAGACGCAGGATCCATAAGTAGGTTGGGACTTGTCCCCAGATGCTGGGCACTGTGCATAGGCACTGGAAGATGGCACTGGAACAGGAAGGTGGCTGGATACTGGAGGCTGGATAATGGGAACTGGATACCAGAAATGGGAATGTAGCTGGATACTGGAGAATGGATACTGGGTACTGGAACTGGGAAGGTAGCTGGAAACTGGAGGCTGGATACTGGTAAAAGGGATACCAGAAATAGGAATATAGCTGGATACTGGAGGTTGGATGCTTAGAACTTTAACTGGAAGGCTAGCTAGATACTGGAGGCTGGATACTGGGTACCGAACTGGGAAAGCAGCTGAATACTAGATGCTGGATACTGGGTACTGGAACTCAGAAGGTAGCTAGATACTGGAGGCTGGATACTGGAACTGGGAAGGTAGATGGATACTGGAGGCTGGATACTGGGTACTAGAACAGGGAAGGTAGCTAGATACCGGAGGCTGGATACTGGGTACTAGAATTCGGAAGGTAGCTGGGTACTGGATACTGGGTACTGGAGCTGGGAAGGTAGCTGGATCCTGTATACTATAACTGGGAAGGTAACTGGATACTGGAGGCTGGATACTGGGTACTAGAACTCTGAAGGTAGCTGGGTACTGGATACTGGAACTCGGAAGGTAGCTAGATACTGAATACTGGGTACTGGAACTGGGAAGGTAGCTGGATACTTAAGGCTGGATACTGGGTACTGAAATTGGGAAGGTAGCTGGGAACTAGCAAACTACAGAGAGAAGGATACTGAAACAAGGAAGGTAGCAGGAGAGCCATTGGTAGCGTTGTTACAATCAGGCAACCGAGGAAAAGGAAGCCGATCTCTTTCATCTTCGTGCCGGAACGTGCAATGGTGTCACAATGATGTCTGCCTTTGCATGTGATGTCACCACTCTGGACTGGGACCACAAAGCAACGCTAGAGTTGGGAGACAGGTAAGTTCTTTGTAAGGAACAGGTAAGTTTATTAAAAAGAAGAAGGTCTGCTATGGTCTTAATCCCTGGGGTTAAATAGTTGCTCAGTAATGCTCTGAGAATGTTTGACCCATCCAACATCCAATCAGTAGAAATAGTTGTTAGAAACATTTCAAGGAAGTGGTGCATCCTGGGTAGAAGTAGGAATGTAACAAAAATTTATTGAATTTATTTTTTAAAAAATGAAGACAATATGTGGAATACCTACAGTAGGTACGTGGAATACTGATAAATAGTTTAAATAATAATGATTTTTTCCAACTTATCTTCTATTTTAATGTTTGCTACAATTTTTAACCATTCACAGTATTTTAAGAAATATTGAATTCCCAGTGCAATTTCTATATGTAGAAAAATACTGCACACACAATCGTGTCCTCATGCAATACTCCCTGTTAAGGGTCATGGAATTCAGTTGTAACTGTTGTACATTTACTTGCCGAAATAGATGTCCACAAAAATGTGCCTCATCCCCAAGAATGTACAAATCTTTCTTATAGACGGCAAGAAATAGTTTTATGTCTATATTTCCATGTATTATATCGGGAAGCTTTTGTGTTGTATGCGCTCTATTTTACAGTTGATCAGTGCCGAATCTTTAAAGTCTCTCCGTTTTAAGATAAACGCAGCGGTATAACTTTCTCGCGTCCTACCTCGGAGGCAGATTACAATTATAACCGCTAAGGTTTGCTGAATAGATTAAAAAAAAATAGATCAGTGGAAGTATTCTTACACCAACCAGGTTGCTTGGGGTTTCTTTAAGTCGACCGTGTGCGATAAAGTGTCCATTGTAATAAAAGCATATATTAATCACAGAACGTCTCCGATAGAATCTGGCCCCTAGAGATAAGAAGAAATCTAAAATGCTATTGTTGCCAACAACTCTAAAATGAATTCCGTTTGTAGACGGCAGAGGCCGTTTGCATAAGACTCGGTTTAAAGCATTAAGGGCAGATGTAATTTGATTTATTTAGCCAATTGACAGAAAACAGATCAACACATCTGGTCCATCTTAATAAGAGGTTTTCTCGGATCTTATTCGTTTACGGCTCCGCGTTTCATTTGCAGGCTCCCATGTAAGTGCTTTAAACGGCAATCTGATGTGGAAATTAATGAAACTCCGTTTGTATCCTTAGAAAGCCGAGAACCTTCATCTTCTATTGAACTGCAAATCCAATAAATCACACACAGAATTTGGCCGTGGATGAACAGAAGGGATTTGATCATTTGACTTTAATTCACATAAATAAACTTTTGAAATAAGTTCAGTAAGTGCGCTGAAATTTTGTTGAATATTATACTATGATATATCAGTAGCAAATATAAGGAATAAGAAGTGTCAGCACTCTCGGGACTTCAATAGGATAAAACAAGTCTCAAATTACTCACATTAAAACATATAATCGATGCGTTTCAGCACTGCAGGTGCCGTCTTCAGGATATTACATCACACATGGTAATCACCTTTTATATCCTCTACTAATTAGTAGACACGCCCAGATCATGAATATTAAAATCAAATGCTAAAAACAAAGGAATAGTAATATGTACAAACATGCAGCAATGTAGGCATAATAGGTTAATCATTTAACATTAACAACAAAGATCAAACACAGGGAATATAATTCCAACAACTAATACATTTCCAAGGCTGAGTAAATACTCAATATGTATATGTGTACTAATAGGGAGAAACAATGTAGCAGCCACTTCTCATAGCGCCCTCTAAGGATGGTAAATGATACAAACTGACATTACAGAAAACAATGTAGCAACCACTGCTCATTCAACCCTCTAGGGGATTGTGTATCAAGATAATGAATCCATTTGGCTTCTTTTTGTAAGAGGACTCTATCCCTATCAATAGCAGATCTTTTTTCTGTTTCTGTCAGTCCATCTATAATCATGCACTTGAGACTGGCCAGGGAATGCCCACATTTCTTAAAATGTCTGGTGACCGATAGGTCTTCCGAATTTAGAAACCATAGATGGCCCTACTGACGATAATAATGATTGTCTGATAGACGCCCGATGATTAGCCATCCTCTCTTTAATCATAGCCATAGTTTTCCCAATATAATATAACCCACAAGGACATGTGGGAAAATAAACAACGCCTTTGCTGCTACAACTGAAGCGCGCTGTTTAATTGGGATACGTTTCCCACTTTGTGGGTGTGCAAAATCTTTGCCAGCTAGCATAGCATGACATGTAATACAATTCGGGCATCTATAGCAACCATTTTTAGGTGGGCACAACGGATTATACACATTCTCAGTTTAGACACATCAGTACAAACCAAATGATTGGCCAAATTGCGGGCCTTTCTTTACATATTCCGAACTCTTGTTGAAAGGACAATTGTTTATCATGCTTGACTTTGTCCCAATGTTTCCTGAATCTTAACTGGACCTTTAATAACATATTTATCTCTCTCCCCATACTGGCTCTTTGTAGTTGCTCATTAATGAAAGCAGGGTGATAGCCCCTGGTGGAAAATCTCTTACACATTTCCTCCAATTGTGCATCATCCTTGATAGGCTCAGTATTGTTATGTTGTACCCGTAAGAATTGTTATATATCAGACCCTGCTTGGTACTGATCGGATGGCAGCTGGTGGCACTCAATATGGAATTCCTATCAGTATCCTTATGGAACAAGGTGGTACCCAGTTGGTTGGCCATTGTGTAAGCCCGGTTATCAAGGAAATCAATACTGTCCCAACCTCAAGTAAGGGTAAGTTTTACTGGAGTATGTAGGTCATTGAGACCCTGGACAAAGGATTCAGCCTCCTCTCTCGTCCCATTCCAAAGAAAGAACATATCGTCAACATAGCGTTTGTTCAAAAGAATGGAATTACATACATCAGAACGAATAAACCAGTACATGTATAAATTAGCCACCGACGGGGCCACATTGGACCCCATGGCTATACCTGTTTGTTGAACATAGTAATCTTTATCAAATCGAAAATAGTTATTTTTCAGAATGAAAGACAGCAGATCCATCAAAAACTCAATTGGGGGTCCCTGATGTTTGGATCCCAATAACGCCTCCTGATCCTGACAAGTCTGGACACCTTGTTCCTGGGGAATGATAGTAAATAAGTTTTTTTACATCACATGTCATGAATAACACATTTTGCATTTTGAACAATGAACCATGGGAAGACACAATAGGTCTCCCTGGGGGAGCACTAGGGCTCTTATGTATTTTCGGAAGGGTATAGATTAGTGGAGCCTTCGAAAATTTGGTAGTCAGAAATGCAAACAATTTTTCAGAAATCCAGCCATTATTTTTAGCCAAAATTAATTTTGTATCTAACACAGTTTTAAGTGCGTTAGTAGGGTCACTTTCACGTTTTAGATAAACATTCGTGTCACCCAATTATGACAACAGTTCAAATTCATAGTATTCACGATTCAAAAACACAATTGTTCCCCCCTTGTCAGCTGACCTGATAATCAAATTTTTATCATCCAGCACTATGTCCTTAGGCTAAATTACAACTATATTTTGCGGAAGTGCTACTGATCTGGTCAAACATTTATACAAACATAGAAATATGATTGTTTATTGTGGTAACCCCAAAACCACAATAGTTAGAAAGCTGAAAGATGTAGGACTAACCCTAATGCAGTGGAATGTTCTTCTCTACCTTCCAAGGATGCTTAAAACAGGGGTAACAGAACATCAGGCAGCAGTTCAGGTTAGTCTAACATCTCTCTTTCTAACTATTGCAATTTTGGGAGGTTGGGATTTAATTTACTTTTTTTTTTTTTTTGGTGTGTTTTATTATTGTCAGCGTACCCGGTATATCCGGCGTATTCTTCATAAAATAAAATGTTATTACAGTGTCAGGTATGAGGGGTCATTTTTACTAAAATACAACACAGGTATGCATTTTTATAAATGTATACAGCTAATACTGTCAGGTCAGTCATGCCCACTCTTTTTTATTGAGGTTAAAGGGCAACTATAGTGAAAAAAAAACTTTGTCTGCATACAATGTATAGATCACTTAGTATAAGCTGCCTTACTTTCATGTTTCTGTGTGGCTTCGTTTCTTCACACTGGCAGATGTTTGTACCAAGCTGTGTAGTCCCCCTCCCCTCTCTCTCTACTCCCCCTCAAGCAGTGACGGGCTGTATACAGAGTCCGAGCATTGTCAGTTGAAAGGACTTTAAATGAAGTGCTGACATCCTGTTGACCCCTCCCTTCCAGAGCTAAACTGCAAGTGTGGAATAAAGTAGCAATATGCTGAAGGGAGGGGCAGAGGGGGAGAGAGGAGGACAAGTGGTGCTGAGATTCTTTACAAGTAAGTTACTGAACTCTGCCTGTTCTCTAACTTTGCTAATTGTTATTTACTTTTTACCTAAAGTTCATATCTCTCCCCCTGCTTAGCTGAGATCATAATCACTGAAGAGAGAGTCAGTGTAACAGCAGCTTGTAGTGAGACCTTCACAAACACAGTGACACTGCTTGTTGTCCTGTTACATTTCAGTTGCTTTAGTCTATATATTTCATAGATTGCACCGTGTGTCTTGTTTGGTATATAGTCTGTATTACTGTATTATATATACTGTATTAGTGTTCCATTTGAGTCACTGGTTTTGTATGTATATAAGATTTTTTTTGGGGGGAGTGGCTGTTTTATAGTGTGTTATGCTCATATTGCTGGGTTAATGGTTTATTGATTGTGTTTAGCACTACAGCATTTGACTATGTGTTGCACATGGTACATATAGTGTGGGTGAGAGAGTGTGTGACAGTACTGCAGGGGAGCTTTGGATTGTGTGGGTGTGTGCCTTTGAGTGACAGATGAGGTGTAGCAGCTCCTACAAATCACAGCATATTCAAAGGCTTATATCTCGGGGACTATGTAGAATTTAAAGAAACTAAAGGTACCCTGGTGGATGGGATGACTTATAGGATACATTAGAAGAAATTAAAAAAAAAACAATTTTCTCACTATAATTGCCCTTTAATGAGATTAGCCAAACATAAGATTAGTTTATCTCAGCATCTTACAAATTTAGATTTACCTGTAACCGAACTGGTTCAATACTGCATTGATTTGCTACAAAAGTTTACAAAGTGCTGGATCCAGGAATTATTGAAAGGCGCGTCCAATGATTCTTTAGAAAGTTATTATTGTAGCATAAACTGGCACCCAGCGGGTGTGCAGTAAGGTGATGGTAACCAGCGAAAGACCCTTCAAGTTAGAAGAGTTACTCCCCAATAATGTGGCCTTATTTCGTGGAACTCGTCAAGTACAAGGAACATAGACAAATAGAACGAGATCAGGCTTAATGTGAAAAAAAAAACATCCGGATTCATCCAGCAGATTCATACATTTTGCTTTTTGATCCTGAGGAAGCCTTTTGCAAGGCGAAACGCATTGGTCAGCATTTATTTCACCTTTTTTCATGTTTTTCACTGCTTCAAAAGTTTTTTATCTTTATGCACAAAGAAATGTTTTTGCACAAAATACTGTGAACCTGCCCCTGTGATAAACAAGTGGATTAATAAGGAACACAGAGACTGTGAACCAACCACCAACTGGGGATAATAGGAACACACGACCACTGAAGAATTTTATTTAATTTAATATATGGTTTGAACTGATTTTTAACAGGTATAATCCTTGGTTATAATGAGAGGTTATTTGTATTTTAATCTTTTTCTTTATATTTCAACACGTGAGTGACCTGTGCTACCAGACTTTTATTTTACAACATAATCTATCCTGTGATATGGGATGGGTGGGAGGGAAAGCTCCTCGCTTAGAGTCTGATTCCCTCTACTGCTGCCCACCCACTTCCCCCGCTCGTCACTTGCACTACCCCTTACAGTTTGTGGACCTGGGAGCTTGCTTCCCATTGGTCCAGCGGCCATGGCCCAGCCTCTCCCTAAAGGGAGAGAGCGTCAGGTTCCCTTTCTGCTTTATAAATAAGACGGACAATTTCATTACATCCCTATTATGTATAAAATTCCTAATAGTGAATCTCTTTGCCAGGAGATTATCACCATGTTATAAAAATTGTATTTTACGGTCATTTCTGTGCGAAAATTCCAAGGCCCCAAACACAGTATCGATATTCCAAACAATTTGGAATATTTGATCAAATTGATAAAAATATCAAAGACATTTTTCTGTGTTTTCAACACACCGACCCTATCATCCAGAACCCATCATCTGTAGTTTCCAAGCTGAAATCTATGGAACATCAGTGGCGCAAGGTGAGAATTGTGATCAGCCCTTCATCGTAATTACGATTTTTTTTCCTGCCGAACATCAGGTAGCTTTGCTGTCTCTTTATAACATTTACATTTATATCTTATTTATCTATGGTAGATCTGTAAGGTAAACATCTGAAAGTTAATGGGCTTGTCCACCATTAAAACAAAAAACTGACTTGTTAGTTATCTGCCTGCAACCCCAACTGCTATTTTTAACAGTTTATTACATGTATTTGTAACCAGATATTTAATGATAAGTTCTATTTCTTTCTAGCAAAGGTATCTACCTTCTCCCTCTGCTCAATGAGCTTTTGTAAGTTTGAGCATGTGCAGAGGAAGCAGCAGGTTTAACAGCAGTCAATCATTTGGTTGTGACATCAGTTG
The DNA here is from genome assembly GCA_019447015.1 of Hymenochirus boettgeri. Classification (NCBI taxonomy): domain Eukaryota; kingdom Metazoa; phylum Chordata; class Amphibia; order Anura; family Pipidae; genus Hymenochirus; species Hymenochirus boettgeri. Next base: position 13,837,102 of record CM033473.1, on the reverse strand, counting down.
TCACAGCCTTGATTGACTGCATGAAGGGAGGGGTCAGCCACCAGCTTACTCTGCCAGAATGGGGACAATAATTATCCTTAAATATCTGGTTAGTAATGCAGCTAATAAAGTGCAACATTGGGGTTGGGGGCAGGTAACTGACAATAGACCAGTTTTTTTGTTTTAAGGGTGAATATGCCCTTTAAGCTTATGGTTGCACCTTCCTAAATGTTTTTATGTGCGACCAGCTGTATATTTTTTATACGTAGTATAGACATGTGTCAAATATATTCTCTCCTTTCCATATTGATTACTTCCTTTATATGTACATATGGAATTTCTTCAAAGTGAATTGTGCCTTATGGCAGTGAATACATTTGCCCCGATACAGTCTTTAAAGGACAACTAAAGCCTCAAAACAACACTGGTTTGTGCTTTATTTCCCAGCATTCCTATTTGCTGGAGTTTAAAGTGCCACAATTGAATGGCACTTTCGGCATATGACATCGCTTGCGGCAGCTGCACGACTAACTTCCTCGTTAGCCATGCAGCCACCAAAATGAAGGAGTTTAAGTCACGCTAACTGATATAACAACTCCAGAACAGGAGCAGTGCGCCTCTTGGTGCATCGCCCTATTTATATTTTGCTAGAAAAAAAAATGGCAGTAAAATCAACTGACTATTTTGTATTGTTCCAGGCAGAAAGTAATGAATGCTGGCTAGAAAATAAACTGCAGGATAACAATAATCTTTAAACATTTAATCAGAGACTTCCATACCAGTGTGGAAACATCTGTATAGAAAATAAATGCATAGAGACAGTGAACAGTGGGGTCAGGGGTGTGGCCAATAGGTGCACATGCTCACAAGGCTCTTTGAAGACTACATGAGCTATGAGTTGAACGAGCAACAACATGGAAGACTTCCTTGTTACAGAATATACTGTACATGTATGTTAATGCAACTTACCAGAGAAGTTTCTGAGGAGAAAAGCTTTTACATTAGGATTTTAAAAAATGTAGGTTTAGTTCTCCTTTAAGTGTGCTTAAAAGAGACCCTCCCCCTCCAAGTTCCCTTTTAATAGATAAAAATAGGTAGGTAAAAAGAAGTGTGCCTTTAAGAAAAAAGCTGCATTATATTACTGAGACAGTATATGGATCATGATAAATTGATTGAATAAGTGTAAGTCAACCATATCGTCCACTACAAAATGGAAGATGCAAGTTATTAATGGGAAAAATTTCAACATGGTATTATAAGTGAATTGTAGAATAGTATAGTATAGTATAGTATTTGAGGCTAAATAAAGACATATGTCCATCCAGTCCAACCCATACAGCAATATTCTCATTTCCTGACTAACTGTTGATTGGGATTAATTAATTAATTAATAAATTTATTAACGAATTCATTCATTAATTGGGAGTCATTGGGATAAATCCTTGTGGTCAAACTGAATGTATTATTAAATAGAATCAGTACTGATAATTACAGCTGGTAGTAACCCACAATGCAACACCACCAATAACATCCCAGCTGTCCAATATGGTGGGGAAATTATAAAAGGAAGGCAAATGGATCACTCACACCTGTGGTATAATAATTTATTCGACTAGGGGAGATGCAATAAGAGGTGCATAAATGTTATGAATTTACAGTAACCAATCAGATGTTATCTCACTGCACTAACCCAGTAAAAAGCTAACATCTGATTTGTTACTACAAATTAATAGCACCAGCAAACTTTTGAATCTATTATTGCATTAGCCCCTCCATCTTTGTTTCTTGTTGATAGGGTCCTGATTGAAAGCCACACAAAGTGGCTCCACTGACCAAAATGAAAAATCATTATTTACAAAAGAATATATACACTGGGAATTAATTATTTATTTTTTTAAAATCGCCCATTACTGGAAAGTATAATTCTTACCAACTACCATTGTACTACCAACTACCATTGTACCCTTTTTTGTTGACCTGTCCCTTATAGATATCCAGTCTGAACCAAGTTATATTCAGCAGTCAATCAAGTGCCTTATTACCATAATCTCATAAGTATAGTATAGTGTATAGTTTTGCGGTAGCTGGAATGTGACATTTGGTAAAGTCAAGATATATACATATCATATATACAAGAAAAAAGAAAATCTGCAGCACACTATATGGTGTACAAAATACATATATTCCCTTTATTTAAGTAGATCCATACATATCAGGGGAAAACAAAGTGCAAAAAAGGCAATTAAAAACATTAAAATACATAATTTACATTTAGCAGCATCTAGGTAAAGCAGCAAGTGTACAAGGTATAAATAGTAACAAGGTAGTCTATGCCTATCCTAGTGGGTAGCTACCGTTTCAGTCCTGAAGGCAGCATCTACATGTTCAGCAGACCTCCATGGGTAACCTTGATCACAATGGCTCATTGGCGTGAGATTGTTTGTTTGTTTTTATTACATACATATTGATAAACACACTGATAATAATTGTATCCCACAAAATGTGTCAATTGCTGACTATGTGAATTCCAAATATTGATTAAAATTCTTGGAGACTTGGAGTATCTGTAAGTCACGAGCCAATTAGACATTATCACATGGAAGAAGTCATCATAGGAAAAACAGACTTCAATGCAAAGATTTCAATCCCCATATTAATGTTTTGACAGTAATACCGAGAATGAACTAACAGGAAATACAACACCAAGGATCGAATTATTAGAATGCAACCGTTATCCTTTAAAACACATTACAAACAAATCAATGCATAATGTGATTATATGTAAAACAGAAATTATGACTTGGCCTCCAAATCCCAACTTTGCTTACATCTTCGAATAAAGTTATGTAAACTGTAAACAAAGTTAGTAGCTGATTGTTAGTATCCATGCTAGTGTGTATATAGATAGGTAGATAGATATGATTGGTACTGTAACAGTGTTCCATAAATCCAGTTCATTCCCCATATGATATTATGATTAGAGATGGCCAAAACTCAAAAGTTTCATTCCGTTTTCGGATTTACGGATCTCAGGAAAAACCCAAAGATCCGAAAATCCAAAAACAGAACATACTTTCAAGTGTTCAAAATGTATTTTCGAGGGCTCCCAAAACTACAAGGTTATTTTCTGTGACCCTTTAAAAATAACCTTGAACGTTCCATAACCCTTGAAAGTAGAATCTGAAACTATTTTTGAGTTTACGGTTGTAGTTTTGAGGATTATCGAACATTCAAGGTTATTTTCAAGGGTCACCAAAAATAAGCTCGTACTTTTGGTAACCCTCGAAAATACATTCCAAAGTCACTAAATCCGAACGATCTGCCTAGTTTCGGATGGAACATTCAGATTTCAGAACCGAGGGGTTCCTTGTTGGATCTGGGTCCGAGTCGGACCCGGATCCCATCTCTAATTATAATATTATGACACCAAAACATTATGCATGCTACTTTACAGTAATTGAATATTTTAGAACACCATTCAGAGAATGACTGTCTGTAGGTAGATGGTTATTTGAGGGTATTTGAAACCGTATTTTCCTTAAGAGTCTACAAATAACATTTGGAGTAGACAAAGAATTGACTCCTGCTTGTAGAGAGCGAGACCAAATACAAACTAAGCAAGAAATGTCAAAAAGAAATCCCATTTTATGCAAAGCAAAGCATTTATGGAAATTACACTCTAAAGATAAACAGGGCATAAAAATATAAACAATTTCTAATTCATTTCTCTTCTAGTAGAAAGTTAATTGTAAACGATAAATTACAGTCAGCCTAGCGTATGGGCCAAACCAGATTCTACATTCACTCCATAATCATTCTGGCAGTAGATAATTTATATGGCCAGATTTTTGTTCTTTACTAAACTGGCCAGAAATAAATAATTTTTAAAGGACGTGGATAAGGAAACATTATAAATAAGGGTTACCAGTAAAGTGCCCAGGACTGTGTTTACATGTTGTTAAAGGAGAATTAAAGCTAAAATACAAATAGGCATAAATGGGTTGTATAATTCCTAAGTAGCAGATAGCTGTATCTCTTGATAAACCTACAGTAGTTGCAACAGAGATACATCTTCTAGCCCCTTTCCCCTATATAAAGGAATATAAAGTAACTACCGGATGACCTGTCCAGGACCTCTCTATAATCAAGGCTGAGCAGCGAGAAAAATATTTGTTGCAGAAATCAGGAAATACCAGAAACATAGAATCCCAGACAATATCCCCACAATGCTGTGGATTGCAAAGGTGACAGTTACAACCATCTGATAGTTAGGGATAATAGTATACTATAGAAATATAATAAATGCAGATAGTACAAAATGATGGATCAAACCAACTGATTTATTTAAAGGGTATCTCCACCCCAAAAAATATTTTTTCTGTAGTGTAAAAGACCCATAAAAAATATTTTTTCTATAGTGTAAAAGACCCAGAAATCGACTTACCAGATATAGCAATAGGGGTCAGACCAGCTGATGAATCTGTAATAGGCTGAGAGTCGGCCAATCACAGACATGGCTATGGAAAGAGCTGAGGGAACAGTGCTTGGTAAGTCTATTTCTGGGCTTTTTTTTTTAACTTGTAAACTCGGCGGTTAGGGTTGGAGGGGGGTGCCCTACACTACAGAAAAATTATAGGTAAAAAATAATGGCAGCATGGAGGGAGGACTCCACTGTGCATGCCAGAGTCCTCCAGGAGGACAAAGAAGTAACAGGGACTGGATGACACATAGACAGCTCCTAGTCTTCACTTTCCGGGAACATGCACTTCAGGAGAACCATAAGGAGCAGAGATATAAGGTATTTTTAACACTATACTGTGGGGCCAGTAGTGGGTTAAATTTTAGTTTTTCTCTCTATCCTTGTGTCATGTCATTATTTATTAACTCTTGCCTTTTCTTACTTGGTCCATAAAAATGTAATTCTTGTTGAAATCCAGCTTATCCCAAAGATGGGATCTACAAATATTGTACCATAATGGACATACAGAGGCCAACCATCTAACTACAGAAGCCTGTAGAAAAGCCTCTTTGGCCATTAACTCAGGTCACTCAGGAGTAACTCCACGCCTGCCAGGAGTAAAAGTACAATTTACCAGGTGTATATCCACGCAGGTAAGGCAACAGGCCACACTTTCAGATCCTTTCAAACACAGATTTAAACTCAGATTTAAGAGTTGCAAAGAGCAATAAAGAAGCACATCTGACAGTAATATTGCCACAGTATAAACACACAGACAAGAATCATAGTCGGGAACAAGCACAGCAGTATTTTCTCATTTCAGTTGCCATCTTCTGGCCAGGTGCATAAATAAATGCTTCCGAATTACTGACTTCCTGTATGCAGGAGCACCTTAAAGTGTATGTTACTGTCTGGCTCCATATCTCAGTTCCCTGGGCGATTAGTTTCTCAGTAGAGATCTGAATATGTTAGCCCCACCCAACAGCCAATGAGATAGAAATCATGGTTACAGACATTCAAATGAAGCAGCATCCTTGGAATAAAGACCATTGGCAGATCAAAAATGGCAGCTTACTACCGAACTCAGCTGGGCATAGAAAAAGGAATAAAATCAATTGTTTCTTCAAAAATAAAAAGAGAATGTGTAGAATTGCTGAGATATGAGTAATACAAAGAAATAGTTTTACGTTTAATTTTTTTATCACTGAAAAAAACTCAAAACACTTACTGAGTTCTACTTTGTGCCCTTGCACCTTACACTAAATACTATTTTTTTTTAAATGAAAAATGAATATTAGAAATGAAGTAATCATTGTATTTTTTATTTTTTTTTTAGAATTTCCAGAGAAATAATCATTTTTTTTTAAAATAATTTTAGGAAAAACTCATCTAGGAAAAGTGTGGGTGAGGCAAATCTTACCGTAGAACACACGTCTAGCTTATTCAACCAGGGAAGATTGACATGCATGCACATGGATTACCAATGGGACCGGTTGATGTTAGCAATTTTCTAGGCATACAGTTTGGTCCGCCCTTATACATTCTATTAAGTAGAAAATAACCTTTGCTAATAAACACGGTATTTTCTCTTTTTTAGTAGAATTGCTAATGATTTTCAAAATGAATTCACTTGAATATCAAGTAGGACATAATCTCCATGAATAATCAAGGAACCTTTTTCCTTTTCATTTAAATCTTTCTATCTTTCCCAAGGATCTTAGATATTAATTAGAAGACAAACTGTACTAATAAAGAGGGGATCTTTTCCTTTTAAAGAGAAGATTAATGATTTTCAAAACAAATTCGCTTAGACAATAGAAGGAAGATAAACTCTACTAATAAACAGAGTACATTTTCCTTTTAGCATAACAATTATTTCTGATTTTCGGAGCTAACTCACTCGTACAGTTAGACACATCCTATCACAGTGATGGATGACTCTACTGACAATAGATGACTGAATTAGACAATAGAACTGTGTATCATAATAACTTCAAAATAATCTAAACACAGTTCTTCATCACCACAATCACTACAACAAAAGCATTCTGTTCACATTTACAGCATGGATTTCTGGGAAGATATCCGCTTGTAAGGGTTTTATATCTGTACATTACTCAACATAGATTTATATAGATACTCTGGACTTTATCTATTTCCATTCATATTGCATCCAAGCACTTCTGTACATTATATCTCTAAGGTTTTTAAGCATAGCATCTTATAGTGCCTAATTCTGTCGGGCAAGAATCATTTTAATTCTCTCCAGGCGATCCATCTTTTTTTAATTACAAACTCTTTGCAGTAAACACACCTCAAGGGAAAAAAATAGCACAAAAAAAGAAAAAACTTCCACAGCAGATACCAGACATTTTAAAAACTAAAATAAAACCAAGGTACTTAAGCAAGTGTATGGCACTTAAGCATAGTCATGTTAAATTGAAAATAAAGTTAACATTTTGTTCACATATAATGTAACATTTCAGTCATATCAAGCCAGTCTATCCTGCTCCATGGCCAGGTCAACTTGAGAAAGTCCTGTAGTGTGATGGTAGAACTTGAAGTTAGCCCAATACTATTGTTGACTTCTAAAAGCAGTCGGATCACAATCGCAATCGGATAACGATTAACAGCACAGTAGTGTGGCCTAGCCCTAAAAAAGCATTTTGTTTTTTGTGTGTTTCTTTCCACAATTCATGCATGTGTACAGATTACTGGACTATTATATCTGTTGTATTCAGTTAGATCAACTGGACTAAAGGTTTAGTTCTTGAAGACGTTTCGCTAGTCATCCGACTGGCTTTGTCAATTCAGAATGACTTGTACAAGAATCTGCTGGCAATTATGTACACTGGAAAGTCCCAATTAGCATATCACAGCCAGGTGTTAAGGGCGTGATTGGATAGTGGCTAAGAGGTATTATAGGAACACCCAGGATAAGGTGTCAAAACAGCATTGTACATGGCAGACAGATGGTGTCGGACCCCCCCCCCCCACACACACACACACACACACCTCTATTCAGGCTTGGTTTCTTTATTTTCACATAAATGGCCTCCTTGACACCTCTCTTGGACCACACATGTTCCTTTGCCAATATGTTGACATTGCAATCTTTTTTGACACCTGTTAATATGTTGTCATTAACCCGTTGTATACTTTTTACATTTTAAGGGATACCTATATCTTTAACTTATCATTTACTTTTATATTTTAAAGGGATACCTGCATTTTAATCACATTTAAAGGGATATACTGATTATATTTCCCCTGTACCTTACATCTTTTTTTTAAATAAAACAAAACAACTTGTCTTTCCTTTTATTTTTATTTCTCTTGGGTCATAGAATCCAAGAGAAACTTAATGATTAAAGAAGACTAAACTAAAGGGCACTAGCTAGTTTTACAAAATATATGGGACATCCCACCTCAGATTTAATTCCTTTGGGAGACATGTTTAGAGGTTCAATATCCAGAATGCCTCTCTTTTATTTAATAGAGGCAATGTCCAGGTATACAATGTCAATAGTAAACAAAACGCGTAAGACTATGTAAACCCTTGTATACATGCTTATGTTTGTGGTGTTGATGTTCCAGAACTGAATAAAGAAGCTTTTTAACATTTAAAGGAAATGTAAACTGAGGCAAATCATTTTTTAACCAATCACACAGTAATAAGGATAAATTACCAACAATCTTAAATCTGCTTTTTTTCCTTCTCTGACATTCCTAACCCTTGTTTTTTAGCTGTGGGAGTTTTACTTTTTAAAGAGGGCGGGGCCCAGCTAGTCAGTAAAGAACTGTCAATCACCCAGTCCCTCCCCCTGGCACACTACATGTAGAAACTATCCATTCTATAAAAGTAAAGCGTATTTCTCTGTCACTACAGGGCTAATTGATTCAGTATTAAGATCAGGAAAAGGAATAAGCATTATCTGTTACTCTGTGCTCTTTCTGTGCAGATAAACCCAATCCTGCAGTTAGCTGCTGTCTGTGTTACCGAAGTCCCAATGTAGCTCTGTACCTAAAGAAAACAATTACAAAGCACACACACACACATCTTCAAACTCCTACAGCTAAAAAAAATCTTATTTGATTCAAGCAGTAATTACAGCTCCCAGTGCTGCTTACCTTCCCATGGCAAAGCAGGAGAGGAGCCATGCATACTAACTAGGAGTGAGCTGAACAGGACATGAGGAGATCTAGTGAGCACAGAGAGCAAAAAGGGGTGAAGTTCCTAACAGCACTAAAAATATAAAAATGGATAAAGGCAAATTAGTTTATTGTCCCTTTAAGAAAACAGCTTGAGTTCTTTAATTGTCAGAGGTGCAAAGGTAATCTATTGGTTGAGACTGATTCTAACAGGAAGGCAGGAATTCACCAATCAACTATTTGTACTTTCCTATATTTAAAACTGGGAGGAACAGGAGGAGGACACTTGTCGGTTAGCTGCCCCCAATCCCAATTTGTATTAGATGTAATACTAACCAGATATTTAAATCTAATTATTGCCTTAATTCTGGCAGGGTAAGCTGGCTCCTCCCTCCATGCAGTCAATCAAGGTTGTGACAGCTGACATCAGGACTTATTGCAAAGGGAGGAGGCAGTTACCTTTTTCCAGAATCAAAGAGAACTTATCATTAAATATCTGGTTACAAATACATGTGATAAACTGGTATAAATAACAGTTGGGGTTGCAGGCAGATAACTGACAAATCACCAGAAGAAGAATTGACTTAAAGGGGAAAATTCCAGTTTCCATGATTATCTTTCACATTTTAATTTTAGAATATCATGGTTATTTCACAAGCTAATCCATTTCTCCAGGACTAGAGAAACTATTTAGAAGGTGCTTTATGTCATATATTTATGATTCAAATCAGCCAATAGGTTTCAAGGGTAACTGCGGGCCAAACATTGACAGGAATTCTTTCCTGAGTATTTCTGTAATTTACTTTCATTATTTTTTTTACATAGTTTTGAAGATATTTACATTTTTATGTGGGATATGGTAGCAACATCACCAGATTCACGGCTGTAGGCCGTGCTGTTCTCCCAACCAAAACCCCTTCAGTCCTCCTTGAGTTACCAACCACAGATTAGAACCACAGATTAGAAGGAGGAACTAGTATTTGTGACTGTAGATTCAGAACCTCCCACCCCCTAACTTTCTGATCAGTGATTTCCTCATATCTTGGGCTGTGCAGCATGTAGAGAGGTGGTTGATGGCACATTTTAAAGGTAAAAACCTTTTTGGAGATCACAGTTACCCTTTAATGTTTGAAATGTTTGATAATTTAACATGAAGTTTTCATGCAACAATACAGTCCACCTAATATGCAGATTGCCTAAAGGCTTTTAATCATGTGCAATAAATGTCAGGTGTGAGTGGCCTACGAATGGGTGATTTTCAGCCACCACACACGTATGACAAGCGCTACTTACCTTTAATGCAAAATAACAGTACCTATTCCTGAACATACCACACCTCTTCTTGCTCTACCATGGTAGTTACATGGAGTTACATTGCTTGTAGGGCACATTGTTTACTCCCAAGACATCTCAGGAAAAGCTAAATCTACCTTGTCTAATGTAAGAAATTTTGAGAATCTTGAGAATAATTTAAAGAAATTTTAAAGAGAGTATCAAATGAGTCTTTCAGAATATGTATGCTTCGATCAAACTGGATTATTCCTAACGTATCTGTAGATCTCATAACGTATAGAATCCCATGTTTGTTTGTGCATAAATATTTGCCTTGTGTAATTCTTTTTTTATCGGTTGGCTAAGCAAAGCCAGGATGCACATGATGTAGCATTCTCATAATACCATTGGGCGTGTTGACACTTCCAATGAGCCTAATATATACGATCTTGTATTTTCAGTGTATTTCAAGCAGTTTGAAACCATTAGCCCAGTCAGAAGCTTCCTGGGAAACATATGCAGAAGAATCACAAGTAACAAATAAAGCATTTCGACCAGCTGCCGAAGAGACTCCAGTCCCGTCCCGCTTTTATGAAAATCGCTTTGGTAAAAACAATTGAGAAATATTGTATTGTAACAGGGAAAATGTGGAACCAATCTGTGGGTTTTCCGAGAAGTGTCGTAGATTAAAGAAAAAATATTAAATGTGAAGTTTGGAAATCTGGGATTACGGCGCAGTGTTCATTGTTGGGAATCGATGTTACTTTTTGAAGGAACAGCAGCTTGCTTTTACACAGCTATTGCTTTTCGCTAATGTGCTTTCTCTGTATGAAACTTCCTGAGCTCAGCATCTTCTGTGCCTTCTGTTCTTTTGCTTCTTTTCTGTCATACTGTATTTACAATGTCCTGTCGCCTTAACTCCTCTGCACACCTCTATCTTGTAGAATGTTGAAGCATGGCTGACAGCAAACGGAGGAAGAAATAAGTAAACTCTTTAAGGGAAAGTGTAGGTGATGTCGCTTTCTTTTTACACTTTACTGTATATTCAGCTTTAAATAGAAACCAACAAAACCGGAATGCATTGAAATTCTGCTGAATTAAAAATTCGAATCAAACTCCATTGAAAACAATGAGTGGAATTTTAGGATTTTCGACATTTAATTTTTTGTCCCTGCACTATTATTATCAGTGGTTTGATCACATAACAACCTAACTACCTCTAGCTTTCATGCTAAGGGCCCAACATTAAAGAGAGAGTTTTGTACATAAAAGCAAAAATAAAGAACGTGATTTAAAGGACATGTCCACCAGTAAAACAAAAAGAACAGGCACTCGTCAGTCACCTGTCCACAACCCCAACTGATATATTCAGCACAATATTACATAGTTATATAAGGATAATTATTGCTTCCATTCTGGGAGAGTAAGCTGGCTCCTCCCTCCATGCAGTCAATCAAGGCTGTGCCAACTGACATCACAGCCAATGATTGACTGCTGTTTCACCTGCTGACTACGGATGGCCGGTTCGCGGATCCGAACCCAGGTTTTTTCCCGTTCGCGAATGGCGGATTTTTCTGGATTTTCCGCCTTCCGAACTTCCGAACCGCGGATTTCTCATATTTACAAAAATTTTCAAAAATACGAGGATTGCTCGTATTTTCGACAAATACGTTTTTGAAAATTTTCGAAATTACGAGATTTAGCATATTTTCGAAAATTTTCGAAAATACATGGAACTCGTAATTTTGAAAATTTTTCGAAAAAGTGAGAAATCTCATAATTTCGAGATTTTTCATTTTAACGGGTCCGTTCGCGGATTTTCGAATTTTCTAATTTTTTCGAAAGTTCGCGGATCCTCGAGTGGACCGGATTTTGCGAAGTTCGGACATCTCTACTGCTGACTTCTTTGCACATGCTCAAGCTTATAAAAAGCTCATTGAGCAGAGGGAGGAGGCAGATACTTTTGCCAGATAGGAATATAACTTATCATTAAATATCTGGTTATAAATGTATGTAATAAACTGGTAAAAAAATAGCAGTTGGAGTTGCGGGCAGATAACTAACCAGCTCCTTATATTTATAATGTTTGCATTTACACAAATAGTATGATAATATATGGGACCTTGGAATGTGCATCATTAAATAGGTTGGAAAAGGTTGGAAAATGTTGGTAAAAATTGGGTGTTTTATTTAATGCCAACTTACTGCCTATTAAGCAAATCAAGATAGAATACAGTCCTATTTTACTCTTTAAAATCAATATCTTTTGCCCCAATATAGCCACCATAGAATTGACTGTGCCTCCAGGCCTGAAGGGATACTTAAGGTTGTTCTATTATAATATGAATGGTGACTAGAGACCAATTATCTTGTTCTTGTAGAGCTTGTGTAAATATAGAATCTGTGTTTTGTTATGTCTCTGCCTATATCGGAGACAGAGTGTCTTCTGGCTTACATCCAAATGCATTCTGTAATTCAGTAGTGGGAAAACTATCCAGTTCCCACTCCTGTCCACGGGATGCATTGTACCTTAAAGCTTAAGCCACTTCTATGTCCTTACAGTATCTGAGCTGAATCACAACAAAGGTAAATATTTATAAAGCAAGTAAGCAGGATTTCCTCTTTATAGACTGTCAGCTTTTGAAATTTCAATATTAAATGAAAACTATGCTCTAAAATACACCGTATCCTTATAGCCCAGAAACCACTGATTAAAACCATAGATTCCTTGTATTTGTGAGTAATTGCTGACCAAAGGTATACCTGTGTAAAATAATGGAAATCCTCACTTCCTTTTCCTCTCCCAGTGAGACAGACATGCTCAGTTTGATTTATTTTAGGAAAAAGGTAATGAACTGCAAAAAAGACAGTTTAATAATATTAACCTAAGGGCACAAATCCCACTTCGCACGCATTTGAAAAGGGCTAGCTTTCCTTTGAGATGGGATTTGTGGTGGACTCAGTGTAGCTATAGTTTGTTAACAAAAAAAAAAACAGGCTAATAGTTCAGATGAAACTTTGACTCTTCAAATCACAGACTCTTTATTATATGGAGTAAAAGATTAAAGGGTAACACTGGTCGCCATACAAATGCCCCGCTTCTAGCCGCAATCTTTCCAAACATACAGCAGTATAAGATGCATTGCCTTCACCTGCACTGTGAGTTGTGACATCACCAGCATCATTGCTCCATTCCCTCCCTGGTGGCTTGAGCATGCCTACTTTAATCCAACTGCTGGGATAGAGGGAAGATGCAGATAGAGATGGCCGAAATTCTGTAAATCTGTTCCGCTCAAGGATTCGGGGATTTCAGAAAAAAATCGGAAATTCGAAAATCTGCTAATTGTGCCATTAAAGTAAAAAAAAGTTTGAAAATTTTCGCCAAAAATAATGGTTTAAATAGCAGTAGTAACTTACTGTAAATGGCTCTGGGACCTGGAAAATGGTCTGGGGAACACATCCCCATGGGAAGAAAAGCAAAAACCTGGAAGAAGCACACACGCACACTACTTCCGGTTTCCTGAACGTTTTCGAGGATTTGCAAATCGGCCATTTGAGGATTCCCGAATGGCTGAAAGTCCCACAGCTGGATGTTCAGGGGTCTCACAGCTCAAGCCGGGACCCCCTCCTGGGTCCTTAAAATAATCATTGGAAGGGCCCTTGTGGCACTGGCAAGTGCCTTTTGGGGCTTAAGGGGTCCCACCGATTGAACTTGAACCCCCCTCTCTGGAACTTAGAAGTGCTAAGCTTGTTGGGGGGTCCTGCAGCTTGAAACCAGGACCCCCATTGCCTCTTAGAAGAGCCGTTGAGGGCATGTCTTCTTTCTTCCCAGCCAGCGACTCCAACTCCGGGTTCGGATCCACAAACCGGCCATCCCTAGATGCAGACAGCAATTAATATACTGCTATATCATCAGTTGCATCATATGCTCATCTCGAAAAGCCTTTATCCTTTCTAAATCTAGTGACAAGCCTGAAAACTTGATTGTTTGATTGAAGAATGGGAGGTAAGACATAGCTGGCTTGGCCATTTTATTGAGGGCACTTGTATGGAGATCACAGTTACCCTTTAATTCCCCAACACTATTGTTGCCACTTTTTGTAGTAGACTGAGACATATTTTATTGCAATACGTGACAATCTTACCACTTTGGGGTCTTCAACTGAATGGGAACAGATATGAGGAGAATTCAGTTAAAAAAACCTCACTGCATTTTGTCCCAGGCACAGGGGGCAGCATGGAAAAGTGTTCTAATAGAGGGGGATTCCATTATAAATTGTCCCATTATTTTTGAGTACCAGATATCAGGAGAAGCCATTTCAAGTCAGTTAAGTAAACTTAGCCATGAGGCGTCTTGTATAGTAACAGACAAGAAAGACCCACAAGCAAGAAAACTGTAATTATGTAGAGATGAACAAAACCAAAGATTTTCATTTCGTCAGCAGATCCATGGAATGGAAAATTCTAAACAAACTCAATGAGAGCAGAAGTTTTGTACAAATTGCATCAAAGTTTCTGCAAAGTCCTTCGTATTAAAATAGAAAAAGTTAAGCCAGCACCACAAATTTTTGAAAAGCGCAGCTCCGTCTCAAAAGTAAAGATGTTTGTAACCGGCATGATACATCCGTTAACTGATTTTTGTGAAAATCCAAAAATGGACCCATAGTAGTCAATTGGGGTTTAAATAAAGTTTTGAATAAACTTAAGGTATAAATAGCAATAGTAAGTTAGTGTAAAGGGTCCAGAGACCTGGGGAATGGTCAGGGGAACACGTACATATAACCAAAACATTTTTAAAAAATGAACTTTCTTTCCCATCTTTTCACATTTTCGATAATTTTTTTATATTTTTAAAACCAAGGGCTCGTGTATTTGCTATTTTTCCCATATTCTGACTTGAGGGTTCATGGATTCAGAATCGAGGGTTCACGGATACAATGTTTCTCAAAATCAGCCTGTAAATCCGATAATTTCTAAATATTTAAAATTTTCAAATTCAGTAATTCTAGAACAGTGGAGGCACTCAGAGCCCTTTCTGTGAGCAGTCATGCAAAGTGCACCAGAGTTTGTTACCAGAAAAGCAGAGACTGTGGTTATTAGAATCCAACCTCAAATCAAAGTTAGAGAAGCGCACTACATCAGTGTATCAAAATGTATCATGTAAACAACATTCAATGTTAATCTATAATCAATTCTATCTACTGTATCTGTCTGTCTATTTGTCTATCTGAGTTGTTTTTTGTAAGTAAAACTTAGGGGCATATTTATAAACGATCGCTATCGCTATCACTATCACAGGACATCGCAATGACAAATAGCGATATTTTCGTCTTATTTGCTGCGGCGATAGTTTTTGCCTTATTCATTGCGTTACGTGTGGTATCACTGTGAAAAGAGAGATTGCTTTCTTGTGTAATTTCAGAGATTTTTTTTTACTTTTTTTATTTACAGCCATTTATAAATAGGTGAAAATTCACCTTTTTGCCCCTTTTCTGCCTTTTGTTGCATTTTTTGCAGTTTTACCAGAATTTTCACCAAACATCATTACTTACTGAAATGTTCCATTAACATGACTATTTCTTACACAGCACTATGGGATGTTCCCATATTAATGGAACTGGTTTGGTAATTAGCTGCAGTTTGCTGAAAATAAACAATACTAAAAAATGTCCTATTAATGATATAGAGACAATTCGCCTTTTGAGTTTTACACTATTTATTATATCTTTGGCTGAAAAAAAACACCCACATGTGTTAGGCTATTTTTAAATAAGAAAGATACCGTAGGTGTTCAGTGTGTATTAACCAACTTAATACTACTTTGAAAATCCACCAGGGAGTATTACCTATTTACCATCATATGTGCTGAGCTTTATCAGCATTATTAGTGATACTTTTTGCTAGATAATTTTCGCTTTTGATGAAAATTCGCCTTTTTAATAACTTTGATGAAAGGAAAAGTTTAAAGTTTAAAAAACTGTGGTAAAGGCTGGTAGGGAAAATATCAAAAATACTGCCCCTTTATAAACATGTCCCTCAGACAATACTGCCCCGTTATAAAATGTCCCTCAGACAATACTGCCCCTTTATAAACATGTCCCTCAGACAATACTGCCCCTTTATAAACATGTCCCTCAGACAATACTGCCCCTTTATAAATATGTCCCTCAGACAATACTGCCCCTTTATAAACATGTCCCTCAGACAATACTGCCCCTTTATAAATATGTCCCTCAAACAATACTGCCCCTTTATAAATATGTCCCTCAGACAATACTGCCCCTTATAAATGTCCTCAGACAATACTGCCCCTTTATAATATGTCCCTCAGACATAATGCCCCTTTATAAATATGTCCCTCAGACAATACTGCCCCTTTATAAATATGCCCTCAGACAATACTGCCCCTTTATAAAAATGTCCCTCAGACAATACTGCCCCTTTATAAATATGTCCTCAGACAATCTGCCCCTTATAAACATGTCCCTCAGACAATACTGCCCCTTATAAACATGTCCCTCAGACAATACTGCCCCTTTATAAACATGTCCCTCAGACAATACTGCCCCTTATAAATATGTCCTCAGACAATACTGCCCTTTATAATATGTCCATCAGAAATATGCCCCTTTATAAACATGTCCCTCAGACAATACTGCCCCTTTATAGATATGTCCCTCAGACAATACTGCCCCTTTATAAACATGTCCCTCAGACCCCCATTTTACTTGGTAAATTGGTAATTGGTAAATAAAAAAAATTGGAACCTTAAAAAAAAAATCCTTAAAAAGCAAAAAATGAACCTCGCAGATTGTATTACAGTAAATGCTGGAAAATAGTCTAACGCCCCCCTGGGTACTTATTAGTATTGAGAAACAATCCTCAATGTACTGACACCTCCATGGACCTATTGGCAGGCTAAATAAATGGGCACTTATGAGTTTTCGCCACCTCAGACTTGGCGAATTGGAATGGCTGAACATAACTCAAAAATAGAGTTTTTCGACATTTTATATGCTTATATGCTTGAGTGGTTACCGCAGCGAAATGTAGCGGTAATGACTTTTCGCCACTGGTTATAACTTCTTTATAAATAGCGAAAAGTCCAAATTAGGCGAAAAGGCTGCGTTAAAGAAGGCGAAAAGTTTAACGAACCTTTATAAATATGCCCCTTAGTATTCATGTTGGCACTATGCAATACATAAGTGAGGTTTGGGTTGCAGTTTGGGCGCTCAGTTTCTAAAAGGTTCGCCATCACTGTTCTAGAATATTTGATTTCGAAAATTTGATAATTATCGAAAATCAGGGGAAAGTTCCATGATCCAAAAAAATTCAAGAGTTCTGTTGGAATTTTGGAAAAGGTTCGGCTCAAGGTTCATCCCTACTCAAAACCAGGACTCTACCAGTTTCTATAGAACACTCTACTATATTTTTGTGTTGTTTTTTTCCCCTTGTTCCTAATAGTTAGAATAAGTTCCAAATACTAATATAACAATCACAAGTATTACTTTCTCGTTAATTCATAATATTTGATATAGTTGTTACATTTAATACTACGGGGTAACATAACCATAAAACCAAATAGCTAAATACAACAAAAACATTTCACTTAATAGAAGTTAATGTTGTATTTAAATGAAATTGGAAAGTGAAAATAACTTTATTTCCCAACGTTTGTAAAGCAGACGACGTTAATTTAGGTAAATGATGACTTTTAGAAACCTATTAAGATTGAAATGAAGAGTTCTAACTGCAGTAACTGACTATGACACATTTAACCAGGTGCAATATTCTCACATTTACATCTTTATTCATTAAACAGCAGAAAAGTGCTGTGTTGTTGTGAAGCAAATTGAAAAATAAGACTATATAAAATAAGATTAAAATACTGATTTAAAGAGCAAGTTCACCTCAACATAAAAAATCAGCTTAATCACCCCCCAAACCCTAGTTACCCCAATATTTACCTTGTTTCCCAATCCACCAGAAAATAAGCTTTTCCTCTACAATTGATCTGGCTGTCTGCTCTGCTACTCTCTTCACTGGTGTATTGGGGAGAAAGATTTTTGAGGGGTAATTGAAGGCATGTCCACCCCCCAAAACTAAAAATTGACCCACTACTGGCCCCACTGTGTAGTCTTAAAAAATCCTTTCCTCTCTGCTCCATATGGTTGTCCTACAGTGACTATTCAAAGTCCAGAAAAGTGAAGAGCAGGAGTTGACTGTGTGTCATCTGGTATCTGCCCCTTCCCTGTCCTTCTGGAGGACTCTGAAATGTGCTGTGGAGCTCTCTCCCCTTCCTTCCCTCCATCCGGATCCATCTGTGCTGTAGTTCATGTTTTTAAAAATCAACTTTTTTCTGTAGTGTAGGGGACCCCCTCCCAACACTTAAAACTTAAACAATTGCAAAAAAAACTTTTCAACCTTTGTTTCATCATATCCCCCAATAGCCAGCAGCCACATCTGTGATTGGCTGACTCTCAGCTAATCACAGATGAGGCTGTTGGTCCGGCCCCTAATGCAATTCCGTTCCCGGAAGTAGCATTAGAGGCAGAGGCCAAGGGAACGAAGGTGGGTAAGTCTGTTTCTTTGCACTTTTTAAAGTTTTAAACCTGGCGGTTAGAGTTGGGAGGGGGAAGGGGATCTCTACACTACAATAAAAAGTTGGAGTAGAGATACCCTTAAGCTTTGTTATAGGGCCAATTTTTTTCACTTGCATGTGTATAAGCAGTGTAAATAGAACTTCACATATGAATGAGTTGTTATTTGCTTGTAGTGAAAAAAAATTCAAGAAATTCAGCTGCTTTGCTAATTTTATATGAAATTAATAATGCGTGTCTTTTGGTAAGCGCACAAATTACTAAAACGTGGCACAGTTGTTGACAATCACTACTACGGCAAATATATAATGGTAAATAGCTTTATTAAATTGTATACAATGAAAATTACTATAAAATATTATTATGGTGCTGTGTTTACTTAACCACAAATGGCTTCCAAATGGCTTCTTGTGTCTTGTTAGAAGAAGGCACGCTAAAGGGTAACTCCAGACCCAAAATAACTTTACATGTTCTGAATTATCACCTCCGAAAACAAAACTTGAGCTGTAACCTTACCTCCTCTGTCGCTTCCACGCTAAGTTACAAGAGCTTACAAGAGATTACAAGAACCACAATCCCTCATCGAATATTCTTCCTTCTCTGCTCCTGTTACTGCTAGTTACGAGCACGCTCAGTAGCAAAACATGCTCATAATGTCTAGATCGATAATATCAGTCAGCCAATGGCCGTGGGGTCACCGTTGTGGCCGACAGTCATTAGCCAGAAGAGAAGGAGGATGCAGTGAGGGGATTGGCTTCTTGTAAGTTCTTGTAATTTAGCATGAGAGCGTCAGGAGGAAGTTTAGGTTACAACACAAGTGTGGATTTTGGGGGGGTGATACTTTTGAATATATAAAGTTATTTGGGGACGGGAGTTTCCCTTTAAAGTCAAGAAACACCTTATCTGAAAAATAATATATATATATATATCACCCCCTTAACCCCAAAAACACAATAGTTAGAAGGCTGACAGATGTAAGATTAACCTGTTAACCAGAAAAATGTTCTTCTCCCCTTTCCTCTTCCCCACAAAAGGGGCTATCGGACATGCCTAGTTTGGGTGATCTAGGAACAGAGAGCAGCTCTCTAATTAGCCACTGTAGATGTGAGAAGGTGAAGCAAGAAGATGCTTCTGTGCTTGGAATGTTCACTTTAGATTGTGTAAAAATGTGTTGTAGCATAAAGATTTCCTAAACAATCCATCTGTGTAAGACATGGTATGTTAATCTATCAAAGGCATTGTGTGACCTGTATTCCCAACCCTATGCACGGGGTCAGGGTATTAGCTGTCTAGGGGGATGGCAAGAAGGAGCTCTGAATTGGATTACGCCTTAACCGAGATGTCTTAATTTACAGCAAATTATAGGGCATTAGCTGCTTGATTAATAGTGTTAATATTCCTGCTACAATGACTTTGTGGCATCGTTTTACATGAACATAAAATGCAGTAAAAACACATTTTGAGAAAACACTTTGATAAATTAATAAAGCAGGTGAAAAATTACAGAAACCCCCAGTGTTAACCATTTGGTTGAGGAATAATTACCAAACGTTTAACACCAACACCCTCGTTTGGATTTGGAACCCTGTTAACTGTTAAGCTTTCAAGAAAAATTTAGATCTTCTTTTCTCCCTTTTTTTGCCATTGGAATCAATTAAACATCCCAGTGGATCCGATTAAACCATTTTCTCTGTATATCAGTAAAGGAAGGTAACAGAGATTTGGATGCTCCTGTCCCCAGACTATGTATAATTCATTTCAATGCAATCGGTCAGGCACTATATATGTGTTGGTTTTTAGGTAGATAAAACATTAATGAGTGAAATTGCATAAAGAATTGGACCAGTGTGTTAAAAATCTTCTGTCTGTCTGTCTAGGGAATAAACATTCAGGAAAACAAAATGCACTACATGTAATTTTAATTGACCATTACCCATATGGATAAAGTAAAAGTACATTAGTATTTCCATTTTTATAAAACTTCTGATTTATTCAGGTAAATATCAACAGAGCAGGATTACCCACAGGGCAATCTAGGCACCTGCATAGGAAAGAGGAAACTTTAGGGGCCCCAGAAACAAGCGGAAAAACAGTACTACAGACTAGAGATGGCATCCGGGTCCAAGACAAACCTAGATCCGACATGGAACCCTTTGGTTCCGAAATGCGAATGTTTCATCTTAAACCAGACGGATCATTCGGATTTCGGGTCTTCAGAGCCCATTTTTGATAATTACGGAACGTTCGAGTCTATTTTCGATAATCCTCAAAAATACGATTGGAAACTCGAGGATTATTGAAAATAGCCTAGAACGTTCAGTAATTATCGAAAATGGTCTCCGAAGTCCTGAAAGTACTTTCCGTTTTCGGATTTTTCAGATCTTTGGGATTTTCCCGAGATCCAGAAATCTTAAAATAGAACGAAACAGTTTCGGACATCTTATGTCCTTGCCACAGCGTTATTTTATGTCACAGCCATTAAAGGAGAACTAAACAAAAAAAACGACTCTCTAATCTTAAAAGTTCCGCCCCACCAAGAGCACTAATAGACTGTAAATTACAAAATTTAGTAAATGGCATTAATGACATTAGTCACACGATCCCTTGCCTAACACAGACTGTATAAGGATTGGCTAGAGACTAGTATCAAGTTCAGGTGTCTCACTCCTCTCAGCAGCTCTGGGAGTCTCACAGTTTTGCAGGTGATCCGGGGTCCCACACCCACCAGACCATGGGAATCTCCCGTGAGGCCCTGGTTTCCTGGAGAACTCCCCTATATAAGGTAAGAAAATGCATAAATAGTGTCCAAAAATGCATTTTCTTACGTTATTCATGTTATGATATGTGTGTGTTCAAGGGTGGCTTTCTTTCAGGGGCAGGGTGGTCCGGGGGGAGGGGTCCCAGGGAGTTGTCCTGTAAAAATAAATTTCCAAGGTCAGATGTATGCAAGTTCCTGCTGTATCTTAGAGCTGGGGTCAATTGCCACACTGTGATGCTGGAATTCTGGGAAATAAAACACAATCTCCACATTAGAAAGGTAATATCTCCCAGCACCCAAAATCAAAATGGGAATTGAGACACAGATTACAGCTTTTATATCTGCCTTCTGATTCCGTTACAGTCCCAATGCAGCTGCAAAGATATATTACCAACATACTATATAGGTATACTGTATACTAACAGTAATCTGTGACCGTAATAACGGAACAATATGACCATTTTTGCATCATTACTACATTATATAGAAAGTCAACAAAATTGATCAGCACTCCAAGTGCACGCACATAGGGTATCCATCCTCCCTAGTATGTATAACAAACAAAAAAAATGGGTGCAGAACTCCAAAATCTTGATTTCAAAAGTTTCTCATTTATAAGGCATCAACCCTCCGGTACCTTCATCAGGCTTATACAAAGTGAGATTAATTACCATCAGATTTATAAGCTCTGATTGGTATGTCATCAAGTCACATGATACACACACTAACACATGACCACTGCTTAACAAAATCCCTACAATATACATGATACAGGGTTTATAGAAAGACATACAAGTCATAATCTCTATCAAGACCCCAGGGCCACAATTTATCTACAGTAGTTTATGAATCCAAAAGACCTCATGCGGTCTCACTCTCAATTGTCTCTCTTTATCACCTGCCCTTGATGGTTTACGTATCTGTTCCAGTACTGTAAATTTAACATCATTTGCACTTTGACCACATTCTATATAGTACTTGAGTACAGGCAAGGTAAGTATGGTGGATCTATGTTGAGACATTCTTTGTTTTACATTTTGTATTGTTTCTCCAACATTGGATTGACAAATCAATACATAGACACATTATAGTGTCCATTGATAGTGTATATACATCCAGTTTTGGGATGTTCAAAAGTTGTAGTTTTGTGTACAAATAAGTGGAGGTGATTTAAAGGGTATCTCCACTGCTATTCAGTTCTATTGAAAAACGGGAGGTAAAGGAGCTGTGCCTTACCTCCCGTTCTTCAATAAAACGTTCAGGAGCTTGGAGAGAAGGTAAGGAACTTACCTTACTAGATCGCTCACTACTGCGACGTGTAGTCTGACAGGTCCTGACAGAGTTAGTATTCTAAGTGCATAGAATACACAGTCCATCGGGACCTGTCAGACTACACAGCAGAGTAGCAAGCGATTGGGTAAGTAGCTTACCTTCTCCCCTAGCTCCTGAACGTTTTATTGAATTGCAAACTGAATCGCAATAACTTTTTTAGCCGTGGAGATACCCTTTTGTTAAAGGGAGCATATATTGTAAGGTATTTATTACATATATATTGTGTTAAAGGGAGCATATATTGTAAGGTATTTATTACATATATATTGTGTTTAAGGGAGCATATATTGTAAGGTATTTATTACATATATATTGTGTTAAAGGGAGCATATATTGTAAGGTATTTATTACATATATATTGTGTTAAAGGGAGCATATATTGTAGGTATTTATTACACATATATTGTGTTAAAGGGAACATATATTGTAAGGTATTTATTCATATATATTTGTTAAGGGAACATTATGTAAGGTATTTATTACAAATATTGTGTTAAAGGGACTATATTGTAAGGTATTTTATACACATATATTGTGTTAAAGGGGACATATATTGTAAGTATTTATTACATATATATTGTGTTTAAAGGGAGCATATATTGTAAGGTATTTATACACATATATTGTGTTAAGGGACATATATTGTAAGGTATTTATACTATATATTGTGTTAAGGGAGCATATATTGTAGTATTTATTACATATATATTGTGTTAAAGGGAGCATATATTGTAAGGTATTTATCACACATATATTGTGTTAAAGGGGACATATATTGTAAGGTATTTATTACACATATATTGTGTTAAAGGGAGCATATATTGTAAGGTATTTATACATATATATTGTGTTAAAGGGAGCATATATTGTAAGGTATTTATCACACATATATTGTGTTAAAGGGGACATATTTGTAAGGTATTTATTACATATATTGTGTTAAAGGGAACATATATGTAAGTTATTTATTACATATATATGTGTTAAAGGGAACATATATTGTAAGGTATTTATTACATATATTGTGTTAAAGGGAGCATATATTGTAAGGTATTTATTACATATATATTGGTTAAAGGGACTATATTGTAAGGTATTTATTACATATATATTGTGTTAAGGGAATTTTGTAAGGTATTTTATTAACAATATATTGTTTAAAGGACATATTGTAAGGTATTTATACATATATTGTGTTAAAGGGATATATTGTAAGGTATTTATTACACATATATTGTGTTAAAGGGAACATATTGTAAGGTATTTATTACATATATATTGTGTTAAAGGGAACATATATTGTAAGGTATTTATTACATATATATTGTTTTAAAGGGACATATATTGTAAGGTATTTATTACATATATATTGTGTTAAAGGGGACATATATTGTAGGTATTATACATTTATTGTGTTAAGGGAACATAATGTAAGGTATTTATTACATATAATTGTGTTAAGGAGCATAATTGTAAGTATTTATTAATAATATTGTGTTAAGGGAACATATATTGTAAGGTATTTATTACATATATATTGTGTTAAAGGGACATATATTGTAAGGTATTTATTACATATATATTGTGCTAAAGGGACATATATTGTAAGGTATTTATTACATATATATTCAGGGAGATTCAATAAAAGTTCTTATCGTTTAAAATGTTGCTAATTTTGCCCCAACCAATCAAATGTTATTTAACATTTGAAAGCTAATATCTGATTGGTTGGGCAAAATTAGCAACATTAACGATAAGGCTTTTATTGAATAACGTATATTGTGTTAAAGGGGACATATATTGTAAGGTATTTATTACATATATATTGTGTTAAAGGGAGCATACATTGTAAGATATTTATTAATTATTGGTGTTAAGGGAACATATATTGTAGGTATTTATTACATTTATTGTGTTAAAGGGAGCATATATTGTAAGGTATTTATTACATATATTTGTGTTAAAGGGAAATATATTGTAAGGTATTTATTACTATATATTTGTTAAAGGGAACATATTGTAAGGTATTTATTCTATATATTTGTGTTAAAGGGAACATATATTGTAAGGTATTTATTACATATATATTGTGTTAAAGGGACATAATATTTATTGTTTTAAAGGGAACAATTATTGTAAGGTATTTTTTACATATATATTGTGTTAAAGGGAACATATATTGTAAGGTATTTATACATATATATTGTTTAAGGAGCATTCTATATTGTGTTAAAGGAACATATATTGTAGTTATTTATTACATATATATTGTGTTAAAGGGAACATATATTGTAAGGTATTTATTACATATATATTGTGTTAAAGGGAACATATATTGTAAGGTATTTATTACATATATTGTGTTAAGGAACATATATTGTAATGTTTATACACATTTTGTGTTAAAGGGAACATTATTGTAGGTATTTATACATATATTTGTGTTAAAGGGAACAATATTGTAAGGTTTTATTACACATTATATTGGTTAAAGGAACATATATTGTAAGTTTTATTACATATATATTGTGTTAAAGGGAACATATTTGTACGGTATTTTTAACATATATATTGTGTTAAGGGAACATATATTGTAAGGTATTTATTACACATATATTGTGTTAAAGGGAACATATATTGTAAGGTATTTATTACACATATATGTGTTTAAAGGGAACATATATTGTAAGGTATTTATTACATATATATTGTGTTAAAGGGAACATATATTGTAAGGTATTTTTTATTACAATTATAATTTGTGTTAAAGGGAACATATATTGTAAGGTATTTATTACACATATATTGTGTTAAGGGAACATATATTGTAAGGTATTTTATACCTATAAATATTGTGTTAAAGGGAGCATCATATATATTGTGTTAAAGGGAACATATATTGTAATGTATTTATTCCTGGGCTTTGTGTGAATAAATAAAATAACTTGCTGTCCTTACTGATCCAATATCTTATTCTTCTTTAACTGTTAATATATAGTATCCCATTAAATCCATGTGCTTTGTTTATATTGTTGACTCAGTAACTGTACACCTGCTCTCCCATTCTAGACGAGCTGATTACAATGAATGGCAATGCTGGATTTGTTGGGTCTTGCCTGGACAGGTGCGATTCTCTCAAATGGAAATCCAAGCTACTTTCTTCCATTTTCTGACAATAAGAATATCTAAAGAATTAAAGCGTGTATATATTTTACATGTATCCAGTAAATGTGTCAAAACACATGATATATTCATGAGATTTTCAAACATGTCGTCTGCGGTGCATTTTATGAATAATTCAGTTCTGATGCAGTCTCCTAATATTATAGCGGCATTAAAAAATATATTGAGGCCAAGTCTATTGTTTGATGATTTGTCTTATATAGTCAGTATGTGATATGGATTCAAACCTACAGGGCATTTTTACCATTAGGCATTGTGGGTTCAGGAGTCAGAATCTTTATTTTTTGTCATTGCAATTTAAATTAGCTAGCTCTATTAAGTGTAAATGTTCATATGCACGTGCGTTCGTAGGGGGGCGACCCGCGATGCATGATGCGTATGAACGTCCTTTTCAGGGATGATCATTCCGTATATGGGCGCTTGGTCAACCGAAATGGATGTTCAGTTAGGTCTTGTTGCCTGATTTGGCGGGTGGATGATTAACGAGCCTCGACCAAACATCCGCTGGGTCATCAAATTGACCACACATGTTACGATCACCAGGCGAAATCACCAATCGTAATTGCATGCAAGCATGCTCAGGCATTGTGCCTCATCCATTGGATTGGACCTGTTTATGAGGCTTAAGTGGTAGGACTATTGTAATCAGATTGTGGCATGGTTGTATAGATTATACATAGTCATAAGTTTTTAATAAAAGGAAAGTTCACCCCTCAAATAAAAAATTGTATACAGGTAAATCACCCACTAAAACCCACAAATGCAATAGTTAGAAAGCTGACAGACATATGGCTAACCTGTTATTCAGCAAAAATTGAGCTTTACCCTTTCCCCTCTTAAAGCTCTCCAAGCTTTTTACAAGCTTTTATATGCTCAAGCTTTTATATGCTCAGAGGAGGCAGCTAGAGGAATAACATTCAATTATGGGCTGTGATGTCTCCTGTTACATCCATGACTGACAGCTGTGAACTGGAAGAACCAGGAAGCAGATAGGTAACAAGCAGCATTTCATGTTAGACTTACATCTCTCAGATTTCTAACTATTACAATGTTGGGGGTTATTTACCTAGATATATCTCTTATCCCTTATATTATATAAATATATTTATATCTCCAAAGGAGATTGCATTGAGTTTTTAGGAGCTACCAATGAGGTGGGGGGTATATGATATTACATATAGGAAAGTTGTATATGTATGGGTGTACAATCTCACTATTACCATTTAAATGACCATCAATTAATGTATAGGTATAGGTATGTTTAATTAGTGTATGCTTATACACTTCTGTAGCTGGACACTTTATTGCTGCGGCGGACTGTTCAATTACTTACCTTGCTAATTGTGGGGAGACTTCATCCTTACATCAACACAGATCATTGCAACAATATATCACAGCTATACATCAATATGTACTTGACTTCTATGAATCAAAAACTGTAACTGTCCTATTTGGAGGATTCATTTCTCGCTACATTTTGGAGACATTGTATTCACTATCTGCTACATATTGGATAGAGTGTAGCTACTCTGTGTTGGAATATCAGTTCTGGGAGCTTGGGGACTGGAACGATCAGGGCACTTGACAGCAATACATTTTTTAGAGCAAACAGGGACGCCTGTAATTGCTCGTGTGTGTGGCAATTTTTAGATGGGTTGTTTATGTTATATATTGATATGTGGTATTTTCTACTATGCATGCGCACTTTTGTTGTTGTTTTAGATTACCTTTAATAAACTCGACTCTGGATGGGAAACTAACTCAGTGAGTTGTTATTTTTATGGACTTAATATGGAGTGTGCCCATTAGATAAGGGGCCTGTTTTTCGGACCATCCTGTGTGGCTCGGTCTAGCTTTTTATGATATATGTTTTTCCCTTAGGGCCCCTCCAGTCCATGTAACGCAAATTGGTCTATGCGCTCCCAACACTAGTTCTGAAACCTACTTTTAAACCTGATCCATTTGATGGGGTAACTAGAGAGTGGAATGATTGGCTAGAACAATTTGAATTGGCAGCCACTATTAATGGTTGGCATGAAGGAGCTCGCTTGCAAGTCCTTAGCCTTTTGCTTAGTGGTAAAGCCAGGCAGGTATACAAAGTATTTACTGTAATACTGAAATAAAAAGTAGTTAAATTGCTCTGAAGCAATTCTTTTCAATTAGATCTTTATAAAAGAGTATATAAAGGATAAATCCATTTCTTTAGGTAACCTGGGAATGAGAAATGTTTGTTTATATGTTAGCTAGTGAAGGTTCACATTCATCCAGGTCATGGTATATCTGTTGTATTCAATTAGATCAACTGGACTTGAAGTTTAGTTCTTGAAGACGTTTCGCTAGTCATCCGACTGGATGTCTCAATTCAGAATGACTTGTACAAGAATCTGTGGCAATTATGTACCATGGAAAATCCCAATTAGCATATCACAGCCAGGTGTTAAGGGCGTGATTGGATAGTGGCTAAGAGTTGTTATAGGAACGCCCAAAGGAGAACAACAACCTTGGATACAAAAGGAGGGAAGTGTCACTTCATTAAACAAGGAGGAATTGGTGTCTAACAGGACCCTGACCCAGCCAGAAATAGAAGTCCTTGCTAAGGGCTTGAATTTTGCCATCACCCCTAATGCCATCCCTGTGGTGGATATTATTGCAGCCACAGAAGCCTCAATCCACAATAATAAGGTACCACATAGTGAGGCAGAACAACTTCGCCTTAAGATATCTGCAGCCTTAGCCAGTGCTAAAACTCCTTCATCTAACCTGATCACACAGAAAAGTAAGGCCTTGACATCCTTCAAGAAAGAGTCCAGTATCACCATTCTACCGGCAGACAAGGGAAGGTGCACAGTGGTACTCAACACCTCAGACTACCATGATAAGGTGACCATGCTCCTGTCCGATAACAACACATATGAGGCTTTAACAAGGGATCCCACCAGCCGTTTTAAGAAATGGGTCATAGACTTACTACAACAGCTTCAAAAGGATAAAGCTATTGATCGAGCAATGTATCATCGCCTCTACCCTGGTGAGGCACATCCATGCATATATGGACTCCCAAAGATACATAAGGAAGGGGCATCACTAAGACCTATAGCCAGCAGCATCAACTCTGTAACATACAAGGTGGCAAATACCTAGCCAACATCTTAGGACCATTGGTGGGAAGTTCTAAGCATCACATCCACAACTCTCAGGATTTCACCAACAAGATTGAAGATATAGTATTCGGTGCAAAAGAAACTATGGTGTCCTATGATGTGACATCTCTCTTCACCTGTATACCCACCAAGCAGGCTGTTGACATGGTGAGAAAACGGCTAGGCCAAGACAGCACTCTTACCAGCAGAACTGATCTCAACCCAGAACAGGTGTGTTCCTTACTGGACTTGTGCCTGAATACCACCTATTTCAAATACAGGGATAAGTTCTATAAGCAAAAACATGAATGTGCTATGGGATCTCCAGTTTCACCCATTGTGGCCAAACTTTACATGGAGGAGGTGGAAAAACAGGCGCTTAATACCTTTAAGGGCATAACACCCAGCCACTGGTTCAGATATGTGGATGACACCTGGGTTAAAATCCACCAGAAGGAAGTACAAGCTTTCACAGAACACATTAATGCGGTAGACCAAAACATCAAATTGACAAGGGAAGAGGTACAAAACAACAAACTGGCTTTCTTGGACTGCTTGGTAGAAGTTAAGGAAAATGGTAAACTGGAAGTAGAGGTTTACAGAAAACCAACACACACAGATCAGTATTTGATGTTTGACTCCCACCACCCTTTAAATCACAAGCTGGGTGTTATCAGAACCCTGCAACACAAAGAAGAGAACATCCCCACTACCACAGAGGTGAAGGCTAAAGAAATGAAACATCTCAGAGGAGCCCTTAAAACTTGTGGATATCCAGACTGGGCCTTTGTCAAAAGAAGTAGAAGGAAAGAAAAGAACAGGTATACCAACAGTGAAGGGGAAAAGCAAGACAGGAGAAAGAACATGGTCATCCCATATGTAGCAGGGGTCTCCGAGAAATTAAGAAGAATTTTCAAAAAACACCATATCCCTGTCTGCTTTAAACCGAACAACACACTGAGGCAGCAATTGGTACATCCAAAAGACTCAATACTGAAAAACAAATAAAAAGGGACATCATATACGCAGTGCAGTGAAGAATTCTCTGATTTGTATGTGGGGGAGACCAAACAGCAACTGCATCAACGTATGTCCCAGCACAGAAGAGCCAATTCCTCGGGTCAGGACTCAGCCATGTACCTGCATCTTAAGGATAAAGGACATACCTTTGAAGATTGTAATGTTAACATATTGACAAAGGAACGTGACTGGTTCAAGAGAGGTGTCAAGGAGGCCATTTATGTGAAAATAAAGAAACCAAGCCTAAATAGAGGTGGGGGGGGGGTGTTTCGACACCGTCTGCCATGTATAATGCTGTTTTGACACATTACTCTGTTCCTATAACACCTCTCTTAGCCACTATCCAATCACGCCCTTAACACCTGGCTGTGATATCCTAATTGGGATTTTCCAGGGTACATAATTGCCATAGATTCTTGTACAAGTCATTCTGAATTGAGAAAGCCAGTCGAATGACTAGCGAAACGTCTTCAAGAACTAAACCTCATGTCCAGTTAATCTAATTAAATACAACAGATATGTTTATACGTTAGATTATTAGGGCAATGCTATTATAATAACATGACGCTGTGAGGTACCTTATGTTATAATATATGAGGTACCATCACCACTTGCTGTGGTGAATTCTAACCTAGCATATATTAACCTAGCATGTTTAGTTTCAACCACACAGTGTTGCAGGATCGCCTGGGTCTACTCTCAGACCTGTAGGATTATCATATTTGGTTCCTCTGGAAGCTGGTGACTGTCTGAGTATCAGTTTAAAATATACCTGTGTAAAGATTCTATATCCACTATATCCACACATAGCAAAACATACACACATAATTGCAATTGTGCACCGATGGTCACACTTTTGCTATTAAATATATATATTTATATATAATTGTCCAAAACACTGATGATTGCTTCAATCTTTCATTTCATAACAATGTATCCATCAACCATGAAGTTTCAGGGAAACAAAGTCCCCTTCCTCAGGTGGAAAAAATGACTGTTACAATACACATAAGGTTCATCCTGATTTATAGGGTATAACAGGAAATGACCTACCTCTAACTCCTCCCTCTACACCTCCCCCTTCATAGTACAAACCCAAATCTCTGTGCAATACCATAGCCACCATCTAGTGGAGGCTCAGAAGAAAGACAACACACCTGGGCCTACATATACAGATTATACAAAAAGATATACAGTAGGTCATAGTCCCTATTTAAACCACTGGGGGCAAGGGACCAAAGCTGATGAATCCACCATACTTCTCTCTGGCGGAGTTTCAGCTTACGGTCCCCTCCCCTCACTGGTCTTGGGACCATCGCTAATACCATATATTTAAGGCAATCAGCATCATGCCCCCTATCCAGACAATGTTTGGATACTGGCAATTTAGCGTCCCTAAGTCTTATACTAGATCTGTGCTGAGAGATCCTGGATTTTATTGGTTGGGTGGTCTCCCCAACGTATAGGAGCCCACACGGGCACCACAAAACATACACCACATACTGGCTGTCACACGTGTAGTATCCCCTTAATTGAAACTCTTCCTTATTGAAACTCTTCCTTAGTAGTGGGGTGAACAAATGTAGACCCCTTCTGTACAAATCTACATTGCTTACACCTTAAACATAGGAACATGCCCTTTCGGGTGCAACCCAGTCGGGACTGTGTGTCTCTGCCAATGACACCCATACCCGATTTAACCAGGTTGCTCCCGATGGTACATCCCCTGCGATAAGAGATCAGAGGATTACTAGCAAACTCAGGGATCTCTGGGTACGCCTTCCCAAGTATATGCCAGTGCTTGCGCACCACCCCAATTACTTTGCTAGTCCCGATCCCATAATTTAATACAAAAGGTAGTTGGGGTTCCTTCACCTTTTCTTGAACTTTATTACCCATTTTACCCAGGGCATCATCAAGCAACTTTTTGGGGGTAACCTCTGCATCTTCTCATACATCTCACTAATTTGTTCCTTCTTCCTTGAACCCTCGCTCACAATGCGATCCACCCGAGCAAATCGACTCCTCGGAATGGATCGCCTAGTGTGCTTGGGGTGAAAACTATTGAAAGTTAGTAACTGATTCCTGTCCTTTTTTTTAGTAAATAACTCTGTGGCTAATCTATCCCCACACCTTGATAACCTTGACATCCAAAAAACAAATTGAATCCACATCGTAATTAAGCGTATACTTGATGTTGGGATGTAATTCATTAATCTGCATGTGAAACTCCATAAGTGATCCAATGTCGCCCCGCCATATGAGGAAAATGTCGTCTATGAACCTCCACCAGGTGAGGCACCTGGTGAAGGTTGGCAAGACGTAGATGAATTCTTCCTCCTGCCATGCCATAAATGCATTGGCATATGACGGGGCGGCATTGGATCCCATGGCAGTCCCACGTAGTTGCCTATAGAATTTATCTCCAAATGAGAAATAGCTTTCATGCAATACAATCTCCAAACATTTGACGAAAAATGATAATTGTTCTTCATCATACTGGTCACTCGCCCGTACCATCCTACAAAAAGCCAAAACACCATCCTGGTGTGGTATCGAAGTATATAAGGAAGATATGTCACCAGTATGACAGGTTTATCATCAGATATACACATTTGTCGTAACTTACTCAAGAAATCCCCAGTATCCTTAATATAGGATCTGACACCCTGCACCATGGGAGCAAGAATCCTATCCAGCATGGTGGCCATCGGGCAGAAAATCGAATTGATTCCTGCCACGATTGGCCTACCAGGAGGCTGTACAGGATTCTTGTGTAAATGCCCAAGGTATACAATGTAATTCAAAAGATTGAAGCAATCATCTGAGTGCAGTGTTTTGGACGATTATCTATTTGGGACAATCCGGCCGGATCCCCTAACACTAGCACCAACATAAAGCTGGAGGTGGAGTGCTGTTTATTTTCTATTAGTATATTTATATATATACAAAATGTACAACGGATGCTTAACTCTCTATAGCTACATTCGAGGGTAAGCGAACAATACATTCTAGGGTTAGTGAAAATGAACCATACATTCGAAGGTTACTGAAAACAAACCATACATTCTAGGGTTCGCTAAAATGAACAGTACATTCTAGGGTTAGCGAACGATACATTCTAGGGTTAGCGAACGATACATTCTAGGGTTAGCGAACGATACATTCTAGGGTTAGCGAACGATACATTCTAGGGTTAGCGAACCATACATTCTAGGGTTAGCGAACGATACATTCTAGGGTTAGCAAACTATACATTCTAGGGCTAGCCAAAATGAACGATACATTCTAGGGTCAGCGAACGATACATTCTAGGGCTAGCGAAAATGAACGATACATTTGAGGGTTACCAAAAACTAATGATACATTTGAGGGTTAGCGAAAATGTTACAGTTGGTCACACCCACTAATAATCTCTAGTCAATCCTTTTACAGGACAGATAAAGCAAGGAAGCATGTGACCAATGTCAGGAGGTGTGGTCTGGCACTGCCCATACACACAGATACTTCATCCAGTTCTTAACAGGCTTACATTTACTTTAATACAATTTACTGAATTGGGATTTTATAGCTTATTGGTGTTTTTATGGAGGTTGTTTTCAGATTCTCCAGTATAAAAAATTGGGTTTAGTTCTCCTTTAACTACAACTTGGTAATAAAATGACTATATACAAGCAATTGTATGTATGTATTTTTGTGTTATTTTCCTATTTATGAATTTTTCAAAAAAAATAATGGTTTTAGATGGAATCTTCCTGAATGTGTATTTTTACCTATACTATCATATGTGAGTTATATATATTTCCCCATTAGCTATTGCTACATTGAGTGCCTCCAATTGGAGTATAGTGGGTTTCTTACAGCTTCTTGCTGTGTTTATATTTGTATATACAAGCAATTGTATGTGTTGATTAGTTCCTATCAAAGCAAATGTGTCTACACAGGACTGCCGTATAAAAACAACTCTTGTTGATCCTTACATAGAACTCTACCCTTCTCTCTTTTCATCAAAAAACATCCCCAGTTAGGATTAAACATATTATAAGATTCAGTAGCTGACACAAGACTTTGTTTCCTCTCCGACTTGGTTCCCCACCCAGTTAAGCACTTTGGCCAAGAAAACTCATCCCTCATCTCTCATGTCACAGTACTATGTCTATACTAGAGATGGCCGAACTTCAGTAAAAGTTCGAAAGTTCGAACTCGGACCCATTAAAGTCAATGGGGGAGTGATAGTTCAAAAAGTTCGGATAATTTACAGCTAAACTAACAAGGATTACCGAAAACAAACAATACTTCCAAGGGTCAGCGAACAATACATTCTAGGGTTAGCGAACAATACATTCTAGGGTTAGCGAACGATACATTCTAGGGTTAGCGAACAATACATTCTAGGGTTAGCGAACGATACATTCTAGGGTTAGCGAACAATAAATTCTAGGGTTAGCGAACGATACATTCTAGGGTTAGCGAACGATACATTCTAGGGTTAGCGAACAATACATTCTAGGGTTAGTGAACGATACATTCTAGGGTCAGTGAAAACGATCCGTAAATTCAAGGGTTACCAAAAATAAACTATACATTCGAAGGTTAGCGAACGATACATTCTAGGGTTAGTGAAAACTATGCTTACATTTGAGGGTTACCGAAAATGAATGACACTTTTGAGCGTTAGCGAATGATACTCGTAAATTCGATAATTGTCAAAAATACAGCCACGAGTCCAGAAAGTCTGAGAAATCCGTGTCCGGGATAGTTAGAGAAGTCCGAGTCCATT
The DNA here is from genome assembly GCA_019447015.1 of Hymenochirus boettgeri. Classification (NCBI taxonomy): domain Eukaryota; kingdom Metazoa; phylum Chordata; class Amphibia; order Anura; family Pipidae; genus Hymenochirus; species Hymenochirus boettgeri. Next base: position 13,802,427 of record CM033473.1, on the reverse strand, counting down.
CGGACTTGTTAAGTTCGACTCGAACTCGGGTACAAGTTTGAGCTCTAGTCCATCTCTAGTCTATACATGCTTTGTATATAAGTACACAATTGCCACTAAATAAAAAATATATAAATACACACTGTAGATAGAGCAAGTAACAAAGAGATGCAGAATAAAATCTCTATTATTATTTTTAGAAAAGCTTCTCTTTTTTGTGTTCACCAAGATTCTCAAAAAAAGTGTTTTTTCTCTGATACCATTTTTTGTGTGAAGCCATTTGAAGAACATCCTTATTTTTATACCATAAAATAAATGAAAAACACTAAATGAAATAAAAATAATAACACAATCTACAAAGGGGAAGTCAGTTTGTAAGGCACACACAAGGTTGTGTCAAGACTAAGGGGCTCATATACCTAGAGCCGCTATCGCTCTGGGTAAATGCTTCTTCCGTGATTTAATATCGTGTTTGCGAATGTGGGTAAATCCCGGTAAGAGATTTACCCACTGCAGGATTTTAACTCCAGCTATTTGCTGGCGTTAAATTCCAGTGCTAAAACTAGTGCAAACGCGATATTAAATCGCAAGCGTCGGATGATTTTTGCGTAACCCGCGCATCCAATGCTAATGTGGAGCTAAAGTCGCGCTAACTGGTAGCGAACCGGTTAGCGCGACTTTATCTCCATATATTTGCCCAGTGAGTCTGGGTAAATGAGGACCTAAGCATTGACTGGCAGATGCTGAGGGAAGGGAGGAGGTTTAATTGCATTAATGGAAGCTCACAAAGAGGACGTCATTTTAAATAACCCTGTGAGGTTTGCAGGAGGTGAGTGGGTTGGACAGTCCCAATTACAGTATATCTAGATCTATGCTGGTGGCTCCTTTGAAAATAATCTGTTTACAGTATTTATGGTTTAACAAATCCTGCATTCGGGGGGTTGTCGCTCTGTGTTTTTAGCACCTCCATACAGGTGAGATCCATGTGTTAATAGTAGAACTAAAAATGCATAAGAAACGAGTAATCAGAAAAGGAAATCTCTGTTTTGATACAAACTCCTCAGGTGTCAATGACCCTGCTAATCGGATACAGAAAGATTACAGTGGAAGTGGAATTAACATTATGCACGAGAAAAACAGTTTTACAGTGACCACATTGGGTTAATTCCTACTATTACTATTATTATTTTTATAATATTTTTATTTAATTTTATTATTATTACAAACAAGCAAAGAATAGGCCCTTAAGCAATGTGGCTACTGCTTACTGCACTGAAAATGCAGTAAGCATTAGCCACACTCTATGGTGTCCCTTCCATTGCTTATTTTTACAGTAGAGTTTATTTGTTGTACTCACAGGAAATGGGCAGTGGGTAGGCAGGACATGGGAACTGTACCTAACAGTGGAAATGTCTGGTTTCCTTGCTACATTATATCATTAGTGAGAGAGACGTGTGTTTCTCCATTGGGTTTCACTCGCAATAAGGGGAAATTTCATGGTTGAAGGGCAACACTGGTCTCCAAGGAAGATAAGGTTACCGTATACACTCGAGTATAAACTGTCCAGTGTATAAACCGAGGTACCTATTTTTAGCTGAAAATACTAGTAAAAGTGATTGACTCGAGTATAAACCGAGGGTAGAAATTGACCACTACTGCATTCTGATTCTGTATTGTCAGTTTATTTCTTTGTACCTCTCTATAAAACAGAACTGCCAAAAAAAAATAATTAATGAATTATTATTATATGAACTAATTAATATTAACCTAAGATGAGCTGAACTTTCCTGACTTTTTCTCCACTAGATGCTTCACCACCCCCTGAGCAAGGAAGGTCATCCCTTTTTTGGGCATCCTTTGTAGCTTACTTTAGAAATCCGGCAGCTGCTCACACGCTTTCTGTATGCTCGCTCTGGCTGACTACCCGTCGAAGTCCCGACAAAACTTTCGTAACACCCGGATTTCACGGAACCCGGATTTTTCGAGTTTTCGACTTTTATTGAAAATCGAACATAGACGATTATCGAAAATCGAAAGTAGACGATTATCAAAAATCGAAAATCGAATCCTTGAAAGTAACGATCAGTTTCGGTAACTCTCAAAAATGGAATGTGGAAGCTTGAAAACAGCCCGATCGTGAGGAAAGATAGTTTAAAAATAAGTTTTTTATAAATAAGTTTCTATTTGCAGGTTCCCCAGACCATTCCCCAGGTCTCTGTGTCATTTACAGTAACCGACTATTACTATTTGTCCCTCAAAATGGACAAAAACGTTAAAAAAAAATTCTCCCATAGACTTCTATGGGTCCGTTTTCGAATCTTTGAATTTTCCGGAAATTCCGGAAAATTCTAAATTCAAAAATGGAACCAATCTCAACAGTTTCGAACATCTCTAATCCATTTGCATCGGCCTCTATCCTGGAGGCAGGGAGGTAGGATTTATTATTCCTACCCCCCAATGTAGTTTTGTTGAGGAGTGCCAGCACATACACTTTCATCTGTCAGGTTAGTGTCCTGGACTTCCAGGACTAGTATTCCTGTACCAACCAGAACTACAGTATGTGTATTAATATCAGTAATTCTCAATATAAATATATATCCCTTTACCAACCAGACACTACGTGATATATATTACTACCAGTATTCTTAATATTATATAGTATCCCCGTACCAACCAGAACTACAGTATGTGTATTAATATCAGTAATTCTCAATATAATATAGTATCCCTGTACCAACCAGAACTACAGTATATATATTAATACCAGTAGTTCTTAATATTATATAGTATCCCCGTACCAACCAGAACTACAGTATATGTATTAATACCAGTAATTCTCAATATTATATAGTATCCCCGTAGCGACCAGAGCTACAGTAAATGTATTAATACCAGCAATTCACAATATTATATAGTATCCCTGTACCGACCAGAACTACAGTATATGTATTAATACCAGTAATTCTCAGTATTAAATAGTATCCCTGTACCAACCAGAACTACAGTATATGTATTAATACCAGTAATTCTCATGTTTATATAGTATCCCTGTACTAGACAGAACTACAGTATATGTATTAATACCAGTAATTCTCAATATTATAAAGTATCCCTGTACCAACCAAAACTATATTATATGTATTAATGCCAGTAATTCTCAATATTATATAGTATCCCTATCCCCGTTACCAACCAGAACTACAGTATCTGTATTAATACCAGTAATTCACATTATTATATAGTATCCCTGTACCAACCAGAACTACAGTATATGTATAATACCAGTAATTCAAAATATTATATAGTATCCCTTTACCAACCAGAACTACAGTATATGTATTAATACCAGTAATTCTCAATATTATATAGTATGCCCGTACCAACCAAAACTACAGTATATGTATTAATACCGGTATTCTCAATATTAATAGTATCCCCATACCAACCAGAACTACAGTATATGTATTAATCCAGTATTCTCAATATTTTTTAGTTTTAGAAACTTATCGAGTCCACTTTTAAAGCTATACAATGAACTTGCCATTACCACATCTGCTGGAAGACATTTCCACAGTTTCATCGTTTTCATCTGTAAAGAACCTTTTCTAACCTGAACATGAAACTTCTTTTCTTCCAACCTTAAAGATGTCCATGTGTCCCTGATATGACCTATTAGTGAACAATACACCAGAGAGTTTATTGTATTTCCCATTATATATTTATCATATCCCCGCACAAACGTTGCCTCTCCAATATAAAACAGCCCTAACTTGTCTAATCTGCCTGCATAGTCAAGCCCCCCTTTCCCTTTATTATTTTAGTTAACCCTCTCTGAACTACTTAGAGAGCAAAATCCAAGTACTGTATATGGATGAACTTCTGAAGTTCAGTGTGTTTCCGAATGTTTGGAAACTAACCCATTAAAGTCAATGCTGAGATAACAGTTCAAAAAGTTTGGATAAATTACAGATAAATAAAAATGGTAATGGTAACTTGTAAATGCTGTGGCACCTAGGAAATGGTTTGGGGATATGCACCTATTACCAAAACGTGTTCAAACACTTCTTTCCCCCACAATCGGGCAAGTGTCGCATTACCGCACGCTACATTCGTAGGGTTGCAGAACAACACTTTGAAGGGTTACAGAACAATACATTTGAGGGTTACCGAAATTAACCGCTACATTCAATGGCTAGCGAAATTGAACGAAGCATTCAGGGTTACTAAACGATACTTCGGTTACCAAATCAAAGGTACATTCGAGGGCTACTAAACTCTCAGGGTTACCAAAATCAAAGGCTACATCGAGGCTACTAAACGATACATTCGAGGGTTACCAAAATCAAAGGCTACATTCGAGGATTAGTAAAATCAAACATATATTCGAGGGTTACTGAAATCGACCACTACATTCGAGGATTACCGAAATCAACTACTTTCTAGTTTCCAATCGAATTTCCGAGGGTTATCAACATTCAAGGTTATTTTCTAGGGTTACCAAAAATAACCTTAAACGTTTGATAACCCTTGAAAAATATGATCTGCCACTACTTCGGTTTTGGTCATATTTTTGAGGGTTTTGACGTTTAATGTTTTTCAAGACCTGGATATCATCTCTACTAATAAGATCAGTTCTGGAAACAAATTCAATGATAAGATCCTGTAACAAGTTTCCAGCACAAGTAACTTGACTTTTTATCTTACTGTGTACCACTACTCTAAGATATTTTAATGTTGCATCCCAATAAAAAAATGAAAGGATACCTGTAACTGCATCTTGTTACAAGACACAAAATGGTAGAAATACCTTTATTCTATAAAAAAAACTTATTGATAAGCTTTATTTGGACAAAAGGAGGCCTGTAGGCTGTAATTCCTTATATTTCATTTATAAGTGGTTTCCACTAAAAATTTGAACAGTGTAAAGCCTGGAAAATATTTTATGAGATGGCAGCTTTACTTCATTGCTATAGATAAGCTGATTTATAGTGCGAACCAACCATAATTCCCTGCATGACAAGTACGGAACCAATCACAGCTTACTATAAAAGACACTGTTCACTCAGCCATTAGTCAGTGGCAAGACTGTATATTGCTAATGTGTGTGAATTCCAGTAGCCAGCCACTGTGTTTTCTTGATCTATATAATACAATTTTCAATATCTACACCACAGGGGGCATAGTATTTATAAAAGGTTTGCACAGGAATGGTGACAATTGGTAAGAGATAGACCCCAGCGCAGACCCGAACTCGGTGCCAAGGCGGATTTCTGAGATCCGCGGTTCTCTGATCCAGTGGATTTCACAGAATTTGGCTTTTCAGGTTTTTCAAACCAGATACAGAATTTGTCAAAAATTCTGCAACATTTGAGGATTTTTTTTTTGAGGAAAATTTGTGTAAACGATCCAGCCATGTGTCCAAAATTCACCTATGAATGCTACTGTATTTTTATCAGTGCCAACCCCGTGTTAGTCATGGCAATGAGAATTTTGGATATCCAAGGGTTAATAATAAGAAGTTTGGAAAAAAAAAGGGAAAAGCAATCGGTCCGCGATTCCGATCCGGATTTTTCAAACATTTCAATGAGAAAATACTACACAAAATGTCAAAATAGGAAGCGCATGTTTTGGCAGTTTCGGTACTGGGTGGTGTTAGACAATTTCCTAGGTCCCTAAGCAATCAACTGTTATTTAACATTTCTATTTATACCACAAATGTAGGCAGAATCTTCAGATTTTTTAACTCCCATTGACTTGGGTCAGGTGTGTTCTGGGGGGTTGGATTTAGGTAGGTATGTATTAGGTGTGTTCGGGGGGGTTGGATTTAGGTAGGTCTGTATTAGGTGTGTTCTGGGGGGTTGGATTTAGGTAGGTCTGTATTAGGTGTGTTCTGGGGGGTTTGGATTTAGGTAGGTCTGTATCAGGTGTCTGGGGGGTTGGATTTAGGTTGGTCTGTATTAGGTGTGTTCTGGGGGGTTGGATTAGGTGTCGTATTAGGTGTGTTTCTGGGGGGGTTGGATTTGGTAGGTCTGTATTAGGTGTGTTCTGGGGGGTTGGATTTAGGTAGGTCTGTATTAGGTGTGTTCTGGGGCGGTTGGATTTAGGTAGGTCCTGTATTAGGTGTGTTCTGGGGGTTGGATTTAGGTAGGTCTGTATTAGGTGTGTTCTGGGGGTTGGATTAGGTAGGTCTGTATTAGGTGTGTTCTGGGTTGGATTTAGGTAGGTCTGTATTAGTTGTGTTCTGGGGGTTGGATTTAGGTAGGTCTGTATTAGGTGTGTTCTGGGGGGTTGGATTTAGGTAGGTCTGTATTAGGTGTTTCTGGGGGGGTTGGATTTAGGTAGGTCTGTATTGGGTGTGTTCTGGGGGGGTTGGATTAGGTAGGTCTGTATAGGTGTGTTCTGGGGGTTGATTTAGGTATATCGTGTATAGTGTGTTCTGGGGGTTGGATTTAGGTAGGTCTGTATTAGGTGTTTCTGGGGGGGTTGGATTTAGGTAGCTGTATTAGGTGTGTTCTGTGGGGTTGGATTTAGTAGGTCTGTATTGGGTGTGTTCGTGGGGGTTGGATTTAGGTAGGTCAGTATTAGGTGTGTTCTGGGGTGGTTGGATTTAGGTAGGTCTGTATTAGGTGTGTTCTGGGGGTTGGATTTAGGTAGGTCTGTATTAGGTGTGTTCTGGGGGTTGATTAGGTAGGTCTGTATTAGGTGTGTTCTGGGGGCGGTTGGATTTAGGTAGGTCTGTATTGGGTGTGTTCTGGGGGGTTGGATTTAGGTAGGTCTGTATTAGGTGTGTTCTGGGGGGGTTGGATTAGGTAGGTCTGTATTAGTGTGTTCTGGTGGGTTGGATTTAGGTAGGTCTGTATTAGGTTGTTTCGGGGTTGGATTTAGGTAGGTCTGTATTAGGGTGTGTTCTGCTGGGGGGTTGGATTTAGGTAGGTCTGTATTAGGTTGTGTTCTGGGGGTTGGATTTAGGTAGGTCTGTATTGGGTGTGTTCTGGGGGGTTGGATTTAGGTAGGTCTGTATTAGGTGTGTTCTGGGGGGGTTGGATTTAGGTAGATCTGTATTAGGTGTGTTCTGGGGGTTGGATTTAGGTAGGTCTGTATTAGGTGTGTTCTGGGGGGGTTTGGATTAGGTAGGTCTGTATAGGTGTGTTTCTGTGGGGGTTGGATTTGGTAGGTTGTATTGGGTGTGTTCTGGGGGGGTTGGATTTAGGTAGGTCTGTATTAGGTGTGTTCTGGGGTTTTGGATTTAGGTAGGTCTGTATTAGGTGTGTTCTGGGGGGTTGGATTTAGGTAGGTCTGTATAAGGTGTGTTCTGGGGGTTGGATTTAGGTAGGTCTGTATTAGGTGTTGTTCTGGGGCGGTTGGATTTAGGTAGGTCTGTATTAGGTGTGTTCTGGGGGGGTTGGATTTAGGTAGGTCTGTATTATATTGAGGTGTGTTCTCTGGGGGGGGGTTTGGATTTAGGTAGATCTGTATTGGGGGGTGTGTTCTGGGGGGTTGGATTTAGGTAGGTCTGTATTAGGGTTGTGTTTCTGGGGGCTGGGGGGGTGGGGGGGGCTGGTGGGCTGGGGGCTGGGGGGGGGTTTCGGGCTGTCTGGGGGGGTTTGGATTAGGTAGGTCTGTATTAGGTGTGTTCCTCTGGCGGGGGGTGGTGTTTTTCTGTATCTGTTGCTGTTGGTGCTGCTGTGGGTTTGCTGGTTTGTGTTTCTGGGTTTTGTGTCTGTTTGGTGGTGTTGGGGGGGTTGGATTTTAGGTAGGAGTCGTATAGGTGTGTTCTGTGGGGGGTTGGGAGGTTAGGTATAGGGGTCTGTATTAGGGGGGGGGTGTGTTCTTGGGTGGGGGGGTTGATTTGAGGTAGGCCTGTATTAGGTGTGTTTCTGTGTGGTGCTGTGTGGGGGTTGGATTTAGGTAGGTCTGTATAGGTGTGTTCTGGGGGGGGTTGGATTTAGGTAGGTCTGTATTAGGTGGTGTGTTCTGGGGGGGTTGGATTTAGGGTAGGTCTGTATTAGGTGTGTTCCTGGGGGGGTTGATTTAGGTAGGTCTGTATAGGTGTGTTCTGGGGGGGTTGGATTTAGGTAGGTCTGTATTAGTGGTGTGTTCTGGGGGTTGGATTTTAGGTAGTTGTCTGTATTAGGGTGTGTTCTGCTGGGGGGGGTTGGATTAGGTAATAGGTCTTGTATTATGGTGTGTTCTGGGTGGTGGGGGTTGGATTTAGGTAGGTCTGTATTAGGTGTGTTTCTGGGGGGTTGGATTTAGGTAGGTCTGTATTAGGTGGTGTTCTGGTGGGGGGTTGGATTTAGTAGGTCTCTGTATTAGGTGTGTCTGGGGGGGTTGGATTTAGGTGAGGTCTGTATTAGGTGTGTTCTGGGGTGGGGTGGTTTTGGTGGTTCTGGGGGGGTTGGATTTAGGGGTAGGTCTGTATTAGGTTGTTGTTGGGTGGGTGGTGTGTTGGTTTTATTTAGGTAGCTGTATTGGTGTTCCTGTGGGGTTGGATTTAGTAGGTCTGTATGTGGTGTTTTTGCTGGGGGTGGGGTTTGGATTTAGGGAGGTCTAGTATTAGGTGTGTTTGTCTGGGGGTTGGATTTAGGTAGGTCTGTATATACAGGTGTGTTCGGGGGGTTGGATTTAGGTAGTCTTAAGTAGGTGTGTTCTGTGTGGTGTGTTCTGGCGGCTTTGTGCTGTTGGTGGTTCTGCGGGGCTGGGGCTGGGGGGTTGTTTGGTGGTCTGTTTGGTGTTTCGGGGGGGTTGGATTTAGGTAGGTCTGTATCGGTGTGTTCGTGCTGTTGGTTTTGGCTGGGGGGGGGGTGGTGGATTTAGGTAGGTCTGTATTAGGGTGTGTTCTGGGGGGGTTGGATTTAGGAGGGGGCTGTCAATTGAAGATAGTCGGATAGCTAAGGGAGGGAGAATGTCTATTAGTAAATGCTGTAGTTAGATGTGTTGTCTGGGGGGTGGAACGGATCGTCGCATAGGGTGTGCTGGGGGGGCGCTGGTGGATCTTAGGAGGCAGTACTCGGGTGTCTGTGGGGGGGTTGGATTAGGTAGTCTGTATTGGGGTGTGTTCCTGGGGGGGTTGGATTAGTAGGTCAGTATTAGTGCGGCTGGTATTTAGGAGGTAGAGTGGCTGGGGGTGAGTGTAGTCATATAGGTTGTGTTTTCTGGGGGGTGGATTTAGGTAGGTCTCGTATTAGGTGTGTTATGGCGTGATTAGTGGTCTCCCTTGCTAGGTGCGTTGGGGGTTGGATTTAGGTAGTGTCTGTATTATTAGGGAGGTGGAAAGGGTGTGTGTTCGGGGGGGGTTGGATTAGGTAGAGGTCTGTATGAGGTTGTTATCTGGGGGGGTTGGATTTAGGGGGAGTAGGACATGTATTAGGTGTGTTCTGTTTCGGGGGTTTTTTGATTTAGTAGGTCTGTAATAGGTGTGTCTCTGGGGGTGTGGATTTAGGTAGTGGGGGTCTGTATTTAGGTGTGTTGCTTGGGTGTTGGTAGTAAATCTGATGTAGGGCAAGGTAGGAGGATGTGTTCGGGGGAGTTGTGTTTATGGCGCTTAGGGTTCTCTGGGGGGTGGTCTAGGGGCTGTGTAATCTGGTGTGCTGTGGGGGGGGTTTGGATTAGGTAGGTCTGTATTAGGGTGTGTTTGGGTGATTTGGCTCTGGTTCTAGGGTGCGGGGGGGGTTTGGATTGAGGTAGTCATTATGGTGTAATCTGGGGTTTAGGTAGGTCGTTTAGTGCTCTGTGCTGGGGTGGATTTAGGTGAAGTCTGTATTAAAGGTGGTGTTCTGGGGGGTTGGATTTAGGTAGGTCTGTATTAGGTGGTTCTGGGGCGGTTGGATTTAGGTAGGTCTGTATTAGGTGTGTTCTGGAGGTGGTGGTTGGGATTAGGTAGGTCTGTATGAGAGGTGTGTTTGGGGGGTTGGATTTAGTTAGATCTGTATGGGTGTGTTTGCGGGGGTTGATTTAGGTAGTACATGTAGGTGTTGTTGTCTGGTGGGGTGTTGAATTATGGAGGTCTGTATTAGGGTGTGTTCTGCTTTTCACTGGTCTGCTGGGGGGTTGGATGTTATAGGTAGGTCTGTATTAGGTGGTGTTGCTGATGGGTTGGATTAGGTAGTCTGTCATTAGTGGGTGTTCTGGGGGGGGGTTGATTGTAGGTAGGTCTGTATTAAGGTGTGTTCAGGGTGGGGGTGGGATTTAGGTAAGTATGGTCCTGATAGAGTTAGTGAGAGGTGTTGTGTCTGGCTGCTGGGGGGTAGGATTTTAGGTAGGTCTGTATTAGGTGTCTGGTGTTTGGGGGGGAGCCTGGGGGGGTATCCCTTAAACTCATCCCCCCAGCTAAACCACCTCCTGATACAGGATAACCTACACTTATTCCCCAACCCCCCAGGGACACCCCTGAGATACAGACCTACCTTAAAACCCACACCTCCCTCCAGGCACCTGATACAGACAGCTACCTTAATCTTTCTCTCAACCCCCCCGGGCAAAACCACCCCCTGATGAACAACATCCCCGACAACCCTACCTTAAACCCACCCACCCATTACACCCCTGATACGAGAACCTACCTTAAACCATACCCCCAGGACAACCCTTGATATAGAGACCCTCGCCTTCATCCCCATCCCCCAGATCAGGACACCCCTGACCCAACACAGAACCTACCATTAATTCCATCATGATGCAGCTGTGAACTGGAAGAACCAGGAAGCAGATAGGTAACAAGCAGCATTTCATGTTAGACTTACATCTCTCAGATTTCTAACTATTACAATGTTGGGGGTTATTTACCTAGATATATCTCTAATCCCTTATATTAATAAATATATTTATATCTCCAAAGGAGATTGCATTGAGTTTTTAGGAGCACCAATGAGGTGGGGGGTATATGATATTACATATAGGAAAGTTGTATATGATGGGTGTACAATCTCACTATTACCATTTAAATGACCATCAATTAATGTATAGGTATAGGTATGTTTAATTAGTGTATGTTATACACTTCTGTAGCTGGACACTTTATTGCTGCGGCGGACTGTTCAATTACTTACCTTGCTAATTGTGGGGAGACTTCATCCTTACATCAACACAGATCATTGCAACAATATATCACAGCTATACATCAATATGTACTTGACTTCTATGAACAAAAACTGTAACTGTCCTATTTGAGGATTCATTTCTCGCTACATTTTGGAGACATTGTATTCACTTCTGCTACATATTGGAAGAGTGTAGCTACTCTGTGTGGAATATCAGTTCTGGGAGCTTGGGGACTGGAACGATCAGGGCACTTGACAGCAATACATTTTTTAGAGCAAACAGGGACGCCTGTAATTGCTCGTGTGTGTGGCAATTTTTAGATGGGTTGTTTATGTTATATATTGATATGTGGTATTTTCTACTATGCATGCGCACTTTTGTTGTTGTTTTAGATTACCTTTAATAAACTCGACTCTGGATGGAAACTAACTCAGTGAGTTGTTATTTTTATGGACTTAATATGGAGTGTGCCCATTAGATAAGGGCCTGTTTTTCGGACCATCCGTGTGGGCTCGGTCTAGCTTTTATGAATATGTTTTTCCCTTAGGGCCCCTCCAGTCCATGTAACCAAATTGGTCTATGCGCTCCCAACACTAGTTCTGAAACCTACTTTTAAACCTGATCCTTTGATTGGGTAACTAGAGAGTGGAATGATTGGCTAGAACAATTTGAATTGGCAGCCACTATTATTTTGGCATGAAGGAGCTCGCTTGCAAGTCCTTAGCCTTTTGCTTAGTGGTAAAGCCAGCAGGATACAAGTATTTACTGTTACTGAAATAAAAAGTAGTTAAATTGCTCTGAAGCAATTCTTTTCAATTAGATCTTTTAAAAGAGTATATAAAGGATAAATCCATTTCTTTAGGTAACCTGGAATGAGAAATGTTTGTTTATATGTTAGCTATGAAGGTTCACATTCATCAGGTCTGGTATATCTGTTGTATTCAATTAGATCAACTGGACTTGAAGTTTAGTTCTTGAAGACGTTTCGCTAGTCATCCGACTGGATGTCTCAATTCAGAATGACTTGTACAAATCTGTGGCAATTATGTACCATGGAAAATCCCAATTAGCATATCACAGCCAGGTGTTTAAGCGTGATTGGATAGTGGCTAAGAGTTGTTTATAGGAACGCCCAAAGGAAACAACAACCTTGGATACAAAAGGAGGAAGTGTCACTTCATTAAACAAGGAGGAATTGGTGTCTAACAGGACCCTGACCCAGCCAGAAATAGAAGTCCTTGCTAAGGGCTTGAATTTTGCCATCACCCCTAATGCCATCCCTGTGGTGGATATTATTGCAGCACAGAAGCCTCAATCCACAATAATAAGGTACCACATAGTAGGCAGAACAACTTCGCCTTAAGATATCTGCAGCCTTAGCCAGTGCTAAAACTCCTTCATCTAACCTGATCACACGAAAAGTAAGGCCTTGACATCCTTCAAGAAAAGTCCAGTATCACCATTCTACGCAGACAAGGGAAGGTGCACAGTGGTACTCAACACCTCAGACTACCATGATAAGGTGACCATGCTCCTGTCCGATAACAACACATATGAGGCTTTAACAAGGGATCCCACCAGCCGTTTAAAGAAATGGGTCATAGACTTACTACAACATCTCAAAAGGATAAAGCTAATGACGAGCAATGTATCTCGCCTCTACCCGGGTGAGGCACATCCATGCATATATGGACTCCCAAGAATACATAAGAAGGGGCATCACTAAGACCTATAGCCAGCACATCAACTCTGTAACATACAAGGTGGCAAATACCTAGCCAACATCTTGGACCATTGGTGGAAGTTCTAAGCATCACATCCACAACTCTCAGGATTTCACCAACAAGATTGAAGATATAGTATTCGGTGCAAAAGAAACATGGTGTCCTATGATGTGACATCTCTCTTCACCTGTATACCACCAAGCAGGCTGTTGACATGGTGAGAAACGGCTAGGCCAAGACAGCACTCTTACCAGCAGAACTGATCTCAACCCAGAACAGGTGTGTTCCTTACTGGACTTGTGCCTGAATACCACCTATTTCAAAACAGGGATAAGTTCTATAAGCAAAAACATGAATGTGCTATGGGATCTCCAGTTTCACCCATTGGGCCAAACTTTACATGGAGGAGGTGGAAAACGGCGCTTATACCTTTAAGGGCATAACACCCAGCCACTGGTTCAGATATGTGGATGACACCTGGGTTAAAATCCACCAGAAGGAAGTACAAGCTTTCACAGAACACATTAATGCGGTAGACCAAAACATCAAATTCCAAGGGAAGAGGTACAAAACAACAAACTGGCTTTCTTGGACTGCTTGTAGAAGTTAAGGAAAATGGTAAACTGGAAGTAGAGTTTACAGAAACCAACACACACAGATCAGTTTTGATGTTTGACTCCCACCACCCTTTAAATCACAAGCTGGTGTTATCAGAACCCTGCAACACAAAGAAGAGAACATCCCCACTACCACAGAGGTGAAGGCTAAAGAAATGAAACATCTCAGAGGAGCCCTTAAAACTGTGTGATATCCACTGGCCTTTGTCAAAGAAGTAAAGGAAAGAAAAGAACAGGTATACCAACAGTGAAGGGAAAAGCAAGACAGGAGAAAGAACATGGTCATCCCATATGTAGCAGGGGTCTCGCGAAATTAAGAAGAATTTTCAAAAAACACCATATCCCTGTCTGCTTTAAACCGAACAACACACTGAGGCAGCAATTGGTACATCCAAAAGACTCAATACTGAAAAACAATAAAAAGGGACATCATATACGCAGTGCAGTGAAGAATTCTCTGATTTGTATGTGGGGGAGACCAAACAGCAACTGCATCAACGTATGTCCCAGCACAGAAGAGCCAATTCCTCGGTCAGGACTCAGCCATGTACCTGCATCTTAAGGATAAAGGACATACCTTTGAAGATTGTAATGTTAACATATTGACAAAGGAACGTGACTGGTTCAAGAGAGGTGTCAAGGAGGCATTTATGTGAAAATAAAGAAACCAAGCCTAAATAGAGGTGGGGGGGGGTGTTTCGACACCGTCTGCCATGTATAATGCTGTTTTGACACATTACTCTGTTCCTATAACACCTCTCTTAGCCACTATCCAATCACGCCCTTAACACCTGGCTGTGATATCCTATGGGGATTTTCCAGGGTACATATTTGCCATAGATTCTTGTACAGTCATTCTGAATTGAGAAAGCCATTCGAATGACTAGCGAAACGTCTTCAAGAACTAAACCTCATGTCCAGTTAATCTAATTAAATACACAGATATGTTTATACGTTAGATTATTAGGGCAATGCTATTATAATAACATGACGCTGTGAGACTCCTTATGTTATAATATATTGAGGTACCATCACCATTGCTGTGGTGAATTCTAACCTAGCATATATTAACCTAGCATGTTTGTTTCAACCACACAGTGTTGCAGGATCGCCTGGGTCTACTCTCAGACCTGTAGGATTATCATATTGTGTTTCCTCTGGAAGCTGGTGACTGTCTGAGTATCAGTTTAAATATACCTGTTAAAGATTCTATATCCACTATATCCACACATAGCAAAACATACACACATAATTGCAATTGTGCACCGATGGTCACACTTTTTCTATTAAATATATATATTTATATATAATTGTCCAAACACTGATATTGCTTCAATCTTTCATTTCATAACAATGTATCCATCAACCATGAGTTTCAGGAAACAAAGTCCCCTTCCTCAGGTGGAAAAAATGACTGTTACAATCACATAAGGTTCATCCTGATTATATGGGTTAACAGAAATGACCTACCTCTAACTCCTCCCCCTCACACCTCCCCTTCATAGTACAAACCCAAATCTCTGTGCAATACCATAGCCCCCATCTAGTGGAGGCTCAGAAGAAAGACAACACACCTGGGCCTACATATACAGATTATACAAAAAGATAATAGGTCATAGTCCCTATTAAACCACTGGGGGCAGGACCAAAGCTGATGAATCCACCATACTTCTCTCTGGCGGAGTTTCAGCTTACGGTCCCCTCCCCTCACTGGTCTTGGACCATCGCTAATACCATATATTTAAGGCAATCAGCATCATGCCCCCTATCCAGACAATGTTTGGATACTGGCAATTTAGCGTCCCTAAGTCTTATACTAGATCTGTGCTGAGAGATCCTGGATTTTATTGGTTGGGTGGTCTCCCCAACGTATAGGAGCCCACACGGGCACCACAAACATACACCACATACTGGCTGTCACACGTTTAGTATCCCCTTAATGGAAACTCTTCCTTATTGAAACTCTTCCTTAGTAGTGGGGTGAACAAATGTAGACCCCTTCTGTACAAATCTACATTGCTTACACCTTAAACATAGGAACATGCCCTTTCGGGTGCAACCCAGTCGGGACTGTGTGTCTCTGCCAATGACACCCATACCCGATTTAACCAGGTTGCTCCCGATGGTACATCCCCTGCATAAGAGATCAAGGATTACTAGCAAACTCAGGATCTCGGGGTACGCCTCCTCCCAAGTATATGCCAGTGCTTGCGCACCACCCCAATTACTTTGCTAGTCCCGATCCCATAATTTAATACAAAAGGTAGTTGGGGTTCCTTCACCTTTTCTTGAACTTATTACCCATTTTACCCAGGGCATCATCAAGCAACTTTTTGGGGGTAACCTCTGCATCTTCTCATACATTCACTAATTTGTTCCTTCTTCCTGAACCCTCGCTCACAATGCGATCCACCCGAGCAAATCGACTCCTCGGAATGGATCGCCTAGTGTGCTTGGGGTGAAAACTATTGAAAGTTAGTAACTGATCCTGTCCTTTTTTTTAGTAAATAACTCTGTGGCTAATCTATCCCCACACCTTGATAACCTTGACATCCAAAAACAAATTGAATCCACATCGTAATTAAGCGTATACTTGATGTTGGGAGTTAATTCATTAATCTGCATGTGAAACTCCATAAGTGATCCAATGTCGCCCCCGCATATGAGGAAATGTCGTCTATGAACCTCCACCAGGTGAGGCACCTGGTGAAGGTTGGCAAGACGTAATAATTCTTCCTCCTGCCATCCATAAATGCATTGGCATATGACGGGGCGGCTTGGATCCCATGGCAGTCCCACGTAGTTGCCTATAGAATTTATCTCCAAATGAGAAATAGCTTTCATGCAATACAATCTCCAAACATTTGACGAAAAATGATAATTGTTCTTCATCATACTGGTCCCTCGCCCGTACCATCCTCACAAAGCCAAACACCATCCTGGTGTGGTATCGAAGTATATAAGGAAGATATGTCACCAGTATGACAGGTTTATCATCATAATACACATTTGTCGTAACTTACTCAAGAAATCCCCAGTATCCTTATATAGGATCTGACCCCCTGCACCATGGGAGCAAGAATCCTATCCAGCATGTTGGCCATCGGGCAGAAAATCGAATTGTTCCTGCCACGATTGGCCTACCAGGAGGCTGTACAGGATTCTTGTGTAATGCCCAAGGTATACAATGTAATTCAAAAGATTGAAGCAATCATCTGATGCAGTGTTTTGGACGATTATCTATTTGGGACAATCCGGCCGGATCCCCTAACACTAGCACCAACATAAAGCTGGAGGTGGAGTGCTGTTTTTTCTATTAGTATATTATATATATACAAAATGTACAACGATGCTAACTCTCTATAGCTACATTCGAGGGTAAGCGAACAATACATTCTAGGGTTAGTGAAAATGAACCATACATTCGAAGGTTACTGAAAACAAACCATACATTCTAGGGTTCGCTAAAATGAACAGTACATCTAGGTTTAGCGAACGATACATTCTAGGTTAGCAACGATACATTCTAGGTTAGCGAACGATACATTCTATAGGGTTGCGAACATACATTCTAGGGTTAGCGACACCTACATTCTAGGGTTGCGAACGATACATTCTAGGGTTAGCAAACTATACATTCTAGGGCTAGCCAAAATGAACGATACATTCTAGGGTCAGCGAACGATACATTCTAGGCTAGCGAATTGAACGATACATTTGAGGGTTACCAAAAACTAATGATACATTTGAGGTTAGCGAAAATGTTACAGTTGGTCACACCCACTAATAATCTCTAGTCAATCCTTTTACAGGACAGATAAAGCAAGGAAGCATGTGACCAATGTCAGGAGGTGTGGTCTGGCACTGCCCATCAACACGATACTTCATCCAGTTCTTAACAGGCTTACATTTACTTTAATACAATTTACTGAATTGGGATTTTATAGCTTATTGGTGTTTTTATGGAGGTTGTTTTCAATTCTCCAGTATAAAAAATTGGGTTTAGTTCTCCTTTAACTACAACTTGGTAATAAAATGACTATATACAAGCAATGTGATGTATGTATTTTTGTGTTATTTTCCTATTTATGAATTTTTCAAAAAAAATAATGGTTTTAGATGGAATCTTCCTGAATGTGTATTTTTACCTATACTATCATATGTGAGTTTATATATTTCCCCATTAGCTATTGCTACATTGAGTGCCTCCAATTGGAGTATAGTGGGTTTCTACAGCTTCTTGCTGGTTTATATTTGTAAACAAGCAATTGTATGTGTTGATTAGTTCCTATCAAAGCAAATGTGTCTACACAGGACGCCGTATAAAACAACTCTTGTTGATCCTTACATAGAACTCTACCCTTCTCTCTTTTCATCAAAAAACATCCCCAGTAGGATTAAACATATATAATTCAGTAGCTGACCAAGACTTTGTTTCCTCTCCGACTTGGTTCCCCCCCCGTTAAGCACTTTGCCAAGAAACACTCATCCCTCTCTCTCATGTCACAGTACTATGTCTATACTAGAGATGGCCGAACTTCAGTAAAAGTTCGAAAGTTCGAACTCGGACCCTTAAAGTCAATGGGGGAGTGATAGTTCAAAAGTTCGGATAATTTACAGCTAACTAACAAGGATTACCGAAAACAACAATACTTCCAAGGGTCAGCGAACAATACATTCTAGGGTTAGCGAACAATACATTCTAGGGTTAGCGAACGTACATTCTAGGGTTAGCGAACAATACATTCTAGGTTGCGACGATACATTCTAGGGTTAGCGAACAATAAATTCTAGGGTTAGCGAACGATACATTCTAGGGTTAGCGAACGATACATTCTAGGGTTAGCGAACATATTCTAGGGTTAGTGAACGATACATTCTAGGGTCAGTGAAAACGATCCGTAAATTCAAGGGTTACCAAAAATAAACTATCATTCGAAGGTTAGCGAACGATACATTCTAGGGTTAGTGAAAACTATGCTTACATTTGAGGGTTACCGAAAATGAATGACACTTTTGAGCGTTAGCGAATGATACTCGTAAATTCGATAATTGTCAAAATACAGCCACGAGTCCAGAAAGTCTGAGAAATCCTGTCCGGATAGTTAGAGAAGTCCGAGTCCATTCGGACTTGTTAAGTTCGACTCGAACTCGGGTACAGTTTGAGCTCTAGTCCATCTCTAGTCTATACATGCTTTGTAATAAGTACACAATTGCCACTAAATAAAAAATATATAAATACACACTGTAGATAGAGCAAGTAACAAAGAGATGCAGAATAAACTCTATTATTATTTTTAGAAAAGCTTCTCTTTTTTGTGTTCACCAAGATTCTCAAAAAAAGTGTTTTTCCCTCGATACCATTTTTTGTGTGAAGCCATTTGAAGAACATCCTTATTTTTATACCATAAAATAATGAAAAACACTAAATGAAATAAAAATAATAACACAATCTACAAAGGGGAAGTCATTTTGTAAGGCACACACAAGGTTGTGGTCAAGACTAAGGGGCTCATATACCTAGAGCCGCTATCGCTCTGGTAAATGTCTTCTTCGTGATTTAATATCGTGTTTGCGAATGTGGGTAAATCCCGGTAAGAGATTTACCCACTGCGGATTTTAACTCCAGCTATTTGCTGGCGTTAAATTCCAGTGCTAAAACTAGTGCAAACGCGATATTAAATCGCAAGCGTCGGATGATTTTTGCGTAACCCGCGCATCCAATGCTAATGTGGAGCTAAAGTCGCGCTAACTGGTAGCGAACCGGTTAGCGCGACTTTATCTCCATATTTTGCCCAGTGAGTCTGGGTAAATGAGGACCTAACGCATTGACTGGCAGATGCTGAGGGAAGGAGGAGGTTTAATTGCATTAATGGAAGCTCACAAAGAGGACGTCATTTTAAATAACCCTGTGAGTTTGCAGGAGGAGTGGGTTGGACAGTCCCAATTACAGTATATCTAGATCTATGCTGGTGGCTCCTTTGAAATAATCTGTTTACAGTATTTATGGTTAACAAATCCTGCATTCGGGGGGTTGTCGCTCTTGTGTTTTAGCACCTCCATACAGGTGAGATCCATGTGTTATAGTAGAACTAAAAATGCATAAGAAACGAGTAATCAGAAAAGGAAATCTCTGTTTTGATACAAACTCCTCAGGTGTCAATGACCCTGCTAATCGGATACAGAAAGATTACAGTGGAAGTGGAATTACATTATGCACGAGAAACACGTTTTCCAGTGACCACATTGGGTTATTCCTACTATTACTATTATTATTTTTATAATATTTTTATTTAATTTTATTATTATACAAACAAGCAAGAATAGGCCCTTAAGCAATGTGGCTACTGCTTACTGCACTGAAAATGCAGTAGCATAGCCACACTCTATGGTGTCCCTTCCATGCTTATTTTTACAGTAGATTTATTTGTTGTACTCACAGAAATGGGCAGTGGGTAGGCAGGACTGGAACTGTACCTAACAGTGGAAATGTCTGGTTTCCTTGCTACATTTATCATTAGTGAGAGAGACGTGTGTTTCTCCATGGGTTTCACTCGCAATAAGGGGAAATTTCATGGTTGAAGGGCAACCTGGTCTCCAAGGAAGATAAGTTACCGTATACACTCGAGTATAACTGTCCAGTGTATAAACCGAGGTACCTATTTTTAGCTAAAATACTAGTAAAAGTGATTGACTCGAGTAAAAAACCGAGGGTAGAAATTGACCACTACTGCATTCTGATTCTGTATTGTCAGTTATTTCTTTGTACCTCTCTATAAAACAGACACTGCCAAAAAAAATAATTAATGAATTATTATTATAAACTAATTAATATTAACCTAAGATGAGCTGAACTTTCCTGACTTTTTCCACTAGATGCTTCACCCCCCCCTGAGCAAGGAGGTCATCCCTTTTTGGGCATCCTTTGTAGCTTACTTTAGAAATCCGGCAGCTGCTCACCGCTTTCTTATGCTCGCTCTGGCTGACTACCCGTCGAAGTCCCGACAAACTTTCGAACACCCGATTTCACGGAACCCGGATTTTCGAGTTTTCGACTTTTATGAAAATCGAACATAGACGATTATCGAAAATCGAAAGTAGACGATTATCAAAAATCGAAAATCGAATCCTTGAAAGTAACGATCAGTTTCGGTAACTCTCAAAAAGGAATGTGGAAGCTTGAAAACAGCCCGATCGTGAGGAAAGATAGTTTAAAAATAAGTTTTTGTTTCTATTTACAGGTTCCCCAGACCATTCCCCAGGTCTCGTGTCATTTACAGTAACCACTATTACTATTTGTCCCTCAAAAACACGTTAAAAAAAAATTCTCCCATAACTTCTATGGGTCCGTTTTCGAATCTTGAATTTTCCGAATTCCGGAAAATTCTAAATTCAAAAATGGAACGCAACTCAACATTTTCGAACATCTCTAATCCATTTGCATCGGCCTCTATCCTGGAGGCAGGGAGGTAGGATTTATTATTCCTACCCCCCAATGTAGTTTTGTTGAGGAGTGCCAGCACATACACTTTCATCTGTCAGGTTAGTGTCCTGGACTTCCAGGACTAGTATTCCTGTACAACCAGAACTACAGTATGTGTATTATATAAGTAATTCTCAATATAATATAGTATCCCTGTACCAACCAGAACTACGTATATATATTATACCAGTAGTTCTTAATTTATATAGTATCCCCGTACCAACCAGAACTACAGTATGTGTATTATATCAGTAATTCTCAATATAATATAGTATCCCTGTACCAACCAGAACTACAGTATATTATTAATACCAGTAGTTCTTAATATTATATAGTATCCCCGTACCAACCAGAACTACAGTATATGTATAATACCAGTAATTCTCAATATTATAGTATCCCCGTACACCAGAGCCAGTAAATGTATTAATCCCAGCAATTCACAATATTATATAGTATCCCTGTACCGACCAGAACTACGTATATGTATTAATACCAGTAATTCTCAGTATTAATAGTATCCCTGTACCAACCAGAACTACAGTATATGTATTAATACCAGTAATTCTCATGTTTATATTATCCCTGTACTAGACAGAACTACAGTATATGTATTAATACCAGTAATTTTCAATATTATAAAGTATCCCTGTACCAACCAGAACTATATTATATGTATTAATGCCAGTAATTCTTAATATTATATAGTATCCCTGTTCCAACTAGAACTGCAGTTAGTGTATCAATACCAGTAATTCTCAATATTATATAGTATCCCTGTACCAACCAGAACTACAGTATCTGTATTAATACCAGTAATTCACATTATTATATAGTATCCCTGTACCAACCAGAACTACAGTATATGTATTAATACCAGTAATTCAAAATATTATATAGTATCCCTTTACCAACCAGAACTACAGTATATATATTAATACCAGTAATTCTCAATATTATATAGTATGCCCGTACCAACCAGAACTACAGTATATGTATTAATACCGGTAATTCTCAATATTATATAGTATCCCTGTACCAACCAGAACGACAGTATATGTATTAATACCAGTTATTCTCAATATTATATAGTATCCCCATACCAACCAGAACTACAGTATATGTATTAATACCAGTAATTCTCAATATTTTTTAGTTTTAGAAACTTATCCAGTCCACTTTTAAAGCTATACAATGAACTTGCCATTACCACATCTGCTGGAAGACAGTTCCACAGTTTCACCGTTCTCACTGTAAAGAAACCTTTTCTAACCTGAACATGAAACTTCTTTTCTTCCAACCTTAAAGGATGTCCATGTGTCCTCTGATATGACCTATTAGTGAACAATACACCAGAGAGTTTATTGTATTTCCCATTATATATTTATCATATCCCCGCACAAATGTTGCCTCTCCAATATAAACAGCCCTAACTTGTCTAATCTGCCTGCATAGTCAAGCCCCTCCTTTCCCTTTATTATTTTAGTTAACCCTCTCTGAACTACTTAGAGAGCAAAATCCAAGTACTGTATATGGATGAACTTACTGAAGTTCAGTGTGTTTCCGAATGTTTGGAAACTAACCCATTAAAGTTAATGCTGAGATAACAGTTCAAAAAGTTTGGATAAATTACAGATAAAATAAAAATGGTAATGGTAACTTGTAAATGGCTGTGGCACCTAGGAAATGGTTTGGGGAATATGCACCTATTACCAAAACGTGTTCAAACACTTCTTTCCCCCACAATCGGGCAAGTGTCTCATTACTGCACGCTACATTCGTAGGGCTGCAGAACAACATTTTGAAGGGTTACAGAACAATACATTTGAGGGTTACCAAAATTAACCGCTACATTCAATGGTTAGCGAAATTGAACGAAACATTCAAGGGTTACCAAAATCAAAGGCTACATTCGAGGGCTACTAAACGATACATTCGAGGGTTACCAAAATCAAAGGCTACATTCGAGGATTAGTAAAATCGAACAATATATTCGAGGGTTACTGAAATCGACCACTACATTTGAGGATTACCGAAATCAACTACTTTCTAGTTTCCAATCGTATTTCCGAGGGTTATCAGACATTCAAGGTTATTTTCTAGGGTTACCAAAAATAACCTTAAACGTTTGATAACCCTTGAAAATATGATCTGACCTACTTTCGGGTTTTGGTTCATATTTTTGAGGGTTATTGAACGTTTAATGTTATTTCCAAGACCTGGATATCATCTCTACTAATAAGATCAGTTCTGGAAACAAATTCAATGATAAGATCCTGTAACAAAGTTTCCAGCACAAGTTAACTTGACTTTTTATCTTACTGTGTACACTACTCTAAGATATTTTAAGTTGCATCCCAATAAAAAAATGAAAGGATACCTGTAACTGCATCTTGTTACAGACACAAAATGGTAGAAATACCTTTATTCTATTAAAAAAAACTTATTGATAAGCTTTATTTGGACAAAAAAGGAGGCCTGTAGGCTGTAATTCCTTATATTTAATTTATAAGTGGTTTCCACTTAAAATTTGAACAGTGTAAAGCCTGGAAAATATTTTATGAGATGGCAGCTTTACTTCATTGCTATAGATAAGCTAATTTATAGTGCGAAACCAACCATAATTCCCTGCATGACAAGTACGGAACCAATCACAGCTTACTATAAAAGACACTGTTCACTCAGCCATTAGTCAGTGGCAAGACTGTATATTGCTAATGTGTGTGAATTCCAGTAGCCAGCCAGTGTGTTTTCTTGATCTGTATAATACAATTTTCAATTGGTTGGATTTAGGTATGTCTGTATTAGGTGTGTTCTGGGGGGGTTGGATTTAGGTAGGTCTGTATTAGGTGTGTTCTAGGGGGGTTGGATTTAGGTAGGTCTGTATTAGGACAGGGTGTCCCTGGGGGGATGGGGTTGGTAGGGTCTGTATCACTGATGTCCTGGGGGGGGTTTAAGGTAGGTCTGTATCAGTGATGTCCTGGGGGGATGGGTTTAAGGTAGGTCTGTATCAGGGGTGTCCCTGTGGAGGATGGGTTAAGGTAGGTCTGTGTCAGGGGTGTCCTGGGGGATGGGTTTTAGGTAGGTCTGTATCAGGGGTGTCCTGGGCGGTTGGGATTAAGGTAGGTCTGTATCAGGGGTGTCCTAAAGGAAGGGATTATGGTAGGTCTGTATCATGGTGTAATAGGGGATGGTTTAAGGTAGAGTCTGTATCGGGTTGTCCTGGGGTTGTCTTTAAGGAAGGTTTGTATCAGGGTGTACTAGGTGGATGGGTTTAAGGTAGG